>CM070715.1:65545490-65915566 GCA_036346275.1 Otatea glauca
CTAATCCCAATTTAATTGAAACAGTCATATATTGAATTAGCATGCAATAATTCAAAGCAATATAATTTTTGAAATATAGGCTCAACATGATCAAAACACAACTTGCCTTGGAAAAGATCTTGCTCTTGCTCTGGATCTTGGTCTTCAGTCAACAGTTCTCCCTCGGACGCTTCGAGCATTTCGATGTCTACGCGTAACAAGAGAAAATACCAAAATAGAGATAAAAAATTCTAAAAATTAAATAAAATTCACCAATAAATAGATCTCAATTTTATAATTTTTTATAAACTTGAATTGCCTCAATCGGAGCTCGTATGAGAGAGAACAGGCTCTTGAAAGATTCAAGAATCAGAAAAATCAGAAAATTAGAAAATACTGGATTAATTGGATTATTTTTATACAGTAAAATCACATTATGATGTCAGGCTGACGTCATAAATCCATTTACCAAAATAAAGATAAACCTAAAAACCTATATAGAGGATGACAGGTGGGACCCACAGTCCATGGACTAGGTCCATGTGCCAACGCAGTTCATGGTGGATCCGGTCCACACAGAAGCTTGATCGTCGATCGACGACGTAAGGGCTAACGTGGCAATGACGTCATTCACGACGCAGGGTAGACGCGATGGCGACACGCGGCGCACGGGCAAGGAGGCTACGTGATGCGCATCTAGGCCATTCACAATGGATCTAACGCGCGGGGTTTAAGGTTGACGGCGGAACGACTATCGGTCGCGAAGACGACGACATTGGCTATGACATTCTAGTGACTCACCGGCGACAAATCTTGATGGTTCTGGACGAGATGACTACGACGAACATGATGGTGGCTTCAGCTTCGACCCAAACGTGACCACGGTGGAGATCCAACTAGAGCAAGATGGCGATGTAACTTGGAACTCTGGCGAGGTCTCGCGCGTGAACTACGGCGTCTTGGTGAGAGGTGGCTAGGGAAAACAACGCAGCGCGGCACACAGAGCTCGGCATGGGGTTCAGTTGGTATTTAAGGGGCCTTGGTAGGCGTGTCGGTTCCGAGATCCGCGACGAAATCGGCGAGGCGGCAGAGCAGAGTCCGAAATGAACCCGACGGGGATGACACAATCTTGGTTGTCCACATGTCACGGATCAACAGTCCACATCGCACACAACGTGGTACAATCTCACACGTCCACGATAACTTAATCCGATGACTCCCACGAGGTAGGGTTTTGGATGGGTCTCGACCGTTCGATCTGGATCCCATGGCTGAGATCTGGGCTACGCGAAGATGGGCTTTGGCGAATTGGCTGCGGGCTATGGAGAGATTGGGCTGGATTGGGCTAGTGTCGGCGTTTCGAGCACCGGCGAGTGAATTTTTAAGTCTAAGGGGTCGTGCGTTTCCTCTCCTTGAATGGTTAGACTCAGGAGCCCAAGATGTATACTGGTTCAGGCCGAATGTCCCTACTCCAGTTCGTGTGGTGGTGCTATATTGCTTCGGGTGCAGATGACTGCACGGTTTTTACAAGCGGGAGCTGAGGGCTCGAATAGGTGAGAGCAGAAACGGCCTATTCGTGAAGACCGAGAGGAGGGAGCCCCCTCTCCCAGAGGATCCTGCATCCCTTTATATAGCCAGAGGGGGTAGGTTACATGGGAAGTTGGGAGAGGAAAGGATGAGATGATCTATGCTAGGAGCTCTGGTCCTTCGTCTTGGCGATTGGTCAGCATTCGCTTCACCCCACGTCGGGTTGATGGACTCATTGAGCAGAGCAGTTTGCCGTTTCATCGGGAAATAGCGCACCTGCCCTCTGCAAGCCTGTCAGGTGCTGACGTTGCCTCGGGAGGGAGCGCGTCTTCACGTCGTGCGTGTCTGGACGATGAGGCCGGAGCTTGACCCGGCAACCTCCTCGCCACCTCGGGAAGGAGCCACCGCCTTGCCGCGATCCTCTCGGTGTCGTGTCCGTAGGGCACGTGGCTAATGGCCGATGGAGGCCCGACACTTGGCCCTCGGCGGAGATCGCCTCAGCTTGGTCGGAGCTTGTGGGGAGTCCGACCTGTGGTGGGGGTCGGACGCCCCATTAGGTCGGGGACGAGCTTGGGGCAGCTCGTTAGGTCGAGATCGATCGTTCTTCGTGGCCCTGCGGGGCCTTTGGTTGGGGTACCCATGGTATGAGTACTCGTCAGCTAGCTTACTGGGTTTCGACCCACTAGGATTTTGAATCCTTTTCTGAGTTTTCAATTTAAATTAATTCTAGAAATTGAAGAAACCCGAAATAAATTGAAAAAATACCCAAAAAATTCTGGAAAATATTTTAGGGGATTTGGGACTCAAATAAAATATTTTCAACAAAACTTTATTGAAACTTTTCAAAATTTTAAATCGACTTTAACAAAAGGCTTAATTCAAATAATTTCCCAAATAAATCAAATAAATTACATAAAATTCTAAAAATAGAAAATTCATATAAATCCATAAAATAAAAATTTCGGGATCTTACAGGATGGTGCACAGGCGACCCGGGGTGGGCCAGAGGAGGCAAGCGTCGAGATGGGCCAGAGTCGAGGGGTCGGTGTAGGGGAGATCGAGGTAGGCATAGGGTGACCTGGGGGCCAGGAGGAGGTTGACCGAGATTGGAAGGAGGAGGAGACACAGGAGGCGTGGCGGCGCCGTTTATTGGATCTGGAGAGAAGGTCATGAGGAGAAGAGAAAGAGGAAGGGAAAGAAATGAGGATAAGATCAGTGAGTAAAAAAGAAAAAAAACTTTAACCAGAGAAATGCAACATCCAAATTAAATGTAAGCAGTTAAAATTCGATAATTTGATCATTCCAAGCTATCATGCGTCTAAAATAAAATACACCAATTTAAAAATAACCTAAGATAAAAAGGAAAGTATACATATATCAAATTAGAAATTTTTTAAAAAGGGGTTAGATGCCATAAACATGTAAAAATCTTACTAGTTCCTTGAAGTATAGTTTTCCACAGTTTCAGGAATTAAATTCAATCCGACCGGTGATCTTCTTTAGCAACCGTGTCAGGACAATTATTTTTACCCAAATCTAGGCAAACAATCTCTTGATCATATTTAAATATTTTCAATCAAACATATTTGCTTATATGTGATATCATAATGCATGGAAAAATATTTTTAAGAAAACCTTAAACCAGATATTGTTGGAAGGATGGTTTGATGATGAATTGCTGAGACAATTAATTGGTTATGGATATATTGAATTGATGATAAACTGCTGAGGCAGTATTTGAATTGTTGATGTGTTGAAATGGTTCTCCAACGAATGGATACGATGACATGCGTGTGTATATATATATAACATAAGGATAAACCACTGCACTCCGGCAATGAGCCGTATTTTTATATCAACCATAGTGTATGGAAATGACTAGAAAAGATTGTCCTATATATGATGGTGTTCTAATCTCCATATTGGGTATAAGTAGATAACTAAGAGTGAGAAACTGGGTATATCGGGAGTCCCAGTGAGCGACAATGTTATGGAACTTAGCTGCGGTTGATGGTTCCGAGGCGCTATATTTAAACACCAAGAGATGAGTACCGCCGATGTGCTTTGAAATTGGGGTACAATTGGTATGCTGCGAGTGGGTGGCGAACAGTCGAGGATACTATGACTCGTTAGCTGCAAGGTTGGAGATCTTAATATTGAGTAGTAATAAACATTCTGGGTTCTCAACTGAGGTTGGGATCACTATGAGTAAAGTGGTACAAACTTGCGCAGGGTCAAATCTTGAATTCATGCTTGTCTCCTGGATTAGAAGCTACGAAAGCTATCTGCCTCATATGAGAGTGCTAGTAGCAATTTCAGAAATTAAAACATGAAGCAAACATTTTTATAATAATACCCTATTTTCCTAAAAATGGATTTGAGAGAGATATATATGAGATAGATGATGGAAAAATTTATAAGATGCATTTTGTTATTAATTCTTACTGAGTACGTTGTACTTACCCTTGCTTAACTCCATATTTGCTTAGAAGCTGACCATTATGGATTCGCCTGCGAGGCGTGGGTTGAGGATCACTCACAGGGTCAGGGCGACGAGGTGGCGGAGGACTTCCAGGAGGATTGGGTGGAGTAGCAGACTGTACGGCCGAGAACGTCGATCCCTTGGGTATTCTAGTGTTTATGTATATGAACTTCTGTTGTAATGGATAATATGTACAAAATTGTATTAATGGACCTATAGCCATGCGTGGCAATGGATTGTAATAAATTTTCATTTCAATTTCTAATTATTGTTCTGCTGCAACATTCTGAACATGGTATATTCATTGGAAAAGTGTCGGGTGCGTCCGATATTTTGTTAGCTAATATGTCGAAATCAGTATAATTACCTTAAAGTAAATAGCAGTGTTATTGTCGTTACCCTGAATTAATTATGCAGGTCGTCACAATTAGTTAATTAAACTGTACTTTTTCTCAAATATTTCTATGATAAATCAAAGTTTTAATTTTTGTGTGTGTGTTTCACTTTGCTAGTCCATTTGGATATGTAGGCTAGGGAGTCATTTTGATGATTGAATGATGGTGTTTGCCACTTTATTATATTCCTAAAAAAATTACGAGCAAGTATTGCATAAAGAGGAGAGATCTCCAACGCAACTTCCTGGAGAAAAAGACTGCTCACCAAAATGCCTGTGTATGTCCAACCACCTCCACAAAACTAAATCCCAAAGATTAATTGGATCAATGACATTAACAAGACATTTTCCAAGATTTTTTTTAAGTTGAATAATGTATTTTGTGGGTAATATATGTATTGACCAGTAATTCATTTTTGTCATTCTAATTACAATATTTTTCATTGACATCACTAATTACAACAGAATTGCCGAAACAAAGGATCATTGGGAGAGTCCAAAGACAGGATACATGCATGCTTCATCAAGAAAGAACAAGTCAAGTTCTATCAGATATACTACTAGAGTACTAATACTGTTCTCTCCGGTCATAAATACATGTCGTTTCGGACATCAACATAGTCTCCAAAAACGCTATTTTGTTCACTAATTTATATTATAATATTTTTATAAAACCTATAAAAATTATAATGTTTTGAAAAATCTATACAATATCCAATCTAAATATTTAAAATATATCGATTACCTTTTAGTTGCCTTCTCTCTAACTCCGTTGCTTTTTTTGAACTAGTCATTTTCCAACCCCTTTCTTCTCGAACGGCCAATCAGTTGACGATTGTGTCACTGCCAAGAAAAGTACTTCCTTCGTGCATTTTAAGAGGTAATGAGTCATTACTAGTACATATCCTCACGCAGATTGCAGCATAAATGTAGCTTCCTAGTAACACATAACGTTGGAAGTGCGACGCTTCATCATTGGCTTGGCTTTTTGTCACCATCATGTTGTGCGCCTTATAGCTAGTTAACTTTACATTATGCTTGGTTAATTTAAGAATTGGAATCAAGGGCACAAAGCAAAAAGGCAAGAAAGATTTTGGGACAATATTGTCCTGACTTTTTGACCTTGGATCTGCCTGTCAAGCAAAGTCATTCAAACGCATACTCCTCCGTTTTTGAATACATATCATTCTAACTTTCAAATTTTATTTCTAAGTACATTCTACAATTTCGAGATATTGAAGTGCAAAATCCTAAAACGTCATCTATTCAGAAATGGAGGTAGTATGTTTATAGGCATTCATATGCAGGTCATAAAATACACCTTGACAATCTTGAGAATGGCGCAAGAATCTTCGGTTGTTAATTTTCCCTTATCATTATATTGCTTTGTCCATGTGGACCATATATATATCTGGTGTACTGTATGTAGCTTTTTTTGGTGTATATGTGCAAATTCTCCCTTAGGTAATTAAAATTCATATCACTATTTATACGAATAGTGCTTCAATAATTTTCCTCCTAATATAAGTTACATAAATCTTATTCATACTTTAATATTTGTGCAACTGTTAAAAGGAAAGGCATGGAATATATATATATATTGATCCAAGACCTAACAATTAATCACATTACCTATCTTTGTAATCTAGCTAGTCTTTGTTTCAAAATAATCTATGTAGTCTCGGAAACCTTAACTGATGTTCTTCGTAACCGAGTTGTTTCTAATTGACCAAGATTAAATCTAACCATTTTCCATATTTTGGTAAAGCCCCTCGGAAAAAATATATATTTTGAGTACAAACTCGCGCGTGCCGACACCCATGGCATGCATCAACACTAGGAAAAATCCAATTTTTTTATAGGCGCTTTGCCATCTCTTCTTGTAACCCTGGTT
Organism: Otatea glauca; assembly: GCA_036346275.1. Classification (NCBI taxonomy): domain Eukaryota; kingdom Viridiplantae; phylum Streptophyta; class Magnoliopsida; order Poales; family Poaceae; genus Otatea; species Otatea glauca. The sequence continues at coordinate 65,551,767 of CM070715.1, forward strand.
CTGCAAATTTGGAGGATGTTTGGAGTGTGAAAATTTGTGCTGCCACATTTTTGTTTGCGGCTGGTCTTTTCAATAGACATGCATTTCTGTGTCCATTTTCCTCTTCTTTTTAACTTTTCTGGTTGAGCCATACGCATCAAAAGTGACGAAAAGTTTTGTGATGGAGAGACATGTGGCAGTTTTGTGCCATATAGATAAGGTGGGGTTGCTAGAGTTTGAGTTCTTGTTAAGCTTTTTACATATACACAAGCATGAGCAGTAAAATTAGGTAAGCTTAAAGGAAAACGGTAAATTGTTAAATTTGAGGATGCATGAATTAGCTAGCTAGTTAGCTAGATCAAGTATACTTACGCATGTGATGCTTTTCCCATGCATGTTCTGTAGGAAAAAAAAATGCTAAAGCACCATGCTCATTTTTCTTCAATAGAAGATTAAATTCATTTTTTAGTACTCATAGATTGATGGTAATATACACCCATAAAGATACAGAGAATCACTTCTTGGTAGGGTTGTCGAGTTATATATGAGTGTATGATTCTACCCTTTAGGTTTAAATCCTGATGTCCATCTTTATGCACACGCGAGTATGCTTTAATAGTAATTTTGTGAGGTCGCAAATTTATTTCCGATGCCTGTCTTTTTGGGCGTGTACTAAGGGGGCGTATTCAGGTGTGCGTTGCGTGTGTTCATGATCATGTAATTACTTATTAAATCATGTAAAGACAAAGCTAGGAGCTAGCACTCGATAACTTCAAAATTGTTGTCATTCGGAGCTTATTTTCAAGAAATTAATCATCTTCCTTTCAACGTGAAGATTGGTTCAGCATATTCCACAACGTGACGTATGGTGTTACGGAAGCATTTTTATTTTCCATTATGCGAGTGTACAGTCCGTTTGCCCTTAATTATAGTCACCTGCTTTAGAAGTCCTTCTTGTGATTGAAAACCGAATGATTATCCAACTATGAAGATCACAACTGATATATATGCAATGATAGGCCACGAACCATGCGTCTACGAGGTTTTTCCAGGCACGTAATGTCATAGGTTTTGAGTTGGTGAGCGCACTTACATTTTGCTTCGAGTAATCTCTAACGTAAGCCCCTTATAAATATCAAAAGTGCATATTAATTTGGTCCTGTTCAATTTTCTTTCTTTCTTTCTTCGAGTTTCCTCGATTAGTGCACATCAGGGATGGTTCCCAAGCCAATCGTATTTAAATCTTCGACATCCCAAGCGTTCAAATAGCTAGTAAAGTTGAATTCGGCGCATGAACGTTTGGGCAAGTGTGGATGCCATTTTCTGTTGAACTAAAATTACAAATAAATTAGAAATTAAAATGTACTCCCTCCATTCATTTTTATAAGGCTTATTTTTTGAATGGTCTTGTTCACGAATATAAAGCTTGCATATAGATTTAATGAGGTCTTTCTTTCTATACCCCTATTTATTCTTTCTCAACCATATGCATTTATTCATTACCGCTCACACAAAGTATATCTTTCATCTTTCAAGACAATTAATTGGGGGTATCTAAGTCATTTTCTCTCATACTTTTATCAATTTCAACGCAATCTTAATCCTTGTGCCAAGTCAAAATGCGCTTTATAAAAATGAACGGAGGGAGTATACTACTTTAGATCTGTTTGATATGACTCTACTTCTAGCTTTTTGGTTAGAGCATTTGAAGCCAGGCCAAATGGGATAGCCCCACAAATTTTCGGAGTGGGAGCAATATGGGGCGGAGCAGCCTATAGTTAGGGTTCAAAAGATTGATGAAAATCGTTGGATTTTCGCGATTTTCACCCGTATCGACACGACTCAGCTTCTAAAACTACACGGTAAATCGATCCAATTAAAAAATTCAAAGATTCGAAAAAATTTATACGACATAAATCGGTCGAAAATCACTCGATTTTTGAAGAAAATCGCTCAAAAAATCGACTGTCATAAAAGTTAAACTAGTCCATCGATTTTCCATGAAAATTGGTCAATTTTTGATATATTTTTTTCAAAAATTTTGATTTTGAAACTCTACAATTTTTAACGATTTTCAGCTCGATATTTCCGACTTTTGAATTTCAAGCGATTTTCTCCAAATCGATATTGTTAACTGTGGCGATGTCGACCTTCTCCTTACCCTGGAGCTCTACCCGGTGAACTCATCAAGGTGAGCCCAGATCTATTGAACGGATGTGTGTGGATCTGTTGTAGCTTTAGAAAAAAGCTATAATGCATGTTTCAGTGTTCGAATGTCTAGGGTGCGAACCTTGTCAGTTGCTTGTGGTAAATCGATGTGTTTTTTTACGTTTTCTTTTCACTGCAATTAAATATTTATAGTTTAGCTCTACGTGGTATAGTAATGTAAAGTCGACCATAAGGTCAGTCAACAGGTTTATATTTAATAAATGAAGTCTTTTGTTATGTTTTCGCTATGTATGATTGTGATATTCATCTATGTTGATACTGTGTGTGCTAGCGTTATTCTAGACTAGTGTGATATATATAGAGGGTCTATATTTGTATATTTAGGTCCCGACAATTATCCAAAATTTTTTCTTGGTGCAATTATAATAAGAACCTAGTGAAATCTACACAGGTATATCGCTATGGCCATTCAACCTAACTTCGAGTTGCGTATAAAGTACAAATCAACAAGTACAACAACTAGTGCGCACTTACCCAGGTTGTGGGGTACAAGCATGTAGGATTTATTGTGTTGAGCCAGCAATGCATTTGTCACGTAATCCTCAACGGCTTGTAAATTATCGTCTATGCTTTGCTTGGAGACTATGTGTGGGTCAAGCAAACCTATCGGTTTATCCTTGATTTTCGCTTTAAGGATCATGTATCTATATATATAAAAGCAAGGAGGTATATATATATATATGACATTTATCGGTATTATACGAATGTAGACTGTGATTGCACACACTTACAATGTTTAGTATCTCAAGAGTGAGACATAGAGGTTGTAGAGATCGAACAAGTCACTAAAGTCGACCCCGAAGAAGCCCCATCCTTCGGATCGACCGCTGTGATGGTATATCAGACCTAGAGACTTTTATTTACTCCTCTTGGACCGCGCTTTGGTTTTCCTATCGTTGGCTCATCAGATCCATTCGGCGACGAAGAATGAGGGGACGACATCTTCTTTTTAACTTAAAATTCAAACAAATGTTTAGGATGTTAAGTTTTCAGCATCTTCTTATTAAGCATGTGATTTTTTTTTGAAAATTTTAGGATGTTAAATTTAACTAGTTTACTAACTAATTCAAACAAATTTGAACTAAAATTCAAACTAGAATTTCTACCCTATGATTAGTCATTTGTATCATTTGGATACTAGATACAAGAAATTTTGCAACTTTTCTTGGGAAATATCTGTGACTATGAGCAGAGTTCCTCCCTTGCTTAGTGGTTAATTCTTAGTTTAACATCATATATTTTTGTATTGTCCACTATAACAAGTCTGATGCAAGAAGTACTATAGAGGGTGCGCAAACTTAAAAGAAGTTTAACAAAACCAAAGGTAAAAGAGAAACTACAACAGGCTCAAAATCTCCAAACCCTTCCTTCGGCAAAAAGCTCAACCTCAGCTTACTCAGGGGAGGAGGCGCGGGTTCGGGGGAGGCGGCGATTGAGGACAGAGGCATCGAGGATGGGTGGCAGTGATGGGCTTGAGGAGGAGGCGCACGCAACCTCAGGGAGGAGGTGCGCGGGCTCGAGGGAGGCGGCATCAAGGACAGGCGACAGCGATAGGCTTAGGAAGGAGACGGAGGGCGGTTTTTGATTTCATTTAATTGAGGAGTGCAGTGGGTAAAAACCCTAGAATGATATATATAATATTGTTATCATAGACGATTCTATCTTAGAACCGTCTGTGATAATACTTATCACAAAAAATTCCTTATTAGAACTATCTGTGATACTTATATATCATAGACGGTTCCTTATTAGAACCGTTTGTGACATATAGGTGATAGAACCGTCTGTGATAAATGGTTATATATTATTTTTTTACTTTATGTTTAGAGATGGCACCACTATTTATTTTGGTGTATGATTCATGTATGTTACTGTGAAGGATCAAAATGGCGATCAGAGGGGGGTGAATAATCCCAAATTCGATTTTATCCTCCAAAGAAGATTACAAATGAAATTCTTCACCTAAAGAAACCAAGCCAACACCCTTAGCAATCAAATGGAAGCGGAAGAATCAAATTTCCCAAAATTCAGTCTTCGGCCGGCACTACCGCTCATGTAGGGGCGGTATTGCCGGGTTTACTGTAGCTACAGTAAAAACATGTATATGAACAGTGTTTTCAGCACGGGTTCAAAAAGGAAAATTGATTTATCTTTTGATTCGTTGATCCAAACTCAATGAAACTTGGTAGATATGATCCTAAGGATGTCAGGAACTTATTTCAACCTTCAATCACAAGGATTGACACAAAAGTTTCAACCTTTTTGTCCGGGAAGGAAGAACGCACCAAGTTTCAATAAAAATCGAAAGAACTTCGATCGAGGCTTGCTCGTAGGGTTATAATGATCAGGATGATCTTGGATGACTTCCCACACGTCCCAGCAAGCAAGAGACCATGAAGAAACTCAAGGCAACGCAGTCTACAAGATCAAGCATTCAAGAACGCAAGGAAGAACTTTTTGCAAGAAGAACGCATGGATTTCTTAGATGTTTGAGAATATAAGTTTGGAAGAAGAATCATTCAGCAAAACATCAACCTCAACAAAGATTCATAAGCATGTAAAAGGAGAGGAGGCAAATCCAAATTGCGTAAATGAAAATTGCAAGAAAGTAAATGCGGAATTTAAATGCGGGATGTAAATGCGAAAAGGAAAGAAATGATTTGAGGAAACATTTTCATTTCTGGAAGGAGAGGTTTACAAAGCCTCACAAACAAGTGGGCAAATCTCAAAAGAGCACAAAACCATCAAAACCTTCAAGTGAGGGAGGGCTACCCCTACCCTTCTATTTATACTACCTTTGGGTAACCTATCACCCTTGGATGGGCTTCTAAACCCTAGAGCACTCATCAAGGACTAGGATTAACCCACTCAACCAGCCATGTAAGGGTTCACCCAAAACCTACCACACAAATGGGTTTTCTTGCACGGTTTTCAAAGCACACTAACTAGACCCGCTAACCTATCAACTAGACTAAGATCCAATGGCCCTCATTGATCCATGCAGCACCTAGCTAGAATCTCAACCGTTCCTTGTCTTCACGGCTTGCCACGACTCCGTCTCTGATCATCTTCCGGCGATCCCCGACCGTCTGGACCTCCGACGCTCCTCGCCTAGTCCCGGTCATCCTTCGCCTCACCATGATCTAGCATCGTCGACCTGCAACCATCAAAAACAAGGAAACACATCACATAGCATTGTCCAAAATGATATGCAATAAGCCTCACACAAATTCAAAAATCAATTTCAACATTCGCTCAATAGGCCGGCACTACCGCGCTCTGGGGCCGGTAGTACCGCTCGCATGAAAAACCAGCGAACACCTCTATCTGGAATATAACTCGGACCCCGTGTTGTCTTTGCTAGCCCTAGGCAGCGATCGCCTCCTCATGGCGATCTTGCCGCTTGACCGGCACTACCGCGCCCACATGGCCGGTAGTGCCGCCCTTGGCAGAGACAACTCAAATTCCTTTATTTTGAAAATTCATTTCAAATCAAACTCATATTCAAGCAAACCTAGCTCAAACACAGTCAATAACTCACCACCAATAAGGATAGACCTCCACATGGTCTTTCATACTGTTACAAAAAATTGCAATGTATATTGTAGCTTTAACCCTTAAAGAATCATATATAGATGACAACTAAACATCACATTCTCATAACTCCACATAAATGCAAATCCACATGTACATGACAAATAAACATGATAGCCTCATCATAACATGTATACCCCCTTTTGAAACCCTTTAGAATCAAATATGCTTCGATATGCGTTGAGTTTTGAAACATCCTCAGATTCTCGCAGTCAATGCATGGATAAGATATAAATTACACCCCCTTATTAAACATATCCTCCACGGCAGCTCTTCTGAAAGCAGAAACATCATTAATATACTCGGCACTCACACGGTTCTTAGTATACATCTAACTTCAGTCCATCTATGCTATGCATATAACAATTAGTGTTAAATATTAAAGTAGACTACATATGATCTAATTAAGGTAGCTAGCAAAAATTAATTAAACTGAAGTAGACTAGGAGTGCACATGCACACATTCTTAAATTGGAGGGCAAATTAACTAGCTAAACCGTACCCTAAATCCTAAACCATGCTAGATCTAAATAATCTTCTCTCTATACCAAGCTAACTAGATCTAAACCAAGCATATTCAATTCTCTCTTTACCAAGCTAGTTACGTTTTGAATATAATACAATTAGAACCAATTACTACCTTAGATCACAATGAACAAATAGATCTAAACCATCTTAATTCTCTCTTTACCAAGCTAGATCTTGAATATAACAATTAGAACCAATTAATAATTAAACTTAGATCACCGAGAATAAATGGACCTACAATCACTTTTCAAAATCCACGGTCTTCTTTCACCAAATCACCTCACAGCCGCCGTCACCTCAAAGACAGATCTAAAAACCCTAAGTGGGTCGAGGCTCCGTATTATATATTGGCAAGAAATACACAGACGGTTCGTAAAACTAACCGTCTGTGAAGTATCACAGACGGTTCTTTTCAAAAAACCGTCCGTAATATGCAATCATATCACAGATGGTTTGTGGTACAAACTGTATGTGATACTTTAAAGACGGTTCGTGGGACGAACCGTTTTTGATATCATCTTATCACAGACGGTTTTTAGCGTATTCAGTAATACAGACGATCACATTAGCAAAACTATTTGTGATGATACGTCAAATATAGGCTGTAGTAGTGGTTTTATGTATATACCGGTGGTAGTGATATTTGAGAAAGTTTGAATATATATTCATGATGCCAAATACTCGTGTACGTTAGTAACATATATTTCTAAGAAAAAACTCCATTTTCATCCTTCAACTATGGCCCAACTTTGAATTTCAACCAAAAAGTCCAGAACCATATAAAACCGGCAACTACAGTTTTTCCTGACGTGGCATCCATATGGACTCGGTTTTTCCGATGTGGCAGCATCCACGTGGACTCTTTTTATTTATTTATTAGCTGACTAGGACGCCATGCATGTCCACATAAATGGGTCCATATGAATGCCACGTCAGGCAAAACCGCCCTAGAATGAATCGAGGCTTGTGTTTTAGACGGTTTGGATAGTTTTATACTGGTTGGAGACTAGGAGTTAGGGTTAAATTAAAAACCGACTCAGGGAGTCGTTCAGGTTGGAAAATGGGCTTTCCCTATCTTTTCTAAACTTGGAGGAGTATTTGGCAACATTGTAAGGACTCAAATGCGCAAAAAATGAATGTGCAGGAACAGTCACAAAGAGACTTCCTTATTCAAATCCTTATTTTAGCCATAGTTACATGTCACAGTTGTTTTGAGTTACATTAGCTGTGCTTTTCAGCTGTGCATGGTAACAAAAAGCTAAGAAAAAAAAGAACAAAATTCAAAACCTATTCCAATATCCCTTCTCACCCACAAAACACACGTGTGCACCGATGGACCACACAAATTACCCGTCACAAAGGAATAATCGAAATTAACTTGTGTTTTTAGCGACCATGTTTCAATAATATAAAGAATAATTCATATTATACCACTCCATTTGTTGGTACTTCAGAAAATACCACTTGTTATTTTAATGATGTCTAGATCCATATCATTGAGATAACGAGTGGTATTTTTTAAAGTACTAATATTTAGAGTGGTATAGTATGAATTACGACTACTACACCTAGAACCCACATGCAGCTTGATTTGTCTCTACCAACTACGCGCCAATGCCATGTACGCCCGTACGTAACGCACGTCCATGCCCGCAACCACGTATGTGGAGAGATATACGAATTATATATAATTCATGCGAAAGCTTCACGGCGGCGGAAGAATGCACCCGTCGGCGCCGCAGTGCACAGGCGGGCGGTGGTCGAAGGCGATGCACTCCTCCGGCGAGCGCTGATGTGGCCAGTCGGGGATGCAGTTCATCCGGTCGTCGCGCAGGGGGACGTGGAGGCAGGACACCGGCTCCCCGCAGAAGTAGTTGCCGGCGATGGTGAGGTTCTTTAGCTTCGGCAGCTCGCAGATGGCCCCCGGCACCTCGCCGGACAGCATGTTGTATCCCACGTTGAGCACCTCGAGGCTGTCCATGTCGCCGATGGTCTCCGGCAGCTCCCCGGCGAGGTCGTTGCGGCTGAGGTCGAGCACCCTGAGCTTCTTGAGCTTGCCGATCTCTGGCGGGATGCAGGAGCTGATGCTGGCGTTGAGGAGGATGAGCTCGACGAGCGTGTCGGCCATGTCGCCGATGCTAGGCGGCAGGCAGCCGGAGAGGCGGGTGTTGGCGAGCACGATCACTGACGCCGTCGAGTTGGTCAGGCTCTGCGACGACAGCGACACGTTGAAGCGGTTGTTGTTGGCGAAGAGCGCGTCGAGGCTGAGCTGCCGACCGAACACGGAGTCCGGGAGCTGGCCATCGAAGTTGTTGAAGCGCAGGTCGAGGTACTTGAGCGACGGCAGCGAGGTGAGGAAGGAAGGGAAGGCGCCGGAGAGGAGGTTGTTGCTGACGTCGAGCTCGTAGAGGAGGCGCATGTGCTGCATGGACGTGGGCAGCGTGCCGTGGAATCGGTTGGAGTTGAGGTGGAGGAGCGCAACGTCGGCGAGGAGGCCGAGGTGGTCGGGGAGCTCGCCGGCGATGCGGCCATGGTTGAGGTCAACCCCCGCGACGGTGAGGATATGCGGGTCGTCGGGCGCGGCGGCGCAGAAGACGCCGGTGTAGTTGCACACGAAGGGGCCGCACCAGTCGGCGGTCAGGTTCTTGGGGTCGTCGGTGATGGCGTGCTTCCACGCCTGGAACGCGATATACGCTGCTTCGAGGCGGTCATTGAACGGCGAGAGTGGCAGCGACGGATGCGCCGGCGTCGGGGAGGGTGAAGGGGAGGGGAGGGGCTGGGGCAGACACGGGAGGAGGAGGGAGAGGAGGAGGAGGTGTCGGAGAGTCCTTGTGGTTCTTGGCCTTGATAGGGGTGGCATTTTGTCAGGGTTTAATTTGGTGTTTAATTACGAGAGCTCTTGGGAGATCGAAAGAGTGCGCGCGTGTGTAGCACTGTCGTGTGGTCTTAGGATTCTCAGGTGGCTATATATATTGGGTTTTGGTAGGTGGTTGGATCGTTGGGTATATCATAAGTTTTCCAGTTAAGCTAGTAACAATAGGAATCAAAAGTTTAACAGGTGAAGGGACTAAGAGGTAACAAGAGTTTAGGTAATTTAGTGGTACCTTCAAAGGATAGTAAAAACTCTTATATCATTCATGGATGTATCGTGAGGTACCACCAAATTACACTTAAACTCTCGCACCTCTTAGTACTATCTCAATGCATATTTGGTATCTCCATAGCATGGTAAGAAATCCTGCATATATATACACACACGTACTCCCACTACTCATATACCCCTTAAACAAATAAATTATACCTCTTTATCCTTTTGAGCATACTTTAATAATGATTATAAGATACTTCAAAATGAGTTCTATGGAAAATTTCATCAAAGACCATTTTTTATAGCATAATTTATGTATAGGCTTCTTTTACGAATGAAAAAGGGATATATTGCAAAAATAAAAGACTAACGAATTTTTTTCAACCATATCACATTGTAGTATCTTAGAATTAATATTTAAGTATATCACATTCGTTTAAGTAGTATAATGAAAGTTGGAGTACGTACTCCCATAAGTACAGAAAAAATATATATATATATATATATATATATATATATATATATATATATATATATATATATATATATATATATATATGATTGGCCATGGATTTTGACTTTTTAATTATCATAGCAGATCCCATTTTTTCTAAAACAAAGTCTAATAAATTCCCAATTACAGTAACTGACAGATAATCCCTACCGAATAAAACAATTTAAACAGGAGACAGTCTGTCAGTCTGTGAGCATGGCAATTCTTCCAGAATTACTCCGTACCAAACTGAGCCCTTGCTGTTTGTAATTTTGTATCCACTCGTACGACTCACTCTTTCGTGCAAGCTGATGTCTGTAATGTTTTAGTGATCGATGCAGGATTAAGTGCATGTACACTAGGACAATTAATTATAGGACCATTCTTAATAAAATTTACATTGAGTTAGTATTAAAAGATATAAAAAATTCAAAAAGGTAAAGTTACCTGTACCTCCGATAAAAAGTCTCTAATTCTAGATAGCTAGCAGCACTGCGCACAAAAGGGATTCGGATGAGAGGTCGTGCTCTTCAGTCTCCATCCCTGTCTTGTAGGACGCGGGAGACAGAGAGAGATGCTGAGGGCATCCCAATCAAGATCAGCATGAGGTCAGGCTTCACAGTGCGCTTGGTTAATCTCTCTCTCTCATGCGCATATATATGTCGTTAGGGTATGTATGTTTTAGAGAGAGGAGCACATGCAACCTGACCGGTTTCGATCTACTGCAGTTTCGGAACATGACCTACCTCTTGTTGGCACATCTTTGGCACCATAAGAAACACCTGTTTGGCATCTGTATCCGATGCATCCATCCCCCCTCCCCCCTCCTGGAGATTCACTGTCACCCTCCAGCTTAACCCAATCCGGTAGGTGAGGGAAAATGGTAGCCGGTGAGATTGCATTGCTAGCTGCAAATCTTCTTACTGCAAATGCGGTTTTAGGTCAATGTTTACCTGTTCCTTTTGCCCCCTCAATTATTGTTGACCAAGGAAGGTTAGTGCTCACACTTCGCCGACAGCTTATTTACTTTTATGTCGAATAGTCCAATGAGATTAACAAAAAAGTTTTTACTTGGTAGTAGACCTTGAAGCTTTCATGTTCTTCTCTGAATTGCAGACAGAGAAACCCAATGGAGAATTTTAGTTGCGTTCAATTTGTTTGGTACATGGTGACATCCAATGTCATCCATCGATCTAGTCTGCAGACCAGAAGTTCACCATCTGATCATTTCATAGCATTTTTATTCTTGTAGGAAGGGTCAAGAATTTGATCGTTTCAGGGGATTTCTTAGAGTTCAGAGCAAGCGACCTGATCAATATATTGCCATAATTAGACCAGGGTCAGAGAATGTATATGCAACTGGCCTTAATATGGTCAAGCAGATAATATATAGCCGTCAGAGTAACAGCCACTGCATCATATCAAAACCAAACATCATGATACAAGCAATGGGTCATTGTTAACTGTAGCTCGAGGCTTATATGACGAGTAGTGGTCCTATGCATTACCTCCTAATACAACTTGTACAAATCTTAAAGCAAACGAAAAGGTAAATAATCAGTATCCACCTTTTATTAGAACAATTTAAAGGATGATGAAACATGCATGCCACAACAGAAGGAAACGCATACCAAAACATGATCAGAGGCAGAGACGTCACAGGAGTGTTGAAGTATGTGTGCATGGTGTGTCTTTCCCTAACAAATTACATTTTTCGAGGAATTGGTCAATGCCTAAAACTCAGTAGGAAAAAAAAGTAAGAGAAAGAAGTTAGACTGCAAGAATGAAATGCATTAGATACCCACCGACTCGGTTTGAATGGGATGGATTCGATATGGATTCAAGCGGTGACCTTTCTCTCACATTGCCAACCCAATACGCAATGACTAAAACATGCTTCTATTGACCTGTCTGTAGTCTTCTCCTTTTGACAGGTTAACTACAGAATATTGGAATGATAAACATTAAGAATTGACCCCTAAGGGGAATCAGTAAAAAAGTGCAAAAGTCTGTGTGAAGTATGGTTTTCAGAAGTTTGTCATACAATTTGGTTATAGAAGGACTGACATAACCTTTGAGAAAAAGGATGTGAACTCTGCTGGCCTTCTAGGTAATGCTTTTATTCTACTAAACTCAAAAATTGGCTCCGATACATCCATGGATCGGAGGACCTGATAAGCTGATTCTGCTTCAACATTTCAACTCTGGCAAGGTAGGAGTCATAGAGGCCCTGCTCAAAATGGTGAAGGAATAATAAATTAAATGCAGCCTTTTGACAACATTGTTCATCGTTCCATTAAAAAATGTTCATCAGCTTCAGAATCACAATCCAGTCGATAATCTTATCATAGCAAAATTGGCAAAAAAAAGTTAATCTGTTTTTAAATTACACGAATTCACATAACAACGCTCTCAAAATAATTGATTGTATGTCCTATCTTGTTTACAGAAAATTTCCATGGTAATGTTCACCTCAGAAAATTCATGGGACATGATCAGAAGCTACAAGCAACAAATGTTAGCATTAATTTTTACAAGCCCAGAAGTAAATTTATAACAGATGGTTACAGTTAATGACTACCATATCCACTTATTTACCTACAAAACATAAACAGATGACTTGCTCCATTTTATGAAGCTGAAAAGCTTGGCCTCCCATTTCGCCTTAAAAAGAAGCGGCGTGAAGGCGAGTTAGTCATCGATGGTTTTCGCTCTCATGCAACCACAGGGTGAGCCTCGCTGCTGCCTCTGACTGTCCCGCCTTCTACCGTAGAGATACTCTACCAGCTGCACTTTCGACCGCCGCTTCACGGTTTTTGATGTTCTTCTGCTAGTCTGCTCCTCCTCATATTTCAGCAGAGCCTGCTGGACCTTCTGCATTTCCACCTCCAGCGTCCCAATCTTCTCTGACATTTTCCTTGCACGCTCCAAGATCTTACGCTGGTGTCTGCTCGTTAAGTCAATGTTGTCCCCGTCAAGACCATTGTTGGATGTGAACTCTTCGGCCTTGTTGGACAGCTTACTGTTGGTGTCGATCAACTGCATGATGGTACCCTCGGCTTCTCTTATTTGGTATCTGACACTTTCAAGCTCGAGCTCTTCTGATGCCTCAGTGTTTGCTTTGAGTTCTTGAATGCTGGATTGGAGGGTATTGAGCCTCTGTGCATCAGAAGATAACCTTTCAATGACCTTGTTTTTCCACTCCTGGTGTGGCTCTGTGATGATTGACCTTGGTAGTTCTTGCTTATCAACACTGAGCTCCTTCACAACCATTAACTCGGAAGGAGACTGTTTACTGTTGTCCCTCTCAAGGGACTCAGTTTGCGGTGGTCTCAAATCATGATGCATATGGCTATTGCTTGGTCCAACAACACCATGAAAATTGAGCATCTTGTCATCTACTTGTGCTACATTCTTCTTTTCCTGACCAAAAGAATCAGTTCTATGGCCTGAAGAAGTTTGGATTAGGTCAAGTTGTATGTCTTTCAGCATTTTCTCGTAATTCATTTCAATTAAGTCATCATCCAAGATCTCCTTATGCTTCAGCACCTCAATCTGATTCCTTGCTTCTTGCAGATTGGCATGGAAATCAAGCCTCTCTTGTTCGAGAAGGACACCGGTATCCATGACCAACTTCTGTAGTGCTTTGATTGTTCCATGCAATTTCTGCAGCTCCATGTCTTTTACCACCCTCATTGCATTTTGATCACCACTGGATTTCACCATGGTTTTCAATGGATGAGGTGATAGTGTATTTTCCTAAAAAAAAGAAACAAGCAAAATGAGTCCTTGAAAGAAAAAGGACAACTTCATGTTAAGTATAAATGACAGATTTATTTTTTAGGGAAATATTTATTTTGAAGGAATATATGCCAGATTTCCCATGCATATCATTAGTAGTTAGATACTGCAACAGCAGAGTACTTGTAAAGAATTTGATCTCTTTCTTCAACTGAAGGTTAAGGAGAAAATAGTCGAGTTCGATGCACTAAGGCACTACTGAAAGAAGTTTTACATGTTAGAGAATGGCAGAATATTATATTACAGCAGCACCAGATCATAATCCTCAGGTCATGAAAAGAACATGGAAAAGGAAATGCATACCTCCATCCTGAGCTTATTTGATTGCAAAGAATCATTGGCAAGGGTCAAGGTTGGTTTCTGTAGGGCACTGACTTCGGTCTGAAATGATCCTAACATTGTGAAATCACCATCTAGATCAACCCTCAGTCTTCTGTTCTCAATCTCAACAGCATTTAGCTTGTCCTTCAGCTCATCTACATACGAATTCCTTCGGGTGATCTCTTCCTTTAGCACCTCCTTCTGCACCATCGCACTTATCTCAAAACTCTCACATGTTATGATGAGCTCAAGGACCTTCTCCTTGAACAGAGCCACATTCATGATGGCCATTCGCATGTTGGCCATCAATTTGGTGATCTCTTCATTGCAAGATTTGATGTCCATCAGAGTCTTCTCCTTGCTCCTAAGCACTTCCACTTTGCTCTGCAATTTAAGTACCTCCTGTAGTAATTCATTCGATTTCTCAAGGCCAGCATTGTCAACTTCTTTATGTTGTCCCACTTCCATATCTACATGATAATTTTGTTGGGTCCTTCCAGAATTCAGGAGATTGGTATCTCTCCGCACTGGATGGCCTTTTCCTGTGGCATTTTCTGCACTAGACCAGTCACAAAGACTCAGAGTTCTACTGAGTCCTTTGCCGAGGTGGTTATTCTCAATTTCTATGTCTCCAAGATTCTTGTTCATCATCCTGATGTCCTGATGAAGTTCACTGCCTGCAACTTGGAGACATGCAAAATTATTATGCAAAGACTTCAATTGCAAGGCCCTCTCTTCATGAAGGCTTCCAAAGATCACAGCAAGGATATCTTTGCTGACTGCTTCACTGATGAGAGTTCTAAAATCATCTTCATAGATCTTCTCTCTCTCTCTGGAATCATATAGTTCATTTGACAGCAAAGAGTTCTCTTGGATCAGCTTGATAATCTCGCTTTGCAGTGATCTCCGGGACTCCTGCAGTTCCGACAACTGTCCAACCAAGAACTTTGCCTCAGCCCTTAGCTCATCCACTTTGCGGTTACGAGCCTCCATCTCTTCCCAGAACTCATTGCTGATCTTCACCACTTCCTGCCTCTCTCTCTGCAGCTGGAGCAACTCCTCGCTCTTTGCTTGTTGATCTTGCTTCTGCATGTTCCGCTCTGACCTCAGGTCAGACACCTCCTGTCCAAAGTGTTCCAACAGTGTGATAACAAGTGACTTCTCAACAAGCTCATTCTGTTTCACATCCTGGGCATCAGATAATGTCTTCAGTAGGCAGTTGATCTCATGCAAGATGAGCTGCACAATGATGTCAAGATTCATTTGGTCTAGGGATTCATACTTCTCATCCAAATGTAATAGTTTCAGCACTGAGCCAATCCCTTCGGTTAGCTTCCGATTATGCTGTGACAAGCAGTCCAATTCCTCCTCCTGAACCTTGCATATTTCTTTGTTCTTTTGCAATTGAGCTGAGAAATCAGAATTTGCCTCTGCCATGTCGTCCAAACACTGCTTCAAGATGAAGTTCTCTATCTGAGCTTTGGCAATCTTGAGCTCCTCTTCAAGCTGCTCCTCTCTATTTCTGCCTTCCTCTAGCAATAGGCTAATTTGCTTCTGTAGAGCATCAAACTGAGTTTTGCTTAAGTGTGCAAGATCTTTGTGTTCCTTCCTCTCCAGCCTTATCTGTTCGTGTAGCTTGATCACTTCATCAAGCACCGAGTCCTTCTCCTGTTGTAGATCTGAGTGTCTCCTTTCTAGCTCTGTGTATTGCGCTTCCAAATTCAGAAGAGTATCACTGATGCTATCAACCTAAATTAACAATAAGGTAAGTAGATAATTAAGAAGGTCAACCAAAATTTAGTTTCTGATGACAACTGGTAGAAAATAAAAAAAAATATTCACACGTATACCTGAGAGACAAGAGTTCTCTTCTCAGATCGAAGTGCAGAATTCTGATTGTGGAGAACCTCTGAAGATTCTTCAAGCTCTTTCAACTTCCTCCTCAAGCTCTCGAGTTCAGCATTAGCGTCGGATAATGAATTCTCCAAGAAGACATTCTTCTCGAGCAGTTGCTCCATGGTCTGAGAAATTGCCTCAATCTGTGCAACAAGCACAGCTCGCTCAGACTGATGGCTGAAAATCTTGGAATTGAGGTGTTTGCATGATTCTTCCAATGCTACCTTCTTCTCCCTTAACTCTTCAAGCTCAGTAGTTGCAGCTGACAAAGACATCTCCAAATGTGCATTCTTCTCGGACATCCTCTCCAGCTGCCTCATTTTTTCTGTATGCAGAACTTCCGTGCTCTTGTGGTTCTTGGTAATCTCTTTAAGCTCAACATTGCCATGTCTCAACTCTTGTGCAAGAGCTTGTAGTGATTCTACATTTAAGTTCACAGATTGTATTTGCTCCTTGAGAGAGAAGTGTTTCCTCTCCAAGTCACTCCTATCCTCTTTAATGTGAGAAAGCTCATGTTGAAGTTTCTTTTTTTCATCCACATATCGACAAACCTCTTCCTGAAGTCTGTGTTGCAGAGTCTTCATGGAAATTATCTCATCCTGCAGACGAATTATCACTGCTGAAGAAGAGTGATATTGATCATTCAACCTTTTGTTCTCTTCTATAATCTTCTCCAATTCTTTTTGAAGCATTACTTTGCTTGTTTCAGTGTCCTTTACCTTGTTTACTTCACTCTGTTTCTCAAGAGCCAGATGCCTCAGTTTGTCCTGTGCTAGTAATAAATGCTTCTCCAAAGAGAGCTTCACCATTTCTACTTGCATGCACTTGAGGTGCTCTTCTTCAGTAGAGATGTTAAGCTTGTCCAACTCAGCTTGCTTCTCGTTTAGCTCATCATGCTTCTGTTTCAATAAATGTTTTAACTTATCTAGCTCCAAATGCAAGTCATGGTTAGCCCTTTCAAGCAGAAGGAAACGCTCGTCTGCTGAGCTTAAAGGCAGCAATCCAGTTTGCATTTCCTCTTTCAGCCTATTGAACTTCTCCTGGGTATGCAATATTTCAGACTTGAGGTTCTGTAATCTAGCAGTGGATTGTTGGCATTGCAGAACTGCAGCTTCCTTCTCTGCCTCTTGTTGTGCAAGAGCTTCCTTGAGGCAAAGAACCTCGGATTCAGCATTGTCGCTCCGCTCTAAAACTGTTGAGATCCTCTTCTTGAGGTCTTGATTTTCCCGTGACAAGCTTGCTAGTTCTTTCTGCAGCTTCTCGTAATCCTGGTCATCTGCAAGAGCACATTTAGTTTGTCATGACTTATTTTCAGCATTTCGTTTACTTTTGGAATTGCTTTCACAACTTACCTTTAGCACGCCTTTTTGAATCATGAGCATTGATGAAAGAGAGGAAATATGGAATCATGTCTTGATTGTCCAGGTCAGTTTCAATGGATGCAGTTTCAGCTGGAAGATCATCATCCAGGTCCAATAGAACTTGATCAGGAAAGGCTTCTGCTATTTTCCTATGGGCCTGTCGCAGTTCCCCAGCTGCATGATCATATCTTTCTGCTAAAGCTCGGTATGCACGGTACAACTCCTCAAGCAAGGTCATCAACTCAGGTCGCCTTCGGTAGTACATTTCTGCTCTTTTTGCAAATGATTCAGCATCTTCTTCAATGATCTTGATCATCAGCTTAATTTTGCTATCCATATCTGTGTAATCAAGCATTCGAAAAATATGAGCCTACAAACTTCATAAAATTTTTCGAAACACTGAAATTGTAGCACAATCCAATACAAGGACAGGATAAAGCGAACACTTCATTGTTCATAATATCCATTTATTTATACATTTTAACAGGAAAGTTAAATTTTAGAACGTGCAACTTAGATTAGCATTCCCTCTACTACTTATGGAGTGACGGCTTATTCACAGAATGAACAATGTATGATAATCCAAAAACATCCCACTTATAGTAATCTTGCATGTTCAAACTATATAATAGATCATTTTCCAAAATACCTACACTTAGAGGTTACACTCTAATGTTAACCATTTTAGGCAGGAAAATGACATATATGATCAAGCATTTCCATATGTAAGATCCATTATATACTATTCCTCCAATATTGTTTATGTTACAAAATCATGTTCATGTTAAAACCTGAATCCTTGGCAACACTCAGCAACAAGAATTATCAATCACGATGTGTTTTACTTATCAGTTGATTTGACATCTTCAGGTTTTTCTTCCACAAGAATCACAATTCATGACTGACCAAAAGGAAGTTGGTACCATCACTCATAAGAGATATCTTCTGATTGTTCACTTCTGAAACTTGTTAAGCTTTTCTATAGTAACAGTTTTTATATTTATAACCAGACTTTTCAATTGATTATCTACCTAGAATAATAATAACAAATAGTACATGAATGTACTGCACTGCTGATGTGCAGGTGAAGCTCATATTTTCTATGGTGGTGCTCAACTACTAAACTAATTCAGACAACTTTCAGTCCAATCTCAATTAACTAACATGCAATAAATGATATAACACTATCATTTGGTCGTTCATTAAAGAGCCAACTAAACCAAGACCTGAATGCCTGCAGAAGAACATGTTCTTGATAAGTTGTTATATAGCAGCATTGAAGTTGTCCATGTGCTTCCACAATATTTTTCTGGCTTTTACACACGTACCATCACAGTGCAAGTCATTTTCAGATAATATTGTCTAGATATAGGAAATATGGACTTCGTCACTAAAACCTTTTCTTCTCACATTTACATCCTTGAGACAACATAAAGCAATGCTATTAGATCAAGGCAGTGATCCTATTAATCCCTATTAATCAAAGAGTAGTGCTTCTATACTCTCCTGAAAACAAAATTACACAAATACTAGAAGCAGTATTCTATAATCAAATGCTGTACAGTGTGGAGATTTTTCACTTTTCAGGTTTTGACTGTAAAATGAATTTTTTATTGTATGTTTCAAAATGCATATTAAAATAATAAAGTATAATCAACGCTGCATTTTTGCTTACATATTGAACTCCCAGGAACTTGCCATGGATTCTGAATTCAATTTTTTTCCCAGTGTTTGCTTATCATTTCAGAATCAGGATTGCAACTCTAATGCTAGAGCACCATGACATTGCAGCCAGGCATGCATAGTTTTCTAGATTCTAGAATCCAAAGGAACCAGTCATCTAAGGAAATGGCACAAGAATAACTCAGCATGTCAACGTAATTTACCTGCAAGATTCTCTTGAAGCCATTTTGAGTTCTTTGGGCAGATATGACTGTCCCACCACCATGAGTACTTGCGCCTCGTGTTGGTTGGTGATGTTGCTGCCATTATGCCAACAAGCTAAACAGCAGAGCTGTTCTTATATTTTGAAGAACACTTTGATCCTCTGTAATGCCACAGAGGAGGAAGTACGATAGCAACAAGAACTAATCAATCTAACACCAGTCAGTTACCTGCAAAATAATAAGAACTCTCAGACTCGGAGAATCAAGAAGAATACTAGCTATTCTTACCATGATGAAACAACTATGAAGTAAAGAAAGGATCACTATCTGCTCTTATTTTCATTTTTTTTAAAGAAGCTCCCGTTTTTATATGCACTTTCAGAAAATAGGCCAAAGCTGAAGATCAATACTGCAACGCTAAGATTTCTTCCTTCCCACTCAACACACCATAAGACAACAGCTATAGCAGCAGCTAAACCTCCAAGTAATGATTTGTTTGTGGAGACTTAACCCAATTCTGAACATGGGTTGTGTTGTTGCCTTGCTTATGAACAAAGTAGATAGAAAATGATGAAAGAAAGCAATGATGATCCACAAGCAGCAAAACTGCAAGCTTCCCAATCTCCAAAAGGTAGCTCCACGATTCGCTAATGTGCCGGTCACAAAATTGGAGGGTATGTAACATAAAGACAGAAATTCAGTATAGAGTTAACTCTGACATCAATCATCTTTGATCAAAGCTGAAAAGGAGGAGAGACAGCAAAAGAAAAAGATGAGAAACAGGAATTCATCCAAACAGTGGAAAAGAAACAAAGCAAAATAATACCATGAGTACATCTTTCCAGAAGTTGAGGAAATCCGAAGCTTGAGATCACTTCACCAATGGTTCAAAAATTCTACTTAACTATACTGAAGCAAAAATTATATATATAAAAAATGAGGTTGCTTGCCGAGCTAGGAATGGAGCATCAAGCAATAATAAAGGAATGATAGAGAAAAGGGTGGGCAGTGACAAGAAAACCCAACAACCCAAATAAAAGATGCGCCCAACCACTTCCCAGCTCCCAAATGACCCACAAAATGCAGCAGAATTCCAGACCCAACAGGAAGGAAACCGCATTAATTGCTTGCATATTTCAATCGGTTATGTATCACTGACCAAACCAGAAAGAGAAAAGTGCGTCCTTTGATAATCACCCAAACCAGAAATTGAATGCATCAAGAAAACTGTCATCCTGCACCGAATTCCCTGAGAAGGATTACCAGGCCGATCTTTGAAGAAATAGGAGGAAAATTGGGCGAGAAAGTTGTCAAGAAAAAGATGAATTTGCATCATTTCACAAAGTTCACCACTGATGATGAAGAGACAGGCCCAGAAAACCTGCAAAAAGGCAATCTTGCAGCAAAGGAAGGCCAATCCCATCAAAGGAGGCCAACACAAAGAACAACACGACGAGGCCAACGCCACAAGAAACAGGAGACGGAAAAAAAGAAGCCAAATCACAGTAAAGAACCATACATACATACCAAGAAAAAAAAAGGAGAATCTTGCGGTGGAACTTTTACTCCTTTTCCTCTCCCTGCAATTGCAGCTGCAACCCAATAGAGATCCAGCTGCTCCCCATCCTGCCGCTAGGCCATCATCTCCCACCAGAAACCCAAAGGAATTCACAACACCACAACCAAATGTGTATGCGTGTATGTATCAGCAGCAAGATTCTTCTTTTCCTTGGAGCCCTCCCCCTGCTCCCCTTCCCTGGAGCGAGCAAATGCAATTATGCAAGAAGCGGAGACAGTGTGTGGGAGTCAGATCACAGAGCAGGGCGGTGGTCACGGGGATTTAATTGTCTGTTCGCCAATGCTCTAACCGAAAAGCAAGGACAAAGTTTGGGGCACAAGAGTTCGATTAAGGGGTGGGAAATTTTCTCTCTTTTCGGTACGAAATTCTTGCCTGGATCGGTTGGTGCAACAGTGTTCTTGTCTCTGCGTGTGAGTTGGGGACGGCGCAATCACGGATTGATTTCTTTCTCGCTATAAAATCTGACGCTTTTGTGGAGTACTACCGGCTCTCTCTACCATTTCAGATTTGCATGTGCGTCCTTGGAAACGATGGGAAATTTTGCTTGGCAAAATAGGCGAGTGATGATTACCTGTCCCTTTTTGGTTGATTCTTAGCTCGTGGAATTTTGTAGAGGATTAGTTAGTTAATTACTGATTTCTGTGGGGGTACTCCTCTCTAGTGTGAAGTCTTCGCTCCTGTAGTCTTCAAAATTTATTTTTTCCAGGACCAATCTCGCACGAAACTTTTTACAAAATTGGCCCCTTGGCCCACAAATGCCACGCTCTCCGAGCACTTCATGGCCTAATGCCGCACACCCCGAACACTGCATTGCCTAACAGGCAGGGTTGCAAAACCACGACGATAAAAAAATGAATATAGCAGTATTGTAGCGCTAAATTACTATAGTACCACGGTATATACATATTTTTTATTATTTTTGGATCGCCGTATATATTAGTATTGCTAAAATGTTGGAATTGTACAATGTAGAATGATTAGGAGTAAGATTTTGTAGAATCAGAAATGCAGAAATGGGTTCAGGCTGGGGACTACAATTTACCAGTAGGGAGGGAAAGAGAGAAACAACCGATCCCAATAATTCCGTGGAGAAGGGAAACGTTGGACTGAGCAGTGGATTTCCAGTACACTGATAGGCCAGTCATCTCATCTAGCTGTCTGCCGTTGTCTTGGTCCTCTTCTCTGAGTTCGGAGTTTTTTTTTTCCTCCTTTATGTATGTAGAGGTGGACACTTACCGGGCTATTTTGGGCCAGTACGAGGCACATTCGGTCCAGCTCGGTCTAGGACCTGGCACGGTAGTATTCAGAACGGGTCAGGACAGCACGACACGGTTGCTCGAGCCATGCTAGGCCTACCAACCGGGCACGATGGGCTACCGGCCGCGGCACGATGCACGCACGCCGGCCGTCGACGCGGCCGCACGAGAGGTACCGCCCGTCCGCCAGAGGCCGGGGCGTCGTCGCCGGCCGCCTCGGCGCGCTCGCCTCCCTCATCCGCGGGGCGCTTGCCTCCCGGCGGCGCTCTGTCTTCCTCCTCATTGGGCCGCTCGCCTCTGGGCGACGCTCGCCTCCTCACCCACCACGCTCGCGGCCGCCTTGCTGCGCCTCGCCTCGTCTCGCCAGCATGTTTGCTTGCCGCGCCTTGCGCCCAAGCGCGGCCGCCTCGCCTCGCAAGCCTCATGCCGCTTGCCTCGTGGTCGCCGCCTCGCTCGCCCCACGGCGGTCCCTCCCTCGCCACGCGTCTGGTGGCCTCGCCTCCCTTGCCGCTTGCCTTGCTCGTCTCCATGGCCGTGGCAGAGGGAGGCCGTGGAGGGAGGCGGCGGAGGGAGTCGGGGCCGGCCGCGTGGAGGTAGAGTCGCAGAGGACTTGAGGGGAGGGGAGAGGAGGGTCCTAAGGGAGGCAGAGGACTCGAGTGAGTGCGGGACAGCGGGAGAGAGAAAAAGAGAGAGAGAGGGGCGCGGGTCGGTAGGAGAGAGAGAAAAGGGAGAGCGGGGCGCGGGAAAGAGAGAAAAGGAAGAGAGGACGCAGCTGGAGAGAGAGAGAGAAAGAGGGGGTCTCGCCACGCGGGAAAGAGAGAGAGAGAGTGGCATAGGAAAATAAAGACAAGCATGGAAATGAGGAAAAGAGACATCGATGTGATTGAGCGATTCCATCTCGCCTCGTTTCAATTTTGAATGGACATGCTCACACTCTCTCCACAAAATTATATGATTCCATACGTATGATGGATTTGATTTGAACACAAAACTGCGAGGCTCGAGGGAATCACGGGAAAAAGGAGGCATGCGCCTGATGTATTTGAATGCAAGAGAGACCATAAGGCTCGAGGGAATCACGCGAAAAGAGGCAAGGGAATCACACGCCTGATGTATTTGAAGTTTTGAACGCAAGAGAGACCGTGATTGAAATGGGACAACGCGTCAATTCATTTTCTCCACTCTCCCCAGACAACGTCTGATACACGTCAGTTCAATAGGACATAAAGATATAAAGCTGTTGCTTTTCAATTTTCATCTCGTGCAGGCGCGCGTGCCTAATTTCAATTTGCAACGGGCATTTTGATCTTTACGCCATAAAATCAGCCCGAAGCCTATGATTTGTTTATTCCAAAGACATCTCCCTCACGCTCTCTCTTTTTGCTCGTTTTTTCTCAGCACATTCTGCACATCTCCCTCACGCTTTCTTTTTTGCTCTCCCACTGCGAAATAAAATGTTTCGCAAGAGCAATAGCAGGAGAGCATGCCCGCGCTCTCTAAGTCCCTCTCGTCAGGATCAAGAGATTGATCCACGCCAACTCTCCCCCAGCATGGGAGTCTACGGCATGGATGATCGTCACCTAGACTGCACGCACGGCATCAAGGATTCCTCATACATTCCGGATGCACTGAGCGGGGATGCCGCTACACTGGTGTATCCGAGACGGGTGTCGAATCCACACCAAATACGCATCTCGACTTATCGATGCAGATAGCACAGGCGTCCATATCCGGCAATCGACGGGCGTGGTGCTGGCAACATATTGACAAAATCGTCGAAATTGTGGACAGACGTGAGGTAGTGTATGCTATTTGCAAATACTATCAAGCTAAACTATCTGCACGTGCATGTGGTGGAACAGGTCATCTGAAGAGACACGCAGAGAATTGCTTGAGGAAGATATCGGCCGGACGGAGGCCGGCGAGGGCGTGCAGACACAGCTCAACTTCAACACCGACGGTTCGGTAAGTACATGGGTATATAACACTGACATAGCTAGAGACGAAATTGCATGTTACATAGTTATGGAGGATCTTCCACTTAGAATGGGTGAGAGCTCTAGTTTTGAGAGAATGGTGCAACGTGGTTTTTGCCCGCAATACAAACATATTAGTAGAAGAACAACTACACGTGATATTTATAAAATATTTACAAATAAACTAGAAACGTTGAAACAAACCTTCATAACACTTAGTTTTTCCTTTACATTAACATAAGATATATGGACTTTCTCTCATCAAAGAGCAGCCTATATTAGTGTTGTTACTCATTACCTAGACAACGAGTACGTACTAAACAAAGGGTCATAGGGTGTAGGCCAATCTCGGAGTCACACACCGGAGATGCTATCGCTACCCGTATACTTGAGGTTGTTAATGACTTTAAAATAGAAATTAGAATTATTTTTATTACTCTTGACAATGCATCAGCTAACACGATGGCTATGGAGCATCTCTCACCGCACCTGAAGACTTATGTTGGAGGTTTTATACTCCACCAGAGGTGCGTATGCCATATTATTAATCTCATTGTGCAGGTAGGTTTGCATGTAATGAAACTTAGTTTAGAAGGCATACGCAGTGCTATCGATTTTGTTACTAATTCACCCGTAAGGTTTGCCTAGTTCTCAGAGTACTACAGGGCCAACAATAAGGAACCAAGAAGATTCAACCTTGATATAAAGGTTAGATGGAACTCAACGTATACTATGCTGGAGCGGTACAAAGGCTATGAGCAAATTATCATTGTCTTCGTCAACTGCAATAATGGTAAATCCATGGTTACTGAAGCGGATTAGAAAATTGCTAGTTATTTTCGTTATTTTTTAGAAATGTTTTACAATGCAACTAAGCATTTATCCGGTGTGTACTATCCAACTTCTTGCTCAATCATCGAGTGGCTTTGGACTATTGCTATTGCTTTTAAAGAGAATAGAGATAATTATATTTTACATCTCATTATAGAACCTATGGAGCAAATTTTTTTAAATATTTTCAAGCTATTCTACATCTGTACTGTTTTGCTACTATTTTGGATCTGTGGAGAAAATTACCTAACTTGCATGGCGCCTTCAAGGGAATAGTTGAGGCATTCGATCTAGATTTCTCCGAGGCCTATACTCATGTTTATAATTAGTTTTTCAGAGTTTTTGACAAATATTATGAGAAGTTTGGTACCAAAAGTGAAGCAAAAAGATCTACCTCAACAACGCAACCAGCACGAGGCAGTTCGACCGCTTCAAGCACATGAAGAAGCTAAAAGGCAAGTCGTCTAGTTCTTTTTCTGAAATGCCGAGTAGGTCGCAATGGAATCCACGGGTAGAAATCAATCACTACCTTGGCACGCCTTTCGTGGAGACCGAGCTTGACATGGACGAGGAAAATCAACTCAGCTTGCTCTTGTGGTGGAAGAATAACCAACGTATCTACCCCGTGTTATCCCATTTCGCACGAAACATACTTCCGATTCTGGTGTCCACTATCTCGTCGGAATCCACTTTCAGTTTGGTGGGGAGGATACTTGAGCCGAGGAGGTAGTTTATCACACCTGAGATGGTTGAGGCAATTACATGCCTCAAAGACTGGGAGCATGCAGATGACATGACACAACATCAGCTCAAGGATCAGGAGATCACGGATGCAGTAGCCGACTTTGACAATCTCAGCCTCGGGTTGTCTTTGTATATATATGTAGTTACTGTACTCTTTTCCTTACCAAGAGTACCCCACACCGGGGTGTAAGGTTTTTAACGAGACGGTAACTCTATACATGTTCAAGATTTAATAAAATTTACTTCTTTTTCCACCAATATTTGTGTCCATTGCGAGCAATATTAATATTTGTGTCCATTGCCTCCATGTGGTTGGAAATGAGTACCCTGTGCCCATTGTCTCTAGCATTGTGGCACGCGGGCCAAGAAGCATGCATACATGTGCCTACTTGTAAATTTGTAGCAAGCCAGCACGCTAATCTGTTGATGATTAATATTCTTGTACCTTTTGTTTCACATAATTTTTGCTGTTTGTTCACGAGTGTGTTCTCTATTCATGCAAAATTACAACTGGGAATGTACTCATTGCACATTCACACGCATACAATTTTTTTTAAAAATGTAGTACCTAATAGACAAAATAGTAATCTACGAGGCATGCATGATAATTATAGGAGTCTTTTTAATGTCCTTGTGAATGTATCTCAATGTAAATTTTTGGCACATAGTAAAAAGTCTAATACTACTAGTAACATTTTTCTTTTTTGCGATAATACTACTAGTAGTTTATAAGGCGTATTTTTTGTACAATCAACTTCGTACGTCTTCGGGGTCCTTTCCGCTCATCGCAATAGTGTAAATGGGCCGAGCCTGGGCTAGTGTATATCCCAAAATTTGAGTTTCGGAATGTTGGAATTCAAAAATAAACCATTTGCATTTTCTTGAATTAATTTCAGCTTAATTTGAATTGTCCTTAAATGAAAGGATTTAATTTGACTAAACTATTCATCAAACTTAAGAATTTCAGTTTTAGTTGGGTTCCTTGTGCTCCAAGGAATTTTTCTGTATTTTTGGGGATTTTTATGAATTTATTTGACATTTATTTGAATTTATTTGCATTTATTTGAATTTATGGATTTTTCTTAAATCAGAAAATGAATTTAATTTTCCAAAACGCTGTCGGGCCGAATCCTCTGCGGCCCTTCTTTTCTTTCGGCTCGGCCCGGTCGCTCGCCTCGCCGGCCGATTCAGCAGCGATCGCCGGCCCAATCGGCCAGCGCCACCGTCGTCGGATGGACGACGCGTGAGCGGTTGCGATGCGCCACGTCGTGCCCATAAAGCCCTAGCCGCGCCGACTCGGAGTCCCGCCGCGACGCCTTGGCGTCCGTTCGCGTCCTGGCGCGTTCCGAGGCTATAAAGCCGTGCGCGCGCCTCCGAGGATCCTCTCGCGCGCCTCTGCGCCTCTTTCTTGCCGCCGAGACCTCGTCCCGCCTCGCACGACCTCGCCGAGTCCGCCGCCTCATCCAAAGCCTTCCGCCGTCTTTTTCTTCGCCGCCGGTGCTCCTCCGCCGTCGCCGTTGATCTCCCCGAGTTCCCACGTCGCCTCCCGCTCCACCTTGCCGCGCCGTCCGTCAGCGTGATCCGCCGTCGGTCGTGGCGTCTTCTTCGTCTCTGGTGAAGTTGCGCCGCCGCCCTCGCCGTCGCGTTGCATCGAAAATCTCAGCCGTCCGATCTTCTACGGACGCTCCCGGTCGCGCCGCGTCACCTCCGCCGCAGCCCCGCTTCTCAGCCGACCGATCTGGCCGTGTCACCGATGAGCGACGCGTGGCTTGCCGCGTCAGCCGCTCACGTGTGCGCCGCGTCAGCGCCACCTCTGCCGCCGCGTCGACCACCAGCGTCGGCGCTGCGTCGGCCGTCGCGCCGGTGCACGGTGAACCGAGCGCTGCGTGGACCGAGTCCACCGTGAGCCGGTGACGTCGGCGTTGCGCAATAAATCCTTTTCGATACAAAAATAAATCCAAAAATTCGGATTTTCTGATTTTTGTATTTTCTCTGAATTTAATCTTTGGAGGCCCGTTCTCGCTCATACGAACTCCGATTGAGGCGATTCAAGTTTCTAAATTTTTCTAAAATCAAGATCTATCTTCCAGAGCCATTTATTTTCAGTTTTGAGCTTGTTTGAGTCTCTGTTTTGTATTTATTTGGTTTCGTTGCTTCTTTTCCGGTAGACGCTAATTCCGAGGGAGCGAACGAAGACTTTGAAGACCAAGATTCAGCACTAGATCAGCAAGGCAAGTCGTAACCTTGATCATATTGATCCTATGTTTGCAAAGTAATTTATTTTATACACTTGCATGCTATTTACGTATCAATGTTTATTTAATGGGCGTAGATGTATACCTAGTTGATATTATGCCACCTTGATTAGTTGTATGCCATGTATCCATTGTTAAACCTAGGTTGGGACATTATTAGTTGGACATAATTATTACACCAACATTGGGTTATCGTAGTTATGCTTAGATATGCTTATATATACGTTGGGATTCATGTCACACATTGAATAGTGTTAATCTTGACTTAATGAGATATTGAATCGTGGCCGTTAGCCACTGTTGTAAAATTTGTTGTACCATGGCGGGGTTTGCCATTGGTCTTGGTTGAACAAATTGTTTTCCCTCGGGCAAGTGATCGTGAAGTAAAGGGGGTGCTTTCTAGCACATTGGGATGTAGATGTCTTGCCTGAGACAAGTAAGGACTTAATCTTGTGCGCCATTGAACTGGGCCTAACCGTACTACCGCATGTCTGGAATGGGACAGACCTAGCTGATTAATTTGCAATGTCTAGCCTTGAGTACTGCCAGTTGGTGGTGTGGGTTCCGGATGGGCGGGTAGATTCGCAAAGCAAGAAGAGGGGCCCTAAAGGCGAAACCTTAGCGGCGTCTGAGTTTAGGCGATTGCATTGTAAAGGCTTTGTCATGATATCTCTGCGACACACCAAAGACAGTGTGTTATTATCGATTGCGCAAAGAGATGTTCATGTCTTGTGGGTAAAGTTGTACAACCTCTGCAGAGTGTAAAACTATTCGAATAGCCACGTCCGCGGTCATGGACAAAGCCCGGGAATTTCACACGGGGTATAGTGTATTTCATAAAATGTGGAATTGTTGGGATGTGAACGGGGGGTTCACTATTGTTTTGTTGTCTATCATTGATCTATCAGTTATTTATTTATGTTTTCATAAATATGATTTCAATCTATTTATTGTATTTCAATTCAAGTATTGCTTTCTGCAAATGAACTATATAGCCATCCTTGTCAAGCCGTGCATGAATATATTGCATCAATTCCCTACGGCTTGCTGAGTACCTTTGTACTCACGGCTTTATGCCCTTGTTGATCAGTTGCTGAAGGAGATAATGAATATCATGAGGAGGAATTCTATGAAGACTACGTGGATTAGGAAGGTGTTCCCCAGACGATTGCCTGTGGCAGGTCGAATGGCTCAAGTTATCTTTTCCGCTGCAGTAGTATTTGTTTCTTAAGCCCTTAAGGCGTAATGGTGTAAACATTGACCATAAGGTCGTTTGCTTTATTTAATAATAATTTGCTTCTTCTTAGTTAATTCGTTGTATGGAATGATATTTCATCTATGTTTCCACTGTGTGCACTAGCGTGATCCTGGACTAGTGCAGTATACACAGAGGGTTTCGGATTTGCAAATCCGGGTCCCGACAGCTGGTACGGCACGGTTTCGGCCCGAAGCACGATGGGCCCGTGCTGGGCTGGGCCGGCCCGGCATGACGCCCACCTCTATATGTATGTCTGTATATATATATATATATATTCAAATCAACTAGTTATTGCATTTGGTAGTTTGAACATGAATATGTTCTCTTTGTTTTATCCATGTCTTTTTATTGGTAGCTTCGATTTGCAAGTGGTTTTCACCAGTAGCTTACTGACGACGAGAGGAACAAACTGATATAAGTCTCGCTATTAAACAATAATTTTTGCTGTTCGGTGACAAATTTTACTAGTCGTATAGATAGTTTTTACTACCGCACATACTGCTGAACCTCTGGTGTGATAGTAAAATCTATGTATACGGATAGTAAAATCTGATTCATGCGGCGTTTATTGTCGTGACTTATATCAATATGTTGCTCTCGTTAGCAGTAAACTAATGGTGAAAACCATTCACGAATCGGAGGTGTCAATAAAAAGTTATGGCTAAATTAAAGAAAAAATAGTTTCATGTACAAACAAGAAATGCATGTACTAGTAAGTCATGCTACGTAAACTAGTAATGTCTTTCCTTATTTGAACTAGGATATGCTTTTCTTTGATTTAGTCACAATTTTTTATTGACAGCTTCGATTCACAAACGGTTTTTACCAGTAGCTTGCTGACGATGAGAGCAATATAATTATATGTCTTGCTAATAAACGCTGCACGAATGAGTTTTTACTGCCATTTTACCGAATGTATTGTAAGATTTTACTACCTCACAGGCTGCTGAACCTCTGGTATAGTAGTAAATTCTATGTATACCGATAGTAACATATATATATATACGGATAATAAAATCTGATTTATGCGGCATTTATTGGCGAGACTTATATCAATATGTTGCTCTCGTTAGCAGTAAACTAATGGTGAAAACAGTTCGTGAATCGGAGGTGTCAACAAAAAGTTACGGCTAAATCAAAGAAAAAACATATTCATGTACAAACAAGAAGTGCATTTACTAGTTGGTCATGCCACGTAAACTAGTAATGTCTTTCCCTGTTTGAACTAGGATATGTTTTTCTTTGATTTAGTCATAATTTTTTTTGATAGTTCGGATTCACAAACGGTTTTTACCAGTAGCTTACTGACGACGAGAGCAACATAATGATATAAGTCTCGCTAATAAACACTGCACAAATGAGTTTTTACTGCCATTTTACTGAATGTATCGTAAGATTTTACTACCGCACAGGCTGCTGAATCTCTGGTATGATAGTAAAATCTATGTATACCGATAGTAATATCTATGTATACGGATAGTAAAATCTAATTTATGCGTCGAGACTTATGTCAATGTGTTGCTCTCGTCATCAGTAAGCTAGTGGTGAAAACCATTTGTGAATCAGAGCTATCAATAAAAAGCTATGGCTAAATCAAAGAGAAAACACATTCATATACAAACCATGAAACACATTTATTAGTGGGCGCACGTATACATAATCCACTATTGATGTGCGTTCACAATAAACGTTTGGTCGTAAATGGTTTACATGTTACGGCGCATTAAATACTACTAGACGCATTAAATACTGCTAGCCGTATGATGGTGGCTAGTTCTGCAACATGGGATTACAGCTTGCGTGTAGAATAGGTAGAGCTGCCCGCAAGCACAGATTAGCGATGTATGTATGTATGTATGTATGTATGTATGTATGTATGTATGTATGTATGTATGTATGTATGTATGTATGTGTGTGTGTATATATATGTGTGTATATTTATATATGTGTACATATATATATATATATATGTGTATGTATATATATTTGTATATATATATGTATATATGTTATATATATGTGTATATATATGTATATATAGAAGCGCTATTCTACCCGTGCGCGCTGCTATGCACTGGTTGTAACCCGGTTGTAATTCGACGTCATGCAAAACTAAGGCAGAAACGCATTCAAACCATTCACGTAAGCCAATCAGTAACATCTCCTACGCAATGGAACAGTAAATGACTAATAAATGCTACTTCTTGTTTGTACGTGAATTTTCCTTTTTTTTATTTGCCCATAACTTTCAAATGATGATGATTTTTGTCTTCAAATTTTACACGGTTGTAGAATATCACCTCCCTTACGTATGGTATTTTTTTAAGAATTTTTGAAAATATGTACATGGTTTTTATAGATTTTATAAAATACTAGATATATTGCCTTTTACTATCTAGAAAATAACATATTACTCACTATTACACGAGTTGTTACTATATCCTGTTAAACCATCTTTTTCATGTAAAATCCATAAAACTCACATGTACAAAATTTAAAAAATTATCACACATAGGAGAGGTGTGTTTCTACAACCTTGTAAAATTTGAAGACCAAACTCAATCAAATTTGAAAGATATGAAATTGACAAAACGCTAAACATTGAAAAACCACTATTCAATCGAATTTGTCTTTTTCATATCATTCAGCTGAGATTGATTTTGTATTCAAACTTGACAAGGTTGTAGAATAACACCTCCCCAATGTATAGTAATTTTTTGAGAAGTTTTGAAAATTTGTACGTGTGGTTTTCATAAATTAGAATTTAGTTCTATTAGTCGGATCTATAGTAAAATTTTTGAAAAATTCTCAAAAAATTAAGATACGTAGGGGAGGTGAGCTTCTATAACCTTATAAAATTTGAAGACCAAACTCAATCGCATTTGAAAGATATGAAATTGATAAAATAATAAACACCAGGATATACTATCTTTTACTATCAAGAAAATAACATTTTACTGTCTATTACACAAGGTGTTACTACATCGTGTGTAAAACACTCTTATAGTGCAAAATACATGAAAATCACATGTATAAATTTTGAAAAATTCTTAAAAAATTACCATATGTAGGAGAGGTGACCTTCTACAACTCTGTAAAATTTCAAGACCATCTCAATCGTATTTGAAAAATACGAAATTGACAAAGCACTAAACAATGAAAAATCGCTAGTCAGCCAAAGTTTTATTTTTCATATCTTTCAGCTGATATGTGTTTTAGTTTTCAAATTTTACAGTATTGTAGAATCTCACCTCCCTTATGTATGGTAATTTTTTTTGAGAATTTCTAAAAAATTGTACATGTAGTATTCATGAACAAGAATTCTGTTCTGTTTGTCGGCCCTATATTAAATTATTTAACAAATTCTTAAAAAATTACCAAATGTTGGGTAGGATAGCTTCTACAACTCTATAAAATTTGGAGACCAAACACAATAGTATTTGAAGGATATGAAATTGATAAAGCGCTAAACAGTGAAAAATCACAATTTAGCCGAATTTGTCTTTTTGATATCTTTTAGTTGATATTGATTTTGGTCTTAAAATTTTACATGTTTGTATAATATCCCCTCTCCTATGTATGGTAATTGTTTCAAGAATTTTTGAAAATTTTTACATGTGGTATTTATGAACAAGAATATAGTTCTATTTGTTGACCTTGGAGTAAATTGTTTAAAACATTCTCAAAAAATTACCATACATAGGGGAGGTGAGATTATAAAACTCTGTAAAATTTGAAGGCCAAAATCAATCGCATATGAAATATATTAGATTGACAAAATGCTAAACAATGAAAAATCACTATTAAGTCGAATTTGTCTTTTTTATATGTTTAAGCTGATATTGATTTTGGTCTTCAAATTTTTCAAGGTTGTAGAATATCACCTCCTCTATTTATGGTAATTTTGTTTAAGAATTTTTGTAAATTTATACTTGTGGTTTTTATGAATAAGAATTCAGTGCTGTTTGTGAGACCTACAATAAAATAATTGAAAAAATCTCAAAAAATTACCATACATAGGGGAGGTGAGCTTCTATGATCCAGTAAAATTTGAAGACCAGAATCAATCATATTTGAAAGATATGAAATTAATAAAGTACTAAGCAGTAGGATATGCTATCTTTTACTATCAAGAAAATAATATTTTTCTGCCTATTACTCAAGGTGTTACTACATCGTGTGTAAAGTCTATTCAATAGTAAATTTTGCATATATCAGTAATTTGGTTTTCATTTGGCAGTAAACCACTTTTATTATGTAAAATCCATAAAAAATATATGTACAAGTTTTAAACAAATCTCAAAAAAATACCATACGTAGGAGAGGTGAGATTCTACAACTGTTTAAAATTTGGAAACAAAAATAAATCTCATTTAAAAGTTATGGCTAAATCAAAGAAAAAATAGATTCATGTACAAACTAGAAATGCTTTTACTCGTTGGTTTTGCCACATACTGATAGGCTTAGTCAACTGAGCAGTTCGTTGCGCTGACTGGTTGAAGGGGGTTCAATTGCACTAATTAATGCCATGCACGAGTTTGGTCGGACTGCAATACTGGTTAGCGCTTAGAATAAGCTATTCTACAGTAGCTATATAATAGCATATCTATATGTATATATATAGGTTATATACATATACATATACATATACATATACATATACATATACATATACATATACATATACATATACATATACATATACATATACATATACATATACATATACATATACATATACATATACATATACATGTACACATGTATGTATATATACATATAGAGGAAACTTTTTTCGTATTCTCGGTCGTACATACTCCCACTTCCAATATATTACTTAAACAAATGTGTTATACTTCTTTAGCATTTTCAGCATACTTAAATACTAATTCTAAGATACTTCAATGTGACATAGTTGAAAAAATTTCATTGGAGCCCTTTGTTTTTGCTGTATGTCTTTTCTTCACAAGTAAAATGAGTATATATATATACATTATGGTATAAAAAGTGGATTATGATGACAATTTTCATGGATATCACTTTAGAGTATCTTATAATTATTATTAGAGTATGCTCAAAAGGATAAAAAGGTATAATTTTTTTTGTTTAAGTGGTATATGCAAGGTGGGAGTACGTACTCCCAGGAGTATAGAATCATTTTCCATATATATATATATATGTGTGTGTGTGTATAATGTGCAAATTCAAACCAAATTCGGGTATATTTTTCGAAACTTTCAGCTTTAGGGTATATACCCATCTATAAAAATTCAAATAAAACACATACATTTGAAATATATACTCGAATTCAAAGATTTGAACGAAATCAGATCACATGCTTTGCTGATTTATATACAAAATCAGCACATACCTACAATCAAACTATCATAAAAAAAGGAAACTCTAGGTTGAATTTCATTTTAAACTTGTTCGAACTAGTTAGTAAACTCGTTAAACTCAGTATCCTAAAAACTTCAAAATGTTGCCACTGCCCTTCTCAGGTAGTCCAAATGTTCTTTGCAAGAACAGTAACACTTTAACAAGCACCTTCTGTTGTTTGCTCGCTCCCCTCATGCAGTAAATTTCTTGTTACTAATTTCTTACCTGCGCCTACTAATGATTTACTCAAAGAAGTAGAGTACATGCCCTGAAGTCATCATCATGAGATAATTGCAGTTACCTGCTTCCTCTGTGACTACTGGTGATTTACTCACAGAAGTAGAGTACATGCCCTGAAGTCATCATCATGAGATAATTGCAGTTACCTGCTTCCTCTGTGCTGAGCTGAGCCCTTCAATCCACAGCTGAATATTATTTTGACCTATGTTGCTTGCTTCCTCTGTGCTGAGCTGAGCTCTTCAATCCACAGCTGAATATTATTTTAACCTAGGTTGCTTTGCCTTGATTTCATAGCAACAGCCGTTCCTTTTACACACACCTTATAGTTTTAACCATAGGGACCGACAACGCTCCTTGATGTAACGTATCATCTTGGAACCTTGTCGTTGTCGGCCCCATCTTTCTTTGTTACTGCGACATAACAACTACTACAAACAATTATACCATCTTTCTTGGAAGAACAAGCTCTACCTGTATTGTACATCAAACTTGCTACAGTTCCTACATGTCAAACTTATTGGGTAGAGTTCAGGTACATGATAGTAACGTCTCAAATTTCGTCCATCGACCTGAACCATGCTGTAAACTGTTGAGTTGCGTGTATTTACCGATCAATTCAGCTGAAAGCTTGAGCCATCGAGGAACGGTGGCTACTCCACCCGTACTTCCACTAAGACTGTACAATAATTTAGTGACAAATACGCAGAGAAGCGCTGATTGTGTGACTTAGAAGACATTATTATCTGGTGTCGTTGAAAGTTGAAGCATCGCTATATGCTTGATAGATTGAAGCGTAGCAACCATATATTTGTCGGCAAAATTGTTCATTCTACATCACAGTAAAGTAAACATCCTTGTCTCGCTCGTCATTCACTAAGTAGATCTAGTGTACTGAACTGATCGCATGCTGGCCACGGACAGCCGAGCCCAAGCTAGATAGGTGCGCATAGTGAAATCCTAACTTTGGATCCTTCTTAATTTGCTGCAGATATATACTAGCACAAATAGGATGGTTGGTTCGTAATTAAGAGGAACACTTTTATTCAATCAAATTAGTTTATCGTACCAGTTTCTTTTTAGTTATGTTACAAAGGGAGCATATTGTTTCGGAGTGGAGAGGAAAACTTGCGGCTTAATTTGGCATTTGCGTTGCCATCGGGCATCAGGTACTACAATAAACTTTATGCCCTCCGAATCTAGACAAGCTCGGTTGAAGATTTGAAATGAACATATACATTCTGGAGCAGTAGTAAGATCAGATGCAAGATAAATCAATTATTGGACAAAGCAGGAACATGACCACAATGCTTAATTAATGAATTCGTCTGAAACCTTTCAACATCGATCTTCATCCGCGTCCTTTTTTTTCCCTTTTAGAAGAAGAAGATTGCTTTGCTTGTCGCGGCGGGGAGGGGGTGGGGCAGGAGAACATGACCACTCTTCACTCTTCAGAAAAGAAGTGGAGATCTCCTCCTTTTGGTTTTAAAAGGGAAAAGAGAGAGAAAAGAATCGGTACACTGTCCAATAAAAATACTTAATGTTGCCTTGGGTGGATCTGAAATTGGGACATGGATGTACATCCAAATTTTTTGGCAAAAAACCTAGTATATATTAGATATATTTGGTGTATATACTAGTAAGATGGCTAAAAAATACGTATTTAAACCTCTAAGTCCATTTCAGCCTATCCCACCCATTCCCTCTCTCCCAATATTCCTTGCACGTCCCTGTTGACAATACACATCCCAATCGGTCATCCACGAGCCCAATCGACCACCCTATGCAACCCAACTCCCCTCAAGCCCAACACCCAACTGGCCAACTCCCTCTTCTGTTCTCTAATCGGCCCGCACGCTCCCATCGCTCTTTGCCCCCCCCCCTCTCTCTCTCTCTCTCTCCATGAACCTTCTCTGGTGGCGACGCAGTCGACAAGACGCTAGGGTAGGGTCGCCCCACTGTGGCCAAACCTGCGGAGGTAGGTGGTAGGCCGACAGAGTAGGCGGTTGATAGAGACAACATGGCAGGAGGCTATATGTGGTCACTCGGATAATTCTCAAAGCTCTTTTAGGACGCATCTCATGCATACATGTGTAAAAGGGGAGAAAATGCCTTCTTAATGCCTATATTGCCAAAAGGGGGAGAAATTGTAGAAAAGGCATCACTAAAAAGATAAAAATATGGTTGCATCTTGATTCTTATAAGCATCTTGAACTTTTTGTTTTTATTAGATTTTAGAGCTTTTGTGGAAAACTTGCTCTTCCCTTGGCCTTACCTAAAATCCTTCACGCCAACTTGGTCATGATTTTATTTTCTTTTTCCTTGGACCAAGTTTGGCTTTGCATTTAAATTGCTTTCTTCCTTCTTCTTCAAACTCAAATTTATGCCTTTTGTGTTATTTGTCAATATACTCATCAAGGGGGAGATTGAAAGACCATGTGAAGGTTTACCCATATTTGTGATGAGTATTTGACTAAATTTGAGCTTGGTATGCTCTGGTTTGAGTTTGTTTTGAATTGGATTTTCAGTTTGAAGCAATTTGAGCTCTGTCTGGAATTTGCGGTGCTATCGGCCATGATAGCCCGATGCTACCAGCCTAGTGGTAGCACTGGCCCCTAGAGCGGTGTGTAAAAACCCGAGAGGGTGTTTTTGGGGGATCTGGCAGTTTGTGCTACCGACCATGGTAGTCCGGTGCTACCGACCGAGCGGTAGCACTGACCTTGAAGAGTGGTGTAAAAATTCGAGAATGGTGCATTTTTGAGCATTCTGGCGGTCCAGTGCTCCCGCCCATGGTAGTCTGGTGCAACCAGGTCAGCGGTAGCACTGACCAAAATGCTTGGTGTGGAAATTCCAGAGATGATGTTCTGCTGTTTGGGATGAAGGGCGGTGCTACCGGCTAGGGGGCGGTAGCACCGGCCCTTATGAGCGTAAATATTCCAAAAATTGTGATTTTTAGAGTTTCATTGCATATCTTTTTGAACATTGCTATATGATGGGTATTTCTTGTCTTTGTTGGTCGCAGGACGACGGTGCTAAGTCATGGTGAGGTGGAGGATGACCGGGACTAGGCGAGGTGCGTCGGAGGTACAGACGATCGAGGATCGCCGGAAGATGATCAAAGACGGAGTCGCTACGAGCCGAGAAGACAAGGAATGGATGAGATTCTAACTAGGAGCTGCTCGGATCAAAGAGGGTCGTCGAATCGCGGTATAGGTGATAGAGTAGCGGGTCTAGTTAGTATACTTTGAAAAGCGTGCAAAAACCAGTATGTTAGAGGGTTTCGGGTTAGCCCATCTATGAGTGAGTGAGTCATTCCTAGCCCTTAATGGTGATCCTTAGGGTAGAAGGAACTCATCCAAGGGTGTAGGGTGACTCAAGAGTAGTATAAATAGAGGGAGAGGGGTAGCCTTCCTCCTCTTGAAGGTTTTAGAGGTTTTGGGTTCCTTTGAGCTTTTGCTCACCTTGTTATGAGGCTTTGTAAACCTCCCTTCCAGAAATGCAAATCACTTTCTCTTATACTTGAGTTTACTTTACGCATTTAAATTCTGCACTTACATTCTTGCAATTTACATTCATGTTATTTGGATTTGCCTCCCCTCCTTCTACATGCTTTTGGATTTGCCTCCTCTCCTTCTACATGTTTTTGATTCTTGTGCCAATGATGTTGATTGATGAATGAATCTTCTTCAGATCATATCCCAATCATCTAGGCAATCCATGCATCTTTCTTGCAAGAAACCGGTTTTGTGTACTTGAGTGGATGATTCTTGTAGATCGCGTTTGAAGGGTTTTGGACTTGTGTTCTTGTTTGCTGTGATGTGTGGGAGGTTATCCAAGATCATCTTGACCATCAAAACCCCACGAGCAAGTCTTAGATCGAGTTCTTGAGTTTTGCTCAAAATTGGTGTGTTCTTCCTTCAAAGTGAAAAAGGTCGAAACTTTGACATTAATCCTTTTGATTGAAGGTTGGAATAAGCTCCTGACATCCTTAGGAAGACATCTACCAAGTTTATGAGTTTTTATCCAGCCGATCAAAGATTCCTTAAATTGGCTTTTGAGTTCGTGTTGTTTTCAACTCTGTTCTTCCAGCTGTTCTTGAGCCCAGTGCTACCGCCCTTGGTGCGGTACTACTAACCTCTGGTGCTACCGGCCTTCCAGCGGTAGCACCGGCCATCCAGAGTAGCTTGCTCCTTTTGATTAATTTTTTTGTGGGCTTGGTTGGATCATTTTGAGTGGGGGAAAATTTTTTATTTGGGATCATTCACCCCCCTCTA
This sequence comes from Otatea glauca, assembly GCA_036346275.1. Classification (NCBI taxonomy): domain Eukaryota; kingdom Viridiplantae; phylum Streptophyta; class Magnoliopsida; order Poales; family Poaceae; genus Otatea; species Otatea glauca. Next base: position 65,590,732 of record CM070715.1, read on the forward strand.
ATCGTCATCTCGGTCCTTCAGTTTGATTTTAGATGAATTTAGAAATTTGAGCATACTCAAATGGAGTTTGTATGAAAGAGAACAGACTCTCCGAAGATTTATCGAACAAATAAATCCTCAAAAAAGAGAGAGAAAAGTATAATATTCCTATCTATGAGACTCATATTCCTCTCCAAGATTTTATAATTAATTTTCAAAATTCTAGAAATTAATTAGAGGCTGACATGTGGGCACAGGTCCACGAGCACTGTGCACAGTCCATGATGGACATGACGCACGATTTTACTCTCTAATATGTGGAACCCACATGTCATATACACGGCTTATGGTAGACTAAGTCAATTTTGGATCAAATCTTCTTCTATGCTGGCGTGCCTGTTGACCCAACACTGACCCAGCACACACGTGGCTTGCAACACCGGCAACCAATGCTGGGGACGACAACGATGAGCTGTGGCACTCTTCAGCGAATGTCTAACCGGCAAACCACTGCATGGCTACACCTCCAGGTTGGCACAAACTAATATGGACACCCTCGCGAACAAAAAGCAGACCATCACATGATCAATGGTCGTCGCTGGTGTGGTTACGACGACCAAACCACTCCGAAGAACTACGGCGAACCTCAAAGCTTCACAGGTAGCTCCTTGGAACCACCAGGTCATGACTCTAGCATGAGCACGACAAGGCGAACAAGATGACATGAACATCATGGCAAACAGTGGCTTCTAGCGATGGCAACGACCACAAAGGCGACGGTGGCCACAAGCTCTATGGCAGCACTAACCTCTGGTGACAAGAAGGCGTACAACAGGTAGAACATAAAAAGATGAAGCTAAAAGTGTAGACTAAGAAAACATGAACTCCTGACGACGGTAGAATACAACGAGAACCTTGATGGTGGCACTCACGGAAAACCTTGAAATCCGGTGCATCGGTGGCGCACCTTGGTATCTAGACTTAGGGCTTTGTATGAGAAAACCTAGGCGACTCTGGTGCTCTCTTTATACCAGTCTCAGCATGCGTGTAGGGCCAGATTCGCATCGAAATCAACGGCGTGCACAATATGGACATAGTGCCCTCGTTGGAGATGAAGCACACTACCGACTGATAGTTTGGTCCACATGATAGTGGCATAAGCATAGAGAAGGGACGCGTGTCACACGTTGGGATGCCTTGGCGCTATGGGTTGGGCTAACTTCGTGGGCTGGGTTTCGACCAAAACATATTTCCAGTATTTTTATTTAGCTTTTCTTTTTTTAAAATATAGAAAAAAGAAAAAGAGCTCCAAATAAATAGCAAATACACTTGAAAAATTCTCAGAAAAATATGAAAAATACCTCAAGCACATAGAATCCAAATAAAATAATTTTACAATTATTCACTTGAGCATGAATCATATTAAATTATTTTTAACTTACAAAATTCCTATATTAAGCTTTAATTACCAAATAAAATAGTAAAAAAAATTAGAGAGCTAAACTACACAAAAACTTTTCAAAGTGATAAAAATAAAATGTTACACAGCTGTTGCTAATTAGCCGGGTTCCATTATCCGTCAGGCCGAGTGGTGGGACTTGGGTCATGTCATTCCAGGCCCCAACGGGCTTTGGGCCATGCATGTCATGCCTATTCGACATAGCCACCTCGCCGTGTCGTGCTAGTCTAACTCACCTTCTATGAGGTCCAGGCACGACCTAGGGCACGCCGTGTTGGCCTAGGCCTTGCCCTGTTGGATGTGTGGAGTGGTGGACATTGTCACCGTCAGTCCGTCTTCGTGGATGGCACCAAGGACAAGGTACGAGCGTCGATTGCTAGCGAGGATTCGGTACACACAATTATTTGGGAAAAAGAACTAAATTTAATTTATTCATTGGGTATAGATAGAAAGTTATCGCTTTGTTAAAAACCTTACGCTCTAGAGTGGAATTCCTATTGTCAAGAAAAAAGTATAGTAACAATATGCATATATTAGCTACCCTGTAATGTCGAGATCGTTCATGTGTTCCATATCAGCGTACACCTAATATGGTGGCGACGATGGCCACGTAAGACAAGTGGGAAAACCGTTGTGCATAGCGTCATGGGCACTCTCAGCGAGCGGCACGATGGAGCGTCGGCTCAGTGCGCGCGCTTGGTATCGGTGAGCATGCACTCTCCGGTCTCCATTGTCCACCTTTTGCTTTTTCCGCTGTATCTCCTTTCTCTGCATGCGAGGACTGCAACAGCGCCAGCCGCAGGGCAAGCCACAGCATGCCGCAGGGTTGCGCCAAAGCGCTCTGCCGCGTACCAGTGTGTCCTACTATGTGCCATGCCTGTTTTGAGCCCATCGGGCATGTTTCGTGTACCCAAGCATGGCACATGTAAACATGTTGTGTTACTTATCGTGACGGCCCAGCACGACCTTGTTATTCGTACTGTGCCGTACCGAGCTGACCCTCACACACGCGTACCGTGTCGTGAAGGCCGTGTCATGAGATAGTAAAAAAAAAAAAAAAAAAGCCTGGCCTAGTACCAATGTCTAGTTGGGACCATCCTGGCGTGCTGACAAATCTGGAGCTACCGCGGCCGGCTGCTGCTGTACGATTAATTTGTCGGTGCACTAGCCAGCTGCACGCACGCTCTTCTTAGGCGCCCTCCTTGGTCAAACAAATGTCTTCACACTTGATTAAATTGCTTGCCTTGCACAGGATCACATCGCTTGGGCTTCATCTTCACACCACGTAAGCGTCCTGCGTATCATAATGCAATCAATCAAACAACATCTTTATAGACACAGGCTAATTATAATCAGACAATACAATTAACCAAACAACATCTTTATAGATACAGGCTGATTATGACCAAACAACCAAAAAACACACTTGCATTCTAAAAACTTAGCTTAGCCAGCATGGTTGCTATTTATCTATGGCACACCGGGAACATCCAGATAATCAAACACCCCATTAATGTGTGCTAGCATGCTAGAAATGGTAGTTCACAGGGAAGAAAAAGGGCAAAATTTTAAATACAGTCAACTTTGTACCGTATATTATCAATTTTGGGCAACTTTTTTTCGTATTTTCCGAAATAGCGTCAATAACCGGCAATTGACGCGACGGAAGGCCATAGCCGGCATGTGGTGCGCCGGCTATGGCATAGCCGGCGCGCCACACGCCGGCTATGGCCTGGGCCCGGCCGGTCGCGTCGCGCGTCAACTCGCCAGCTTTGCATGCCGAAAGTTCTTTTGTTTGCATGCATTTCTTTGCTGATTCTTCGCATGCATGCATGCATGATTTGTTTGCATGTATGTTTGTCTGCTGGTCGCTTCGCATGCTTCAGCGCAGAATAAATAGAGGGGAGGGGAAGCAGCTGGGAGTGTGCGAGTGAGAGAAGCTTGGCAAGCAGAAGATAAAGAGGAGCTTGGCAAGCAGAAGAGAAGGAGACGACCAGCGTTGGTAAGTCATTGTTAGAGTAATTACCTGGTTAGATTTATTCGTAATTACTTGGTTAGATTAATTAGCGTGGAGACGATACGTAAACTAGAGATGCTATTATAGTTAGTATATTAATTATTGCCTCATTCATGCATCTCATTCATACCTCATGTACGTAATCTCCGTTAGGAACTTAGTAATTATAGTTGTTTTATTATTTTTACATAGCAGCATACATTTACTAATGAACGAAAAACCTTTTATTTATAGACTAAAGTAGGAAGAAAAAATCACGAGTAGGAGCAAGTATGTGTAGTAGATAAACTAGCACATTTGGTTATGCTATATAGTTAGGTTAATTAGAACTCCCCAATAATTAGGCTTGAACTTAGTTGCATGCACATCACATAGCATTGTTAGTTAGATAAGATAGTCTCTAATTATTTTGTTAAATGTAAATGTTGTAACTGTAATTCATGAGCGTAGTTTGAGTAATTATTCATGAACAAAAAAATTAATTTGTTCAGTAATTAATTTCAACCCTCGGTATAGTTAATCAGTTGTTAATTTTTGAAATATTTTTAGGTACCATATTCCACCTAGCCGTTGCAACATGAATTTTCATATTTACTACGGTGAACAGCCTGTCATATTGCACGAGAGAATAGTCACAGTGCAAAACTGCGAACACACATATAGTTCAAGTGATAGTCCATTAGACTTGGAAGGCCTTAAATCACATGTTATGAGCGTGTTGCGTTTGAGCCAGGAAACACATACAGTTTTCTTGGAGACGGTGCGACCAAGGGAAGTCCCAAACAACAACTTCATTGTGCATACTTTGTTCGGACTGAGAAATAATAATGCTTGATTATTGTATGCACGAAAGGCCATAGAGGGCGGGTTTCCGATGGGTGTTTATGTAAACATATTGCCACTAGAGGCGAATGCCGATACTGGTCCTAGCGGTGAAATTTGAGGCCACCAGGGAGAGGGAGAAGTGGGCCAAGGACATGTGGAGGAGGGTAGTTCGGGTGCACATGAAGAAGAAGTACTTTCTTCTGAGGTAGATGCGACATGTATGGATGATGAGGCTGGTGGAAGCGAGGATGAAGAGGACACTGACAACGATGACCCAGCTCCAGCTGTCCAGTACTTCTGTGGTAATGGCCTTTTGGAGTGTGGCATTGCTGACTATAATAACTTAGCTATGTGGGGGTACCAGAACAGCGACATCCAGATTGGGAAACGCTTCCCCAACAAGTTAGAGCTAATCCATTTCATCAGCAATTATGCTGTCATCACTAGAAGAGAGCACAAGTGTACCAGGTCGAAGCCCACTGAGTATGAGGTTAGGTGCACCAAGGCCCCTAACTGCCCTTTCTACGTCCGTGCTCACCAGCTGAAACACGAGCACTACTTTGTGGTGAGCCGGAACACACCTTATACATGCACGGAGGAGTCGATCAGAAGCATGAGCCACATGGTCGACGCTAGATTCATTGTCCAACTAGTCGTGACCCAGGTTGGTTCAGATATTGGACTATCACCGAAATCGATTATGGAGCAAGTGCAGAGTAGAATAGGGATGCACATAAGCTACCTAACCGCGTGGCGAGCAAAGCAGAAGGCGTTGAAGATGCTTTTTGGATCATTCGAAGACTCATACAACTATGCCCCGAGGGTGCTGCAGAAGATATCAATGACCAACCCAGGGACTCAGTTCGCAATGGCGGACGAGCTTATTAAGCTTCAAGATGGTTCGTACAGCACCACGGAACGCTACCTGATTAGGGTATTCTGGGCTTTCGGACAATGCATTGAAGCTTTCAAGCATTGCAGGCCTGTCATTTGTGTTGATGGCACATTTCTAAGTGGGAAGTACTATGGCACCCTACTGACTGCGATCACGGCCGACGCAAACAGCTAGATAATACCAATTGCCTACGCATATGTGGAGAGTGAGAACAGAGAGAGCTGGTTGTGGTTCCTCACTTTGTTCCGGACGTGTGTCGTGGGGGATAGGCAGAGAGTGTGTGTTGTGTCCGACCGCAATACAGGTCTTCTCCACGCTCTAGAGGTGCTGCATGGCAGCACGAACCCGTCTATAGCATGGGCTGATGTGGAGAGAAGGTGGTGCATGCGACACCTGGGTGCAAACCTATATTCACGGTACCATAACAGGTCCCTAGTGAAGACGTTCAAAGGGTTGTGCCTCAGAACCAGCCTGCCAAGTTTCGTGAGATTTGGAGACAGTTGAACGAGACCACAAGGAAAATGATGGAAAATCAGCAATCACAGGAGGAGCAGTTGCAGTCATAAATGGTGGGAGGGCAAACTGTCATTAATCATGATCATTGCACCTTTAGCCAATGGATAGCAGGGAAGCCAGCAGAGCGTTGGTCCCTTATGCACGACACAGGTGGCGCGAGGTTAGTTGCACCTATTAATTTGTGAGATTAACTTATTGTAAGAGTGTTGGACCCATTCATGATAAACTTTGCGTGTTTGTCTGTTAGGTACACCATTATGACGACGAACATAGCGGAAGCCTTCAATAATGTCCTTAAGGGCGCTCGTGGGCTTCCGTTATGTGCCATAATAGAGCTGACGTTCTACAGAACAGCAGACTATTTTCGAGATCGTGGTCATGTCACGACTGGCAAAGACTCAATTCTCAACCAAGGTGGAGGAGATCATCAGTAGTAGGAGGAGCAAATCTCTGTTCCACCACACGAGGGTGTACGACCTCGGTAACCACATATTTGAGGTAATGTTCCACCGTAGGTACCACTCTGGCTACAGCACCGGTGACATCGTCCAGCAATGTACTCTAGGCACGGAGGAGGTGGTGTGCTCGTGCAATAAGCCAAAACTGCATTATATCCCTTGCTCCCATGTATTCGCGGCTTGCAGGGATATGGGAGGGAATGATGCATCTCAATACATATCGTCATACTACACAGTAGAAGCCCTGAGAAACACTTGGCGTCCGAAGATGAGTTCCTTCAATATTGGTACGAGTTACAAGTCGATCGATGGGCCTTTATGGATACCTTATCCGTTAAAACGACGAAAAGAGCCAGGGAGGCCCAGAGGGACAAGAATGCACGGTGATATGGATGCAGCTGATGCCGTGCAGGCGCAGAGGAAGTGCAAGATTTGCAAGTAGAGTGGACATGATCGGAGGACATGTCCTAATAAGCAGTAGACGTATTTAGTAATTTTAGTATTTTATGGTATTGTATTCAGAACTGGATTTCTTATGTGTTGTATTGCACCGTCTTGTTTAACATCTGTTGCGTCCCTAATTGTATATGCTATCTTGTTGTTGTACCGATGATTTTTGTTACACTAACCTATGCAGGTGGTATTTTCAGCATGGCTACCGGTGGTCTTCCCGAGCTTCTTCAGTAGCAGGACGATGATCATCATCGTGGGAGGATGATTTTCACGGGCACGCAGGTTAGTACTCTGATTGATTGGAAGAATGAACTCTGATTGAGGTTAGCACTGTTGTATTTATTGTCTCATATTATGAGTTTACATTGTCCTTTTGTAGATGGGTCCATTGCATGCGCGAGTCTTCCACAAGATCAATGCATTAGACCCCCGTTTCTGTACGTGCCTAGCACGAGCTGGACTACTCCCATTCGCTCTTTTGATGGATGGGACTACTGAGTCATTACCGCGGGGTGGGGTGCGACACACAACTCTCCCCGCAATAGATGTGTCCCTGCTGACTGCCCTGGTAGATCGGTGGCGTCTTGAGATGCACACGTTCCACTTTTCCTTTGGAGAGATGACGATAACTTTGAAGGATGTGGCTATGATTACTGGGTTGCCGATCAGAGGTTGCCCCTTAGTGACTAGGCGGCCACGAAAGGATCAGTGGAGGGACTATGTGCAACAAAGGTAAATACATATGCTGCTACGTGCGTAATACTTTTTGCTACGAATTAACCTCACATTCATTTGTTTCTGTTGCAGGTTTGGTCGTCTGTACTCGGGAAAGGACCATGACCTCTCTTTGAAATGGTTTCATGAATTGCCAGAGTGCGGGCTATGTCCTGAGGGCGCAGACGAGGGCACTATTTCAAGGCACCTGGAGGTGTACCTCTATGATTTATTTGGAGGGATCATGTTTTGCAACGCAGCGGGCGACTATCTGGAACCACACGTCATATTGTTAGCGCGTGATCTTGTCACGCAACCGGATGAGGTCCCACAATATAGCTGGGGTTCCGCTGTGTTAGCAGCAACCTATAGAGGACTGTGTGATGCTTCCCATCGGGCCATCGCGAAGGGGTCAATCACAGGTTGTTTCCACCTAGTATAGCTGTGGAGCTGGGAGTATCTTCCTATCTCTCGTCCTAGGGTGGAGAAGGCTATGTACCCAAAGGATATCTCTCAGGACGTGCCTGAGACCATCAGGCACACGATGGTCTATAAGTGGATCCATGCTAGGTTGCGTTGGAGCCACCTCCAGGATCACAGAAGCTACCTACGCGCTGGTAGCGATCTTGACTTCCTGACTTTCGAGCACGTGAGTTGGGATCCGTGGACACAGGGGAGATTTGCCGAGATCGCAACGGGCGCACGCATCTCATCGTTCTGTGTACAGGATGAGCACCTATGGATGACTATATGCTTCATTTTATACGAGTGCGTGGAAGTGTACTCACGAGCGTGCGTGCGATAGTTTGGATACCGACAGGTAGTCCCGGTCCCCCCACCACGGGACGCAGGAAAACCACACTTGTAAGTTTAGTAGAATCATACAACATTACTACATTATGATCATTCTTCCTTTTGTCAGTTCTAACCCTTCATACTTCTGTGCAGGAGGAGTGCAAAAGGAACGGGAGGCACGTTGGACTGGTCCACCATCCATTGTGACCACATGCTGCGGTGGAACGAGCAGGCCGAAGCTTCCACCGTAGTCCCTACAGGGCAGTACGACCCTTCCTCCTACTGCGAGTACATCTTGTGGTACCGTCCTCGCACACGCGCCACTCTACTCAGTGGTCACGTTGAAGATGCACCAAGACCATTCCCCGAGGACCATTCTCGGCAGCTTCACATCCTTGTTAGTACTTTGATGCATGCAATCCTAACAATTTCTCATAAACAATACATACTTACACGTTAACCTCGTTTTGTAGTCGCAGGAAGCATACGAGATGCACACTCTGGTAGACCGCACGATGCGTGACGAAGGCAAGTCCTCCTTGGTTCGCAACAGGAGCGACCTACAAAGGTACTTCATGAGAGGAGGGTCAATTATATATTTATATTTCGTGCTATCTACATCAAGTTCTTAATATGAAATACTACAATATACGTTTTCTTATTGCCCAATGCACAGATACTTCAGCAACAGAGGGTCACGTTTGGTTTCGGCTATCTGTTCTTTTGGTGGATGCGCACCTAGGTGAACTCGCGGGTACAAAGTTCCGGTTATGGATCCTTCACATGCCTCCCATGCCAGGCACTCGGTGGATTCCCGTTCATCACAGAGTGCTCGTCCCTCCACAGCTCGCCCGTCCACAGCTCGTGCGCACGGCTATCAAGATCCTCACTGTGAAACTCAGGTTCCCGTGACTTACTAAGTTCCATGTATCGTTTCGTTTTGTCAATTCAAAGCAATTGTTGTTAAATACTCTACTTTGTAACGTAACTCATTACATTTCTTAACTACAGCAGGACTACGATGTCGCTGATTACCCACATGTGACGCAACCAACATGTTATGCAAGCCATCACGACGGAGGTGAGCACAACGAAGTTCACCATAGCGGCGGTGATGACGCTCAGGTTGAGGCTGAGCATACGCCACATTGGAGTGAGGATCATGCTTTCAACTGGGCTGGAATGGAGCAAGCGACTTTCACTGAGCTCCTCGATTGTGGACGATGGATGCCTACAGGAGGTGAATCCTCACAGTTGTAGCAGACTGCGCATGAGACTCCAGTCCAGCAGGATCCCACGCAGCACATCCTAGAGTTGACCACGCTTCCTCCAGAGGACCCGTTGGCCTGGTACACCCAGGAACGCTTGACCGGTACTAACTGCACCTTCTTGGGGGGTCCGATTGACGAGGACACGGGAGAGCGTCCCACGCGGCAGGGCCCCTCACAGGCTGCAGGACTTAGGAGGACGAGGGGCCTAATTACTACACCCCTGACCAAGTTATACACCACCGTGGTAGGGGTGGATGAGTGTCTTTATTTTTTTCGTTGCATATGGTGTTGTTAATAAAATGTAATATAAACTAAGCAGTCTTTCGAGTTGTTATTTGCTCAGACTATGCTTATGTTCTTATGTGTTATCTGCCTTCTCAAGATAATCCCGCACAGTTAGATTCGCCTGCACGCAGCGCTACCATGTGACCCATCCTCACCACGCCAAAAGCCGAGCAAGCCTTAATATCGCCAGTGTTATGAAATATGTCCAGTTTGTGGTCATTTAGGGTATTTGTTGTGACAATATTTATATGCAAATGAGGTAAGAAATAAAATAATTTTGCAGATTACGTTAGTACAGATATCAGAGAATATTTCTGAGCTATTCCATGACTATTTCCGCTTTGGACATGGTATTTTACGGGATGCCAGAAAGACTTATATTACCATGAAAAAGATGCCACGAGTAGTGAAATCTGGCTGAAAAGCTGAAAGCGATGGTACCTAACCGACTTATACATCGGTTAACAAAGCAAAAGATGATATATGGAAACCTCTTCAATAGACATCCATGACCAACTATGTCTCCTCTGTAGGAAACAAACTACTTCGCAAGAATAGCTACCAACAAGGACAGTCGTACACACAATCTTCTCCAACCATTTGACATTATCTAAAATGCGGTCCATCTTGAACATCAGCATGTTCAGTCTCTGCTCGAGCATAGGGTCCATCCTCTCCTCCATAGTACGATGCATCCTCTGTGGTACTATGGTTGTTGCACGCTCCACCGAGGTGTCCATGGTGTCCGCCCACTGGAAATATTGGCACCCTCCAGCCTACGTGATGAGGTTAACATGCTTTTAGGCCGTGCAAAGAAATGAGATCTCTCCAAAGAACTGCACAAGTCCAACAGGAAGAAGGGAGGAAACGAACTTTTCACTTATGGAGAAAAAAGGGCATTTGTAGAACACCCGGCCGGTATTTGCCTCAGTGTTGGAGTAGAACACATTAGCTTGCACACGGTAATTAGGACAATCGACTTGCCTTGCAGTGGCAAGCGCACGGGCCCTCCGATTTCTTGAGCTCGCCGTTTGAGACATGGCCTTTGGAGGCAAGGAATGGGATGAGGATATGTGCAAGCGGAGCTGGTATGAAGGCCTACTTATAGAGGCAGTGCATACTCCCTGTCGATATAATTCTTTGATAGTTGTGTAATCGTCCTACAAAGTCGCTCGGCTATTTTCTACGCTACGCCCGGATCGACCAATTTCTGACCGACCGGCGTGCCCAAGCTCCCGCCGGCCGCCACGTGTCCGGACTCGCGCCCCACCCCTAGGCCCCGGCCGCTGTGCTCGACTCGCTGCCGCCATGCCACCTGGTCCCCTCGCGCGCTTCGATCGGGCGACGGGAATCTCACGGGCGATTTATTGGTACATGTCAAATCACCCATGTGTTGTCCGTCTGCACGCTTTCTCAGAGTGGACGATTAGACGATGCACACCACAGTCTTCGCAATGCGGTGTGGCAGCACGTTGCTGTCAGCTTTGTCAAACTGATTCGACAACACTCTGCACGCCATGAAGCGACACAGCACTACCCATCTCAGGCCAACAGAGGGTAACAGGTCGTGCAGCTTTTGATTCGTACAAATACATTTACGTAGATATATATTCTTAGGAAAACAATATATTTTCGGGAATGTACATGTTTATTACAGATAGATGTAGATGGATATGTACTTTTACGAGTGTAGATTTTTTTTGCAAATATAAGTACATATACTCAGTACGTACTAACTGCACAGTCCGAAGTGACCACTCACTGCCTACTTCTAACTCTGAAGTGACCCCTTCATGCACAACATATTTGTTAGTACTGACACCTTACATGCATGACTGCCTTTTCAGCTTGACTTGACTACACACTCCATAGTTTTGCTGTCTGTCTGCACGTTTGAACCTTACGTTCCAACACTTAGTCCACACACCACCCCGTCGAGTCTATAAAAGGCCAAACCGCAAGCACACATACACACCTCCCACTCCTTGCCTTCACCATGGCTGGATCCTCTAGCGGAGCATTCTCGTGGACACCTGATATGAGCAGCGTAGTCCTTCATTACACGTTGAAGGTTACGCGTAATGAGAAGGATGATCTGTTCAAGGAGGAGAACCTAAGTACAGTGGTGTCCAAATTGCAAGAGTGACGTTCGACATTATCGAGGCATAACGTGACAACCACTAGCCTGAACCTTGTGACCTCCGATGACCTCAAGGCGCACTTGCATGGGTGGCGTCAAAGGTATTTCAGGGTGTGCGAACTAGCCGACCACCCTTCTGCTACTGTTTTCTCTATGAGACTTTACAGGGTAATGATGCTGTCCGATCAGTATGCAGAGCATATTAAGGTTAGTTATTTCCTATTTGTTCACCCTACTAATCTTTTTACCATAATCCATAAGTTCACTTATTTGTATGCTCGACTTGTGTGTTAGTCATTCCCGAAAGATAAAGATTTGCTGAACAAAGATATCCCAGAATTCTTTGCGATGTATATGCTCTTCGGCGGGGGTGTGATGCCTGGTTCATGCAGAAGACACAGAAGAGGATCTAACTTAAGGTGTAGAGGTCGACCCAGTACTGATGCAGCATCAAGTTCAAGAGGACGTTCAACCACCACCGGAGGGGGCCTTGCAAATGATGAGGACAATGATGATGACGATTTCGTATCACCTAGACTTCGACGTTCAAGCACTAACACAATAGGCCGTCATGCACTAGTACAACAGGCTGTTCAAGAAATAATGCAAGAGGACGCTCGACCGGCACTGCAAGAGGGCTACCTCATAACCATACAAATGACAATGATGATGACGATTTCATGCCACCTAGCCCACGAACCTTACATCCTCGGAGTCCTCCAAATCCTGACGATAATATTCCATCAAGCCCTCTCAAGTATCCATACGTAGTACCCCATCTACCACCAATATACGATTATCCTTGTTTTGACCGTCTATTTCGACAACCATGGCCATAAAATGAATGGATTTGTCACTTAGTCCTTCACCAGAGGCATATACCTATGGAACACATTGTATCCCAGTTTTATGAATTCTCTAAGGCATGTATACCTATGTTGTATCCCAGTTTTATGAATTCTCTAAGGCATGTACCTATATTGTATCCCTGCACTTCGTAATATCAATGTCGGGTTTTATTCAATAATTTACTATGATTTATCATAAATTTGTCACACTGAATTACCAGAATTTTGTCGTGACCGTATATTTTCGAAAACAAATTTTACGCAGTCTAACGCAAAAAATATATATATTTTCATATTAGTAACCTACAAAAGCAAAATCGGCCGAAAAAACATCTACAGAAATAAAATTTCATTCTTCGGTCTTCATGCATGCGCCCGATTTCTTCTCTCTGTATGCACCCGATTTCTCCTCTGTCTGCACGCGCCCATACACAAAAAATTTCAAAATTTTCTAAAGTGGTTTGTACCATTTTTCATTTCGTTCATTTTTGCCGGCTTTGCTTTGTTCAGGGTAGTAGCACTGTCTATATTTTAATAAATTCATACAGCTTGTTCATCATCAGAAAATTTTATGGGAATATTAATGATGCATCATAACCTTAGACAAAAAATTTCAAAATTTTCTAACATGATTTGTTTCATTTTTCGTTCAGTTAAAATTAACTTGTCAACCGAAATTTTTATGAAAATATCATTGATGTGTCACGAACCTCCACAAATATTTTGGAAAATTTTCAATATCCATGGAGTCCTACAATTTTTTCCCCGCGTCGCCCTGCCACCCCTACCCCCACCCCCCGACCACTGCCATCTTTTATTCTTAACACATTGTTTTTATTCCTGGTCATGCGAGAAATGTGCTAGCTAAGTAAAAGCGGTTCGGTAGACTAAGTAATTAAGTGTGTAATCCGTATGACAGTGGTCAACCATAAACAATTTACTAAATCAAGCCATACTGCAACTAGCAGCAATAATTGTTTCTTGCCCTACTCAATTCACGGGAAGTTCAAACATGCAGACAGACAAGGATTGACGCGACGAGAGGCTTCAGATCAAAGCAAAGCATGCATGCAAATAAAGGAACTATCGGCATGCAAAGCATCTTCACGCGCGACGTGACCGGCGGCATGCAAAGCATCTTCACACGCGACGCGACCGGCGGCATGCAAATCACCTTCACTCACGACGCGATCGGCAGGGCCAGGCCATAGCCGGCATGTGGTGCGCTGGCTATGGCATAGCCGGCGTGTGGGATGCCGGCTATGGCATAGCAGGCGCACCACATGCCGGCTATGGTTTGCCGTCGCGTCAGATGCTGGGTATTGACGCTATTTCGGAAAATACGAAAAAAGTTGCCCAAAACTGATAATACACGGTACAAAGTTGACTGTATTTGAAATTTTGCCGAAGAAGAAGCCTGGTGTAATACCCCGGTATCCCGTATATCTAGAATGTCACTACCTCATGCAAGAATTACAACTAAAAAGCCAAATAAACTGAAATTTCAGCAAGCTCACTATTGCATAAGAAATTGAATTTCAGCAACCAGAATCATCTCCAAATAAAATCTACGTAGCAACTAAACAAAATATAAACACAGTGTCAAACCATAGCTCTGTTTAATATTTTAGCAAGACATAACTAAGGTAAACCAAAGACTCTTTTCCGCAAGTCGGAAATGTGATACTATAAATTTAAGATTCGCGATAGTCTAAGGTTATTGATTTCATGTGAAGTGAAGAGGTGGTGCTACACCCTTTTTTCCCCATGCCGTCACGTGGTACCTAAAAAATATTTAAATAAACAAGCGAGTGTCCAAAACTCAGCAAGGTACATCGTATAACCACAACATCTCATAAAAAATGCAATTGATTACTTAAAGCACATCATGCTTTTCACCCATATGTAAGAATCCATAGCTTCATCATTTGAGAATATCCAATCATTTATGCAATGCAGAATGCCATATGCACATTGCCATCCCATAACTCATACTGGTATAGCTGAGTGCACACCCGTCGGTGTGCACCCTCTCATTTCCATCCATCCCGTGGAAGAGCCTACCGAGGTAGGTCTTTTATGCCCACCACAAGTGAGACATAGAGGCCCACACAGGTCACCTTTTCCATCTTGTATGCACATATGTAAATGACATGGTTTATTTGCAAGTTGCATATTTTCATCATTAACTTGAACATAACCAGTATCTAAACAACGATAATAAAGCATAACGAACATTTCGGACAGCAGGTATCAATTATCCAATCACATCATAGAGTCATCTAAATTCATCCTCATATAAAATGCACTTGCCTTAACCACGAGGGGCAGAGTGGTGCTGGGTTGAGGCTACTCCTGAAGTCACACAACCTGAGAATAAATCACATACAACTCAACAATACAATTCCAGCATAAGCAATAAAATTTAGCGACATCGAACCTACGCCCTACCTCAATTCTATTAACTTTCTCACTCGGCGAACAAAACCGCTCCTTTGCTGTCCCGATAGCTTAAAGGTTATAAGTTCCACCCTTATAACCCAAACCTCATGGGCCAAGAACTTTATGAAACTACTTAAAATTACCCACATATTACCCGTTAACCAATTCTCTCAAATAAAACATTTAGCCTTTCATATTTAGCCCTGAAACCCGACCTGCTACCACACTGGACAACATACTTCAAAATAGCATAGCTAATTTTATAAAATTCCAAATAAAGTAAAGGATGACATTTCTGAAATATACAGGAAATTTTCTAACTTAATTTGGTCATTATAAAATTTAATTCAACTTCTAGATAGCCCTACTCTGCAGTTTTCCGTGACTGCTGCCAGCAGAGACAGATTCTGGACAGCAGTCAATCAAACAGCCATAACTTTTAAACTACCCAACCAAATTCGAGATCATGGTCTCTAAATAAACTTAAGATGATTATATACAAATTTCACAACGTCCAACACCTCTGAAAATAACCAGAACTATTTTTAATCTCTGCCCTAACATGGGGGTTTGCACTGCCCGAACCCAGACCACGCCCAACCCTCGATTTTCCCCACATCCAACCTAATCACAGCACGAGTATGAGGATTCTAGCATGCCCTACCCATCATCTGGCACCCAAGGTACACCAAAAATAATCTAGGAACATCATACCTTCCCAAGGATCACTAGATCGACGACGAACACGGAACCCTTTCCTCAAATCGCGCGAACTTCTCCTCGCCTCGCAGCCCAACCTCTCCAACGCAATCACCCGAGGATGCAACCACCAGGGGACCCAAGAGCAGCACGCTGGAAGGAGGGAGGTGCAGGGAACCTCCCTGGGAGGAGGGGGTGCAAGGAGGAGGAAAAGGGGAGAGGAAGGGGCGGCTAGAGGGAGGGGAGGGGAGAGGCGGCTGCTGGAAAGGGGGTGGGGAGGTGCGGCTGGGAGTGAGGAGAGGGGAAAGGGGCTAGAGTTAGGGATTTTCCCCCTCACAAGGCCCAACGCTGGCCCAAGACAACCCACAATCAGCCCAACATAAGAAACTAACACCTAGAAGTCCACGACAGTCCACTAAAGCTCCAAAAACAGTCCATAGTAGCTCGAATTAAAATTTTGGATATTACACCTAACTGCTTGTGGCTTAGAATTTCTTCTTTCTTTCTCGTCACATCTGACAGGTACATCATTCATTCATTCACCTGCTTTTTCATTTTTCTCGTGCGTTTTGTATTCTTTGTCGGAAATGGATAACTAGCTGCTGCAGTCCCTGCTGCAAAGATTAACACAAGTTTGAATTAACTAGCTGGCTGGCTAGCTGTCATGCCGGTGAAACCATGGACCTGTCTCTTGGGGAATGGACAGCGTTGAACACGATATATGGCGCACATGGAAAAGAAAGGGATGGCTTCTAGTCCCTTCATCCAAGTTTATATGACATATTTCTTCTTGACACATAGATAAAAAATATTAAAAAATAACTATAGTACCCTTAATTATTATCACTAAGCAATATTCAATGCATGTATGTAGAGAATATGAAGTAAAGATAGATATTTATTGGGCGTATATAGGAAACATCACACTAATTTTGCATTATAATATGAAATACGCTCTATATTTATTGATAGAACCATTAAAAAAATATGCCTTATAAACTTGGATAGAGAGAGTAGTTTGAGGGCAACCATTAGTTTGCCTTCTTCTGTGAGTTCACCTTCTTCCTCCTCGTCTTTCTCAATGGCCTCCTTTCTAAAAATAGAACTTTCTATTTGGAAACTTTCAAATGAATAAAAAAATATGGTTCAAAAACTCTAAATGATTTCAATTCTTTTTGGAAAACTTCTAGATTGGAAATTTTGATTCACACAAAAAAAGCTTTTAGATCGGGAATTTCAAATTGAGATTGAAAACTTTCAGATAAAAAACATACCGACGAGGATTAAAGCCCATGTTTCAATTGAATTTACAGTTGTTAAAAGCGATGCTCTATTTTTGGGCTCGCAACTCATAAAGAAAAGCCCATAAAGAAGAACGAGGCCCACGTTCAGCTAATTGTTACATCTCCGACCAAATTACTCACGTGCCTTAAATATTGCTTCGCACAGGTCATCCCCAACCTACGAAATAGTCATCCCAACCAGTGATACTGGTCGAAGCAAGCAGTTATCTTTGCACATGCGTTCATGCGAATAGTTATCTGATAGGCACGAATAACTACTCAGAAGTTATCCCGGAAAAGGCACCCTTTGGCAAGAAGACATCATTTTACATAAAGAAATCCTTCGGCTACATGCTGCCTTTTTGGAGCACAATTGTCACCTCTCCATTTTGTATAAATAGGGCGCCCATTTGTACTGTCAAAGGCATCGACAATCAAGCATCCGATTTTGAGATTATTAGAAAAACTCTATAAATTTGGTACTCTGTTAAGCCGCTTGGCTAATAAAGAAGCAATCCCCATATTCTCCTTCACGATCTTGTTCTTCCGGAAGCCTGTAACCATTTTTTCATAAGCTCGATTTAGAGACCCTTGGTCTTGAACATTGACAGTTGATGCTTCGGGGAGGGCCTCCCGGTGATCAAGGTGACTAAAAATTCTCAGTAATGGATGAAGAAAATTCTTACGACCTCATCGACTACGCCGATCTCGACGCCAACGACTATCTCTCGGAAGAAGAATGTAAGTGTGACTTCTTTTCTGAATATTTTACTAAAGCAGAATCATCAGAAATTCAAGCTAGTATGGATGAGGTCAAGGCGGAAGTGCCACAACTTGAGAAATCAAAAGGTGAGCACGATCACATTCCTACCCCAACTTTGGAAGCAGATGTCCATGGAGCATATCCCATGCAAGTTGATAATGATCGTGCTCTTCAAGATAATGACAACATTCTGGGGAGCCCAAACTCGAAAGATTGTCTTCGATGTCTCGACTACACCCCATCCTCGGATGAAGATGGAGTACTCACACCCTCTATCCACTCTAGGTTCCACATCTGTGTAGTATAAGTGAGATGGATGAACAACAAGCAGAACACGAAGAGCGTGAAGCTTGTGAATTGGCAGAAAAAGCCGCTTAAGAGCAACATGAACAACTCATGGTGGCAAAACAAAAGGTTGTGGATGAGGCAAGATGTCTGTATTATTACAACAGCCAACTAGGATCATCGCGAGGACCAGATCCTTTGGAAAGCTGTCCCCAACGCATGCTTACGATCACATTGCGAGCCCAGAGGGTGACAGTAAGGGACCTAAACTTGGTTCCAAGCAGTTCATAGCAGACTACCCCTATAGAAAGAATTCACACTTTAACCGATGCGATTCTTAACCAACAAACATAAGGGAATAATAAACTTGATGCCATAATCATAAAATCCCTAACCGCTGATTTACAAGAGGTTGCTGATGAAGTACAGGTCAAGTCCTTGTCCACAAGGTCTTAGATCGATTCCTGTATGGAATACTCTTCATTTGGTCACGCCAGCAAGGCACCAATTACCATCGGAGGAATAACCACAACAAAGAAGCGTTTTCGAACGCCTTACCCTAGGTGAAATCCCTAACCATGGTCGGCGATGACCTCGTTCTCCTAAATATACATAACACATTCCAAATGTGCAAACACGTTTGGGACTCTATACAGGATGCAAAGCTTTTTTTTGGGGGGCTCAGAGATGTTGCCTGGCTTGAAAAATTCAAGTCAGGTCATCTAGAAAGCTTCGATGGAACATAAAACCCATCACAATTCTTGCAAGTTTATACCACCGCCATCCAAGCCGTTGCTGGTGATGAGAAGGTAATGGCTAACTATCTTCCTACTATCTTTAAGGGATCCTCAAGAACTTGGTTATTCAATCAGCTAGAAGGATCTATTTTCAGTTGGAAAAACTTATGCCATGCAATTTTAAACAAATTCAAAAGTTGTTATGCTAAGCCAGGAAAGGAAGATGACTTACATCGTCTTTGTCAAACTTCTGGCGAAAATTTATGTTAATTTATTAAAAAGTTTGTAGAAGTTTGCAATACCATTCCAAATATTTTTTCTGATTTTGTAATCCATGAGTTTATGTAGGCCGTGCACTACTAATGTTTCACCAAAGACCTTAATATTCACCACCTTCTACCATATCAAAATTGTTTGATATGGTAAATTGGTACTCGGACGTGCATGAGGCTATTAGTGGAATCATATGGTCGACAAGGGCCATACGTTGCCACACCCCGTTTTGGAGAAGTCTGAGGAAAAAAGGTCTAAAAAGACCTTCACCCGAGGACTGCAAGGGGAAGAATAAGAAAAAGAACAAGAAGATAGTTCAAAGAGAGGTCACAGGAGTTTCAGAATGACCTACATACTCCAATGGGAAGACTCCTTGGAAGATGAAATCTGGTCAGCAAGACAACCAACCAGTTCCCAAGAACTCTAGGGCAACTAGTGGCAATGGACGTTGGTGTCCTCTGCATAATGCATCAGGTCACGATCTGTGTAATTGCCGTGCCTGGCAGAGGCGCATGGAAGATTTTTACACTGGTAAGGACCTTTGCTAACTTTACCAGAAGGTCGGAGCAACAAAGATGCTGATGGTGATGAAGATATGGGTTACTAGAAATTATCTTCAGACGATCGTATGCGTATGCTTCAAAAAGGGCAAATCCTATTACCTGTTACTTTCTGGGATGCCAAAAACTTTATAATGGAGTTAATTTCTTTCGAAATTGTTGATTTTGAATCAACTTACAATGCCATTTTGGATAGACCTTCACTAATAAAATTTATGGTAGCCACTCATCACGCCTACTAGAGCATAAAAATACCTGGTCCAAAATGTGTGATTAACGTGCAAGGTATCAGGCTATCGCACTAAGCTGCTATAAAAAATTACTTAAAATTATCGATCAATTACCATTAAGGGATGCTAATGATGCAGATAAGACTTGTAAGGCTGAAGAGCCTAGCAAGATTTATAAGTTGAAGACAACTGCTTAATCTAATGAGCAAATTAGGCAAGTTCCCATTAACTCCACAGACCAGTTGAAAACTATTCGGATAGGGTCAAAAATGCATGCCAAATAGGAAGACTCCTCCAAGCTAATGCATATATGTTTGCGTG
Organism: Otatea glauca; assembly: GCA_036346275.1. Classification (NCBI taxonomy): domain Eukaryota; kingdom Viridiplantae; phylum Streptophyta; class Magnoliopsida; order Poales; family Poaceae; genus Otatea; species Otatea glauca. The sequence goes on from CM070715.1 coordinate 65,610,980, forward strand.
GAAACCATCTGACATGCCTAGAGTCATAAGGGAAGTAATAGAGGATAGGTTTGCCATCCGACCTGACATACGACCAGTGAATTAGAAGCTACGGCGATTTGCTCCTGGTCGGCAAGAAGCCATTCGACAAGAGTTGGACAAACTCTTGGAAGCTAGTTTCATTCGTGAAGTTGATCATCCAAACTGGATAGTGAATCTGGTGATGGTCAAGAAAGCAAACGGTAAGTAGCGTATGTGCGTTGACTTTACTAGTTTAAGTACCGATTGTCCAAAAGATTATTTTCCTTTACCCCGAATTGACCAACTGGTCAACTCAACAGTGGTTGCGAGCTGATTAGTTTCTTGGATGCATACTCAGGTTAGCATCAAATAAGTATGGCAAGGGAAGATGAAGAGAAGACTTGCTTCATAACCCCGTTTGGCATCTACTGCTACAACAAGATGCCATTTGGGATGAAAAATGGTGGAGCCACATACCAGTGCCTTATGTAGAAGACTTTTATTAGTCAAATAGGGAAAATCTCGAAGCTTATGTCGATGATCTCGTTGTAAAATGCAAGAAAAGTTCTAACCATTTATCAGACATGGCTAAAACCTTTGATAATGTGAATAAACAAGTGATTAAGTTGAATCTTGAAAAGTGTGTATATGGAGTTTCTTCCAGAAAGTTGTTTGGTTTCCTTGTTGGTTCTAGGGGTATCAAAGTGAATCCTGAGAAGATCTAAGCTATTGAATATTTGAAAACACCTTCTACAGTAAAGGATGTTCAAGGTTTAACTGGTCGGATGGCTACTCTCAGTCACTTTATCTCAAGATCAGGAGAGCGTAGTTTATTTTTATTTAAGGTAATAAGAAAACATGATAAATTTCACTGGTCGGATGAAACAAATAAAGCTTTCCAGGACATCAAAACTTATTTGCAACACCCACACTAGTTTCACCTACCTTTGGGAACCTTTGTTGGTTTATTTAGCGGCAACAAATAATTTGGTTAGTGTTATACTGGTCGTCGAACGAGATAAGGTCAAAAACCTATCTATTATGTAAGCAAAGTTTTGCACGAACCTAAGGAGAGATACCCTCAGGTTCAAAAACTACTTTACACCATATTAATGGCTTCAGGGAAATTAAGGCATTATTTCCAATCTCATCGGATTACAATACCCTCATATTTTTCCTTGGGTAACATACTCCATAACCAAGAAGCAATTGGTCGGATTGCTAAGTGGGCAGTAGCACTTGGATCTTTTGACATTCATTTCATTGCCTGAACAGTAATTAAGCAACAAATTTTGGCAGATTTTATCGCCGAATGGACTAACTGTGAGCCTTCTGTTGAACAGAATTCCAATGATACCGACCATTGGAAGTTATACTTTGATGGCTCTCAAGAAATCAAAGGATCGGGGGCTGGTATAGTACTGGTCACACCTCAGGACGACCAGTTACAATACGTAATCCAGATATAATTCACTGCTACTAATAATGTCATAGAGTATAAAAGTCTTCTAGCCGGGCTCCGAGCAATAAAATCCCTTGGAGTCTATTGGCGTTTGGCAATGGGCGATTCACAATTAGTCGTAAACTAGGTTAGCAAGGAATACAAAATGTCCTATGAGGTAATGGCTCATTACTTGGATAAAGTGAGGAAATTGGAAAAATACTTCAATCATTTCGAAGTCCAATATGTACCACAAAAGGATAATATCTTAGCAGACCACTTATCAAAACTGGGATCCTCACGATCACCTGTCCAATAGGTGTATTTCTTGAATATATATCTAAACCTTCCATAGATATATGCATAGAAAACCCCCTAACCAGCATAGAGGTCGGAGTCCTTGTGCAGGTTACAGATTGGACTAAATCATTTAAAGCCTATCTAGACAATGGGACAGTGCCTGAGAATATTCATGAAAAAGACATATTAATTCGAATGGCACGGATGTACAAACTTCTCGAAGATACTCTTTACAGAAAGTGAACACACGATGTTCTAATGCGGTGTATATCCTAAGAACAGGGGATAACATTGCTGAATGAAATACATGGGGCTTATGTAGAGCACATGCTTCATATAGAACACTGGTTGGCAAAGCATTCCGACAAGGTTTTTATTGGCCCACTGCTTTACAAGATGCTATGCAACTTGTAAAAACCTGTGAGCAATATTAGTTTCATGCTCAACAGGTGCACCTACCTGCTAATCAATTGCAAACCATACCTTGTCATGGCCATTTTTGACATGGGGAATTGATATAGTAGGTCCGTTTCTAAAAGCAACCAATGGATTCAAATTTTTGTTTATTGAGATTGAAACATTCACAAAATGGATTGAGTCTGAGCCTATAGTTTAATTATGGCTCAAGCAGCAAAGAAATTCTTTGCGAAAAATATAGTCACTAGATTTGGTGTTCCTAGTCGACTATTTACTAATAATGGATCACAATTTATTAGTAGTCTGTTTCAAGACTATTGTGATGAAATATGCACAAAAATTTGTTACACTTTAGTTGCTTATCCTCAAAGCAATGGAGCAGTTGAACGTGCTAATAGTCAAATCATACAAGGTATAAAAAAATGAGTGTTCTATCGTCTTACGAAACTCTCGGAGGCTTAGGTAGAAGACCTCTACTCAGTACATTGGGCCATACGCATAACGACCAATAGAGTAACATGAGAAACACCTTTTCAACTGGTCTATGGAGCAGAAGCCATGTTACCTAGTGAGATCCACATAGGTTCTACACGAACTACTCTCTATGAACACGTCGATCAAAACATTCAACATGAAGATGATATCAATATCCTAGAAGAAAAGTGGGATCGAGCACTTATCATGTCGGCAGCCTATTTACAAGGCTTAAGACGATACTACAATAAAAGAGTTTAACCACGAACACTCAATGTTGGAGACCTGGATCTAAGGCTATCCAGAATCAATCTAACCTACAAAAGTTATCTTCCAAATGGGAAGGTCCCTTTGCGGTGGTATCGGTCACCTGACCAGGTTTTGTTCGGCTGGCTATGTAAGACGGAAGGATTCTATCAAACGCATGGAACGTCAAGTATCTTCGCAGGTTTTATGTGTAAATAAGTTCATTTTACATTTCATTTACATTTATATCTTTCTAGTGTTATATATAATCTGTTCTGTCTTGCTTAACTTCTGACAAATCAAAAGATCATATCTTGACCAAACTCTCAACAACAAAGTACAAAGTTGCTGGTAGGATTGTGAGATAACTTCTAATCATGTAAGCTAGTACTTACTGCATTGAAACTCATTAGATAGACCATGTCTCCAATCTGCTGCTGGTTAATACTAAGTACAATGTAAAAGAGAACAGGTCGTCACTCTATAATTGATTGTATTCCGACCACATTGTTGGTCAGTACACAAACAGTTGGGGGCTAGTGATATACTTAGAAAAACATATAAGCAGACAAGAGACAAGACAAAATATAACAGAAGAGGAGATGTTTTTATTCATTTCGATGTCTAGTACATTTATTTGAATACAATTTTTACATTCTTCATAAAAAGATCAACTATAGATTGTACTTCTGCATGTTTTCTATTAATTTCTTCTTGAGTAGCAAGATTCAGGTCGAGGGTCAATCTCTCCAACTCAACCATGTCCTTGTAGAAGTGCCTCAACTTGACAAAGAGGGTTCCCACTTGGATGGCGATTGAGGATCGGAGCATTGCCTTCATGGTCTACGCCATTACGAGGACGTGTCGGGACCAGATTTCCAAATCAGAATCCTCTGTGTACAAACTGTGCTAGTCCAGGAAAAGCTAGCACACATGTAACATCCCAAAATTCGCATAAATATCATTTTATTATCAGTTGTGCAGGTTATGATTTTTTTTCTGGAATTTAATTGGATTTTTCTGGATTTATTTGAATTAATTTTAAATTAAGAATATTGACCATTTGTTAAAACTATTTAAATTTATGCAAAGTTAAAATAAAGTTTTGCCAAAAATATTTTATCTGAGTTCAGAATATCTCAAAGTATTTTTTGAGAATTTTCTTGGAATTTTCCTGATTATTTTATTGCCTGAAACAAATAAAATGAATTTCTGTGATTAGTTTAAATGAGAAATCTTTTAAAAAATCCCGTGAACAGCGTCGGGCCGGCCCGCGAACTGTGCGGCCCAAGTCAGCCCGCGCAGCCCTTTTTGCCGTCGAAACCCTAACCCTAATCCGACGACCGTTGGATTTGGATCCAACGGCCGATGCTTCGCCGCGTCGCAAGCGCTTCGGTCGTCGGATGGATGACGCGTGGGACTTCGAGATGAAGCCGCGTCGCCTCTCGAATCGCCGCGGAATCCGCCGCCGACGCATGCGAACTCGAAGTCCACGCCGTGCATGCCTCCCCGTGCGCCTATTTAAGGCGCCGCCTCGGGCGCTGAAACCCACACCCCGCGCCGCAATCGTTGGTCGCCGCGCCGCCGAGGCGCTTCGCCGCCCGTGCGAGCTCGCGGAGTTGCGAAGCTCGCCGTGGTTCCCTTCGTTTTCGCCGTCGCCACGTCGCCCCGAGCCGTCTTGGTTCGGATCCGTGATCCCGTCTTTGTGTCGCGTCGGACTCGTGAAGAATCGCCGCCGATTCGTCGCCAGAGCTCCATCGCCGACGTCGTCTTCTCCACTGCCGGTGAAGTTGCGCCGCCGCATCGCCATCGTCGGGTTCGAGCTTTTCCAGCCGTTCGATCCGCAGCGGAGGGGTGAGATTTTGCCGCGTGTCCCTTGCGTGCCGAGCACTGTGGACCATCAGATTCGATCGAAGGGTCCAGATCGAGCCGCGTGTGTGAACCAATCGGGCGCCGCCGCGTGTCGGGCGTCGAGGTCGAGGCGGCATGGACCGAATCCACCGTGGTCCAGCGTCACGCCGTGGACCGAGTCCATGCGCCGAGACACGTGTCACGTTCTGGTTGGTTCCAGATCTTCGCTGACGTCATGCTTGCGTCATAATTGCGTTTTCAATTGGAAAATAATCCGATTGGAAATTCTGCAATGCTGACGTCAGCATGAGGTCACGCTGACGTCATAAATCGATTTTCCAGTTTAAAAATAATTTGGTTAAATCTGATTTTCTAAATTCTGTAATTTCAGTATTTATTTAAACTTCCAAAGGCTATAACTTTTGCATTTTAACTCGGATTTGAGTGATTCAAATTTCTAAAAATTTGTAAAATTGAGATCTATTTAATAGTGAATTTTAATTGATTTTTGGAGTCCATTTTCTCTTTGTTTTGGTATTTATTTGCTTTTCTCCTTCGGTACGCGTAGACGTTGAATTGTGCGATGCTTCGGAGGAAGATCCAGCGACTCAAGAGCAAGCTCCAGATCAAGATCAGGACCTATTCCAAGGCAAGTTGTGCTTTGATCATGTTGAACCCATGTTTACAAAATTGCTATGTTGTTTTACTTTATTGCATAGTATTTCAAGTATACAATTGTTTCAATCTAAATTGGGATCTAGTTAATCTACCCATATGATCTATACCCTACTTTGTCATCGTATGCCATGATCTATTGTCACCCTAGTTTGGTTCAATATAGTTGGTTAGTAATGATAATCAACATGGGATGGTTAGACCGTATTAGTTGCTTAGCCATGCCACGTCATCACATGTGTTGGAATCATTAATAATTAATCTTGATTAATGGATTATGGAACAATGTTATGAACTTGTGTGTCATGTGAGGTCACACGATGAGATTGAGTTGTTTGTGGCGAGTCATGTCACGCAACGATGTTGAATTGTTGATGGCACGTGGTGCTTGGTAATCAACTTGGGTGATATTACTTAGATTGGGGCAAGTGACAAGGGGCGAGTATGCCAAGGTGGGCCCGATGGGCAGAGGGTATGTGGATGTCTTGCCTTGATCACTCTAAGGACTTAACCTTGCAAGCCTTTGACCTGAGTCAATCATGCAACCACACATGCAGTGTGGGCGACCTAGGCGATTAATTTGCAATGTCTTAATTTTGGTACTATCTTGGTCGGTGTGAGTTCCCGAGTTATAGAGTAATTCATATGGCGCAAGAGGGGGGCCCTGGATGTGGTAACCAGTCCCACCAGTGTTGAAACCTTAGCGGGTGGTACCGGGTTAAGCCAGCGCATTGTAAAGGCTTTGTTATAATCACTCGCCTTGGTGGTGTTTGGTTGTATCGCGTGGGTAAAGTGCATAACCTCTGCAGAGTGTGAAACTATTCGGATAACCGTGCTCGCGGTATTGAGCAATGCTCGGGAATTACAGTTAAGGGTTAGTTCAATTAATTGAACAACTTTGTTGGGATGGCAAGACTGCCATGTGAAAGGTGGAATTTGACTTAGGATTGGAAACTTGGTTTACTTGAAATCTTGAATCTATTTACTATTGTTATTTGTTTTACAGTCTTTACGATCTATTTATTGTATTTGTTCATAAATGCTGCTTATTGCAACATAGCCATAATAGCCTATCCATTGGAATAAGCCTTGCATATAGATACATAGAGTTGCATTCTATGCACAACTTGTTGAGTGCTTTAAGTACTCACCCTTGCCAACAACAATAATCAACAGTCGAAGAATCTACACCTGTATTGGAGGAGGAGTTTCAGGAGGACGCGAGTCATTAGGGTCCGAGCCTTGTCGGTTGCCTGTGGTGAGCTGATGAGCTATCTCGTTTTCTACTTTCCATTTGCTTAATTCTTAGCTTATATTTCAGTCTTGCCCTGCGTGGCTTAATAATGTAAGTTGGTCATAAGATCATACATTTAGCTATATCAATAAATGAATTACTATTGCTATTATCGTTGAGTATGATGTGATATGTACCAATGTTGAGCTGTGTGCACTAGCGTTGATCCTGGGACTAGTACGGTAAACACAGTGGGTTCGAATCAGTGGATTCGGGTCTTTACAACACACAATGGAAGTAGTGATGACAACATATCTATATCACGATTCAAATATTATATCCATATCATGATTCAAATATTATTAATTAAACAAAAGAGGTATCAGCCTTATGGCCAAATATTACAAGTAAACAACTTCTTGGCTTGAGTTCAATAAGTAGCAACAGCGGAAACGAAATAACTACAGCGCAATTAACCCATCCATTTGCCCACAGGCAATCGACTAGGGTTCGCGTCCTAGCAATCCGGATCACCTTCATCGTAACCACAAGCGTAGAAATTGTAGTCACCTTCGACACGCACACTCTTGGTGGAAAGTGGGGGTGTTGCAAGGGTGAGCACAGAATGTACTCCGCAAGTCTTGGAAACATAATGCATGATAACTATATGCATGGCTGAACAATTGAAGGCATAATATGGCTCTTTTGGCATAAAGCAATGTTAACTTTAAATACCAATATAATTTCACAAAACATCACTTGATCAAAATGTAATTGAATATAAATTGAATTTGAAATAACAGCTAATCATGTTCCAACCACCGGACTGGCTCCAGCCGCCAAACTACAACCCGAGAGTTCCATCCACTCACAGATTCCCAAACCACCATTTTCATTTAAAACAAAACCATAAAATCTACAATGTGCAAGCGTACCTCGCCTGCCCTTGACCGTGGGCACGGCTACTTAAGTAGTTTTAACTCTGCAGAGTGTGTACAGCTTTACCCACAAGACATGATCAACTCTTTTTGCCATGTAATTAACACACTTCCTTTGGTGTGTCGGCAGAGAGATCATGACAAGGCCTTTACAATGTACAGACCCGCTAAGGTTTCACCGCTGAAGGGTTACATCCACCCAATCAGAAGCCCCCTCTTGCGCCATGTGGGGAAAACCTGTCTCCATCCGACACCCACATTCCACCGACTGGCGAAGTCAATATTGAGATGCACAAATTAATTAGCCAGGTCATACCCATATAGACTTGTGGTTGTACGGTAGTGCTTGGTCCATGATAACACATGCTTCCGTCCTTAATTGACTAGGGCGAAACATTCACTTTCAAGGTCTTGTGCATTTGCACCCGCCAAACATCCATCCGCCCTGGTCTAAATCATATTTTCCATTTTATTTTATTTAAATAACAGCAGAAACACCGATTACTGCATCTTCACAAATAAGTTTAAACAATGTTTGAAATGATTTACATAATGACATAATACCGAAACGTTTAAGCCAGACTAAGCAATTCTACCGTCCCATGCTACATTATTGGTTATCACCAGATAAATTAGCTAGTATCATCTAGGGTGACAAAGGTTTGACATGATCAATACCAATGAGGGTATAATAAATCTGGAATTTAACTAATCCTTAAAACTACATTAAAGTACATTGCGTAAAAGTAAGCATGCATAATTTAAAATAACGTAAGCATTTTGTAAATTTGGGTTCAACATGTTCAAGGAAGACTTGCCTGGATCGAAGGGTAGGTTATCAAGATCGTCGGTAGCAACTCCTTTCGGCTCTCCGGAAACTATACGCGAAAAGCATCCAAATTCAAATAAAATCCAAATAAAATACAAAACCAGTACAAATAGATATATTATAATTTTATATGAATTTAGGAAGAAAAATGAGGTCAATCGGACTTAAGATGAAGGAGATCAGACCTTTTGAATCCAAAAATTGACCTCTCGTCGGACTTGGAGAAGAAATGATTACCGGCAGAGCTCTGTTGAGAATTCTAGAAATCTGATTTTACCAGATATAGATGACAATGAGAGGAAGCTCCAGTAAAAATTTGAGGCCGAATGGAGGTCGGGAGTGACCGGGAGAGCTCGCCGAAAGTTCGTCGGAGTTTGGAAAGAATAGCTTGCGCAGGGAGAACCGGGGGATGGATTGGACTAACTCAAAGCTGAGAATGTAAAGGATGAGAGGGGAAAGTTGGGGTTAAATTTATAGGGAAATCGGACCAGCGGATCATCGGAAAATGCTCGCCGAAGTTATGGTCGGAATAGTAACGGGCTCGCCGGAGTAAATGAGGAAACGGGTCGGAATTAAATGTGGGTCGGGTCCGTCGGTTACTGTAGCACACGGGTGCACTGTAGCAGACGGGGAAGGAGAAGCGGATCGGATCATAATGAACAGTAACCAAAATTATTAATTCCGAAAATAATTAATTTTCCTCTGATAATTCATATTAAATCCGAAAATTAGCAAATACATTTTATTAAATATGGGAATTTAAAGAGATACTGGTTTCAGCAATAAAAGCATGAATAAATATTTTTAAATAACATAAAATTACTATTTATAGCACATTAATTAATTTTTAAATGCTAAAAATTAAATAGGTTTGGGAAAAATATTAAAAAGGTTTTAAAAATTATGGAAAAATTCTTAAAAATACTTTGGAATATTCGCAACCCAATGAATTTTTTTTAGAATTTTTAAGCTTTTAAAGTTTCTGCATAAATTCATTTTGTAAAACTGAGAGTTGCGAAAAGAGTTTTAATAAAATCCGTAACATTCCAAATAAATTCCTAATTGAATAAAATAAATAAAACAAATCAAATTAAAATTTTTAGGATGTTAAAAGTGATCTTGGATTTTCTTCGGTTGATCTTTCACCCCGTGACTAACTCATCGACAGATGGATCATAAGTTGTAAGTCTTACTTCTATACCTTTTAGATCCGCTGTGATTTTTCGAAGCTACTCAAAAATAAAATTCGAAGTAGATTTCCTGCCACTCTAAATTGTGGCCATGTCTTTCAAGAAGAGCTTCATTTGATCTGTTATTTTTGCCGTCTCTCCTTGCATCTTTGACGTCAGCTCTTCAAATTTCTTTTTCTATATTTCTCCATCGAAGAGATGGGTTTGTTTGGTCAAATTTCGTTTTCTATATTTCTCCATCGAAGAGATGGGTTTGTTTGGTCTTTATTATATTTTTTAATTCTGCAAAAAATTAAAGATGAAGTTATTATCTACTTCTTTCAAAATAAAAATTAAGTAGGTCAGGATAGTGACTTACCTATTATTTCAGACTCCTTTGATTGAATAATGGCCTTGTACTCTTCGGAAAGCATTTGAGTTTTTTCCTCATTTCTCTTGAAGGCCTCATAGAGTCTAGCATTCTTTTCTTCATAAAATTTGCACTTGTCATTGGCCTTGACAATATTAAATTCATAGCCCTTGGCAGTATTATAAGCCACCAAGAGCTGCTTTTCTAGCTCCTTTATTTGTTCTTCCAATCTGTTCCGAACAGACTTGTTAGAATAAATCTTTTAAGACAAAATGAAAAGAGGTCATTTTTTTACATACCTTTTGTTTTTTCTACTTCGGCTTTGGCCAAAGTTTTTGCTTGCCGACCTAACAAGTCGAACAATTCTTGTGAATGCTGAAAAAAGCAAGTAACAAATGAATTAATATACTCTTTTCTTAAAATTCTTTAAGAAGAAAAGAAGAGACGATTACCTTTGATAGCAAGTTATCAAAAACTTATTTGAAGTCCTTCTGGTCGGAATGACTAGAAGATGATGCCAGTGGCACAACCACTCGAATAATGACATCGGTGATCGTGAACTTTGCAGTCACCACTTCCACCTTAGTCCCACTGGTCGAAATGACTAGCGTTTCCTCTGCCGTAGTAGGGATATCTTTAGTCCCCACTACCGTGGAGACATCTTTAGTAGTGGTGGTCAACCCGAGCACCTTTGTTGTCTTTGCAGGTAGTGCACCGACCTCCTTCTTGGTTGTTGCAGCCTCTTTGACCAAATAATCCTTAACAATAGCTATAGGGTTTTCACCCATTGCACTGCTTGGGCCTTCTTGCCCACTAGTCGGATGTCCTTGCCTAGTCACTTCAGTTGATGCCACAGCCTGCTCAGGACTGGTCGTCTCAAGTGTGACTAGTGGATTGGCTTTAGCACCTACTTGAGCATTTGCGCCCTGATCTTCAGAAGAATCAGGGGCGACTGCCTAATGACTAAAACAAATAATACGCTTAGATTCTAAAGAGATGCATTCAAAAATAAAGGATAGCAAAAGGGAAATGCCTACAACATAATCCTGATTCCATAACCCAGGATACCATAAGATTATATGATGTCCCTATATCCAGGTCGGGAGTCTTCCTCTTCCTTGATATAATAAGAGGGGCATCATCCTCTTGCTCTTCACTCTCGCCCTGAATAAAGGAGAATTTGGGAAGGTGTCTATATGGTAGGTCCTAATTGTTGCCAAATCTTTCTTGTTGCGCACCTAGGATGAGGTCCTTGTCTGCGTCCCCGCAGCAAATGTCACCTTCTTCCCTTGTGCTTGGGGCCTACCAATCTACCATGCACACGCTTAGAGCGTATAGCACCGACCGGCACCAAAGCCTGACTAGTGCTGGTCGGGTCAGCACTAGTCTGAGCGGTGGTCGGGTCCACCGTCTTCAAGGAACTCCTACTAGAAGTCCTCGTCTTCTTGGTCGGCATGGCCATATCCCCAATTTCAGACTATTCGGCAGCATGTTTCCATCGAACTATATGAAATTAAACCTAATTGTTAGCATAAAACAGTGAGTAAAAGAAAATTACCAAAGGAAATATGTGGTACTTACCTCGATGCTGTAACATCCCAATTTTTGGCTTTATTTGAATTTAATATGCATTTTCTGAATTTTCTGAATTTATTGGATTTTTTTGGATTTTATTTGAATTTATTAATTATTATTTAATATGGCCTTTTCTGAAAAACTATTTAAATAATGATAAAGTCAAAATAGAGTTTTGCCAAAAATATTTTATTTGGGTTCCTAAATTCTCAAAAAAAAATTGGGCATTTGTTTGGAATTTGTATGGTATTTTTTTCTATTTTATTTGGCCTATTTAAATTTATGGAATTATTTTAAATGTTAAAAGTTTGGAAAATATTTTAAATAGTTCTTGGTCCGAAACCCTGCTCAGGTCTGGCACGTCTCAGCCACGTCAGCCCAACCCAATTCCCCTAGTGACCCAGTTCACTTGGGTCGGTTGTTATGACCGTTGATATTGCATCGTGTGGGTGAGATTAGATGGAACCAGATCGGAACCCTAATGCATTTAGCCACCGGATCTTGATCAGATGAGCGTGATTAGTTGGGTTCAATAGGAACCCTAATGCATCGCTGCCGTTTATTCTGTGTACGGTTTGGTGGATTGGGTTCAAGCGCATCGTAGCCGGTCGTCTTTCTATGTGGACGGCTCGGATTAGCCCTCTGTGTCGCCATCATCTCTAGCTTGGATACGAAAGTCGCACCATGGCCGCCATGGTTTCCAGCCCATGCACGGCGCACAAGGGATATAAATGCCTCATTAACACCTGTAAGATGTTCCCGAGGTTGAGCTGCATGTTTTGCCCAAGGTTTCATCGCGTGAGTCATTACCGTGTGCTCGCTATAAATCGCCAAAGATTTTTTAGGATAGATCCGAGTTCACCGTGAGGTATTCTCACAGATCCGTGCAACCCCATTCAAGATTCGATGAGATTTTGCCATTCCCTTAGTCATCGTCCCCGGTTCTGGTCTAGCTCCGCCACGCCATGGCCGGAATCCTCGCTTGATGTTGATGTGGCTGTTGTGTGGTGCCAGGTCATTTCCGTGTGTGCAGCGTCATCACCGGTGCTTGCGTGTCAGTGCTTGGTCACGTGCATGCGTCAACAAGCCACGTCAGCCAGTGGGACCCACATGTCGGCCGGTTAGTTGTGGACCGAGTCCACTGTAGATCCGAGGGGTCATATGGACTAGGTCTATAGACCATTGCCACGTGTCAAGCTGTGGTTGGCTCGGCTAGTGGCAACGACATGATGATGCAATAAATCACATTTCTAGTACAAAAATATTTCGGTTAATTCTGATTTTGGTATTTTCTTTATTTTCAAATATTTTGTGAGCTCTTCCCCCTCATACAAGCTCCGATTGAGGCGATTCAAATTTCAAAAAAATTGTAAAATTGAGATCTATTTAATGGTGAATTTTATTTGATTTTTGGAGTTTGTTTGCTTTCTATTTTGGTATTTATTTGGCATTCTATCTCATTACTCGTAGACGTCGAAGTGCTCGGAGCTTTCGAGGAAGATTTGTTGACCCAAGACCAAGGTTCAGAGCAAGAATAAGGGATTTTCTAAGACAAGTTTTGCTTTGATCATGTTGAACCTAGATAACAAAAATTGCTATGTTGATTTACATTATGGATGTTATTTTATGTGTACAACTGTTTCAAAATAGTTTAGGATCTAGTTAATCTACCCAATTGAATTATACCTTTACCTTGTCATTTGTATACCATGATTAATTGTTACCCTAAATTGGTTCATTACTCATTGGTTAATATTAGTAATCAACATGGGTTGGTTAGATCGTTTTAGTATGCTTAGCCATGCCACGTGTAACTCATGTTCTTTGGAATATCAAAAGTTAATCTTGACTAATGAAATATGAAACATGTTTATGAAACTAGTGTGTGAAGTGTTGTCACACAATGATGTTGAGTTGTAGTGACATATGTCACGAAACGATGTTGACTTGTTGATGGCACGTGGTGCATAGTAGTCACACTGGGGTGGTAATCATTTAGGCTGGGACAAGTGGCAAGGGGCAGTGTGCCAAGGTGGGCCGAAGGGCAGAGGATATGTGGAAGTCTTGCCGTAGTGATCTTAATGACTTAACCTTGCAAGCCTTTGTCCTGAGTCAAACATGCAACCACATGACTGGAATGGGATGAACCTAGCTGACTAATCTGCAATATCTTAGCTTTGGTACTATCAGTGGTGGTGTGAGGTTCAACCTTTTAATGAACCTACATGGCGCAAGAGGGGGGCCTTGTTGTGGTAACCACTCCCTTCAGTGTTGAAACCTTAGCAGGTAGTAATGAGTCAAGACAGAGCTTTGTAAAGGCTTTGCCATGATTTCTCTGCCAGCACACCCAAAGAAAGTGTGCTAATGCCTAGGCAAAAGGAGATTATCATGTCGTGTGGGTAAAGCACATAACCTCTGCAGAATGTAAAATCTATTCGGATAGACGTGCTCGCTGTATTGAGCAATGCTCGAGAATTACAGTTAAGGGTTAGATATTATAAAATAAAAACTTGGTTGGGATGGCAGGTTGTTATTGGAAAGTTTGGAATATGATTTAGGGCTGGATGCCATGTTTACTTGAAAAATACTGAAAGTTACTATTTATTGTTATTTATTTTATGTCTTTTCAATCTACTTATTGAATTCATTTACAAATGCTGCTTTACTGCAAAATAACCATGTTAGCCATTCCATTGGAATAAGCCTTGCATATAGTTATGTTAGAATTGCATTCTGTGCACAACTTGTTGAGTACTTTAAGTACTCACCTTTGCCAACAACAACATCACCAGTTGAGGAGAAGTCTACACCAGCTTTGGAGAAGGAGTATCAAAAGGAGACAGATATTTAGGGTGCGAGCCTTGTTAGTTGCATGTGGTATACTGAAGGGTTTATCTACGTTTTCATTCTGCAGCAGTTAAATTTGTTATTCACAATTTAGCCTTGTGAGGCATAATCATGTAAGTTCGACCATAAAGTCAGTCAACAGGTTAATATTTAATATACGATGTCTTTTATTATGTTTCCACTTTGTGTGATTGTGATATTCATCTATGTTGAGCCTGTGTGCACTAGCGTGATTCTGGACTAGTGCGATATACACAAAAGGTCCATATTTGCATATTCGGGTCTCGACAGATGCTTTCATTAATGAACTCATTGGCCTACCCAATTAGGCCAGAAGGCTGCTTTCCTAAAGCAACCTGGTCAAAGCCGTCCGAGGACACCCGTAGAATGGATGCAATCCTTGACCAAGTATTCTCAGTAATCAGAATTGATAAAAATTATATATAAGTAAATGTTCCTAAAGAAGAAGATGAAAAAGAGGTCAGAAATTTAAAATCTCTTACCTCTAGGTTCATCCTTAGTATGATCCTGGTCGCCCTCCATTCTTCAGGCGAGTCTGAACTGCCTTTTCAAGGGGGCTCAACTTGTGGTATAGAAAATCATAAACGATCTTCTGTCTCGATAAGCCCCTGACACTAGCTTGGCGATAACCTTTAATATCTTCGCTCCTCATTGGTCAGGACCTGTGAGTCTTTTTCTTTTTTCATATCGATCCTCGACCACATAAGAGCTACTTTTCCTGTGAACCGAAGGCAGCTACCCCCCAGAATCTCAGAGTAAAACCACCCCCGGTGATAATCCCGCCATGTGTCCTTAGTCAGGAAGGGAGGGTACTAAGAGGTTGTCTTATCTTGGAGCTTAAAATAAATACCCCTGCTAGCATGTTGGGTTTTGCTATTTCTGGTGTATTGATAGAAATACCGGAAAAGATGAAGGGGTGGGGGAATGCCAAGCAAAGCCTCACAAAGATGCGAGGAAACACTTAGAATTAGCATAGAATAGAGGGGAAGATTATGAATGTCAATCTCATAATGATCGAGCATGTCGGCTAGGAACTTGCTCTTGGAGAGGCGAAACCCTAACCTGACAAAAGCAGCGAAGAGGATGAGGCGCCCCTCTTGGGGCACTGGCTTCATATCCTCCCTACTAGGATCCCGCCTCAGCATTTCGTGTGAGGGGATCAAACATTGTTCCTAGAGCTCTTGAATCCTGTCCTCGGTGAGAATAGACTTGTCCATGGCGATGAGTTGCGAAGAAGAAAGCTTGAAGACGAAAAGGCTCAAAGGACTATTTTGCACTCAAAAAGCCAAGGCGTAAGATGTCCAAGGGAAACCTCCCCATATTTATAATCCTTCATTATGTTAGATTCATATGCCATTTTAGTTTCCAAGATAGATGCAAATAACGCTTTTTGATGAACATATTAACAGGCACAATGATTACCACGAAACCCCATAACAGAAATTAAAAGCCTTGAGTAAAAAACCTCCTTTTACTCAAGCTTTAGGGGCCAGTTGACGAGGATTAAAGACCATGTTTCAATTGGGCTTACAACGGTTAAAAGCCATGCTCTATTTTTAGGCCCGCAACTCATAAAGAAAAGCCCATAAAGAAGAACGAGGCCCACGTTCAGCTAATTGGTTACATCTCCAACCAAATTACTCACGTGCCTTAAATTTTGCTTCTCACTGGTCGTCCCTGACCTATGAAATAGTCACCCCGACCAGTGATACTAGTTGGAGAAAGTGATTATCTTTGCACATGCGTTCGTGCGAGCAATTATCTGATGGTATGAATAACTACTCGGAAGTTATCCCGAAAAAGGCACCCTTTGCCAAGAAGACACCGTTTGATGTAAAGAAATCCTTCGGCTATATAACACCTTTTTGAAGCACAACTGCCACCTCTCTATTCTGTATAAATAGGGCACCCATTTGTACTATCAAATTCATTGGCAATCAAGCATTCGATTATGAGATTATTAGACAAACTCTGTAAATTTGGTACCCTATTAAGCCGCTTGGCTAATAAAGAAGCAATCCCCATGTTCTCCTTCACGATCTTGTTCTACTGGAAGCCTGCAATCATTTTTTCATAAGCTCAATCTAGAGGCTGTTGGTCTTGAACATTGACACATATGGGCAAAAGCCTTGCTAACAAACAGAGTGGCAAGCTGAAGTCGGTGGGGTCCACGTAAGCCATGGGGATGGCATCACTGCAGCGACAAAGCAAGGGCTCTACAATGGCAAGGTAGAGCGTGTGGGGGAAGGTAAGGGAGGCAGCAGCGTTGCCCTCCCTTGCTAGCGGCAGTGAAGAGTTAGGGTACTGAAGGTGGGGTGGCAACGGGTCGTGTCCTTTGGATATCAGAAATCTATTTACGTCACTTCCTTTGCTTTGGAGGCAAGAGAATCCCACAATAATCATAAAAATGAAAGAATCGTATAAATTCTCTTATTGATAAGGAGAAAAAGAAAATAATCTACAAATAACTATGCAGATTAATCGTATACAAATGCAAAATACAAATGTATTTTGAACCAAAGAAACTAAAGTTATATAATTTTTTATTGAAGACACTAAAGTTATATAATAAAGAAAATTGTACCGTAATACCTAGTTGGCCAATTGCTTGGGTAATTGGACCGATTGCAGAGAAAGGCACATTTCCTTTGCACCGTGGTAGGTATGAACGGGGATTTTGAAATCGGTAGAGCCAGTATTCCACTTCTTGGACCCAATCGCCTGAGTGTAAGGCCATGTGCTCTTATTTTGGGCCTAAACAAAACTCCATCTTGGCATTACATGTGAAAGACCATGTGAAGGTCTACCCATGTGTGTGAGGAGTAATTGAATTGGTTTGAGCTTGTGGTGCTCGAATTTGAGTTTAATTTGAATTCAGTTTTGAATTTGAAGCAATTTGAGGTGCTGTTAGGTAGGGCAGCACTACAGGCCTTGGAGTGGTGGTATTTCCAACCAGGCGGCACTACCGGCTTGGGATTGGTGGTAGTGCTGGCCTTGTGGAGCTACCGACCGTGGAATGGCAGTAGTTCCTTTACAGAGAGGTGATTCTTTGGGGTGGTTCAAGGGCGGCACTATAGGCCCCTAGGGGCCGTAGTGCCGGGGGTGCGGTACTTCCGGCCTCCAGTAGGTGGTAGATATTTTCCAGAGAGGAGTTCTCTGGGGTTTCTTAGAGGAGCGGTACTACCGGCTACCAGGGATCGGTAGTACCGGACTTGCGGTACTATCGACCTCTAGTTGGCGGTAGTACCAGTTTTCCAACGAATTATGTATTTTGTTGGGATTATGTAATATCTATTGCATATCTTTATGAATAGTGCTACATGACGGTTTGGTTGTCTGTATTGGTTGCAGGACTTCGGTGCTAGGTCATGGTGAGGCGGAGGAGACCAGGACTATGCTAGGAGAGCTAAGCTCCAGAATGGTCAAGCGACGTCGAAAGATGACTGAGATCAGGAAGTGGTTGCGAGCCGGGAAGACAAGGAGCCGAAGCGTGAAGCATTGGTGATGGACATGGAGGGCAACGGCATGGACAAGGACTAGGCTCACGAAGGAGTTGAGGTCCAGAACAGTAAGGAAGTCGAAGTCGTCATAGTGAAGTGGATAAGGACATGTGGTGCGCTAAGTGACTTGCGCCTGTTTGCAAGCGAGAATGGTTCGGGGGACTCTGAACGCATGAGAGGCTTGGTGGGAAGTTATTGGGGCCACATGGTGAATGACAAAGCAAGAGTGATTCTTCGAGTGAAAGGAAAAGAGTGGTTGTGGGACAAATTGATAATTTACCCATTACTAGGGATCGAGGCGGTATGGAAAACCACGACGGTGGCCTAAGTTGTTTAGGTCAAGCCAAAGTGGAGATGCACGTGAATTCGGGCTCGTGGACCGAATTGGAGCATCATGTGATGGCCGCTTTGACAAGCGTGCATGTGTGAGTTCAAAACCCATTATGTGTGTTGGGTTATCGGGTTAGCCCATGTAAATGTTGATGGTATCCACTTGTGTGTCCAGGTTTTAGGATTAGGGTCGCCTTCTCTATATAGGGAGATGTAGAGGAAGGTGAGAGCCCCACTAAGCTTAGGAGAAGGATTAGGGTTTTCACAAGATTTTGATTTTCTTGTGTGGTTGTGTGAGTACTTCTTGGGAGCTTTGCCCTTAGATGAAATACTTTGTAAACATCCATCTTGCTCTGAAATAAAGATCAAATTCATGCTCAAGTTTTGCCTCTTATTTTGATCTTCCCACTTCTTGAGTTTTTTTTATCTTTTTTGTTTGGTTTCTTTTTCTCTTGATCTTATGTTGCCAAGGATGAATGGCCGATGGATGTATCCTCTAGAGATCATATCACAATCATCTAGGCAAGCTCTCACTTGTTCATCAAGAGATTATCAAGAAACTTGCTTTTGACTCGAGAGAAGGATTTTTGGTAGATTGTATTATTGAGCTTTTGGGGGAAATTTGTTTGGAGTTCTTGCTTGTTTTGACATGTGGGAGGCTATATAAGGTCATCTTGATCATCAAATCCCCACGAGCAAGCATAGGGTGAAGATTTGGGTTTTGATTCAGTTTTGGTGCAACCTTTGGTAAATTTTAAAAAGGTTAGAAATTTGACATCATATTTGCAATAGATTGATGGAATACGCTCTTGACATCCTTAGGAAGGTGCACACAAAATTTTATGGGGTTTAGATCGACCAATCAAAAGATACACCGATTTTGGTTTTGAAATCGTGCTGATTTTACTGTTGATTCCCCTGGTTTTACTATTTATAGCTGTAGTACTTCCCCCTACATGGGTGTAGTGCCGGCCCTAGGTGAAATTATTTGAAAATTGAATTTTTGCTTCCATTTGATCTATTGGGGCTTTGCCTTGGTTCTTTGAGGGGAGTTTTCATTTGGCCAATTTCATTTGGCTCCTATTCACCCCCCTCTAGTTGCCTTTTCGGTCCTTCAATATGGTACTAGGGTCATTAACCTATTGAGTCTTCCCTAAAACCGAGGAAAGGGGGAAGGAAGCTATTAGCACCAGAATTTGGAAATATACGACCGATTTGTAAGGCTATGTTAAATTTGGATATCTAGCCGATATCGGTTCAAATAAGGAATTTTTTTCTTCAAGAGATAAAGGCCGATACGGTTAATGGTTTGTGATGGATAGAAGCAGGATACGATCGGCTTGCATGCTATAACAGGGGACATGAGGCAAGCCAAAAGAAGATGAACACATCAATCAATCAACTTGCCTCTACTTTTATTTACTTTCTGTCGACTAGTAGTAGTTTTAGACCTAGTAACACTTCTAATTCGTTCTTGATCAATAAAGTTGTGCATCATCGATTGTTGATCATCTTCAATATACACCAAGTTATCTCAGGTTTGTTTTTATACCGATCTTGTTGTGCATCGCCTTTTTTGGGAAAAGCAGATCTTTACTTATCATCCGATCAGCTTTAATAGCTGTTTAGATATATCTTGCAATTGTATCATCAAATCGACTGTGAGCACTTATTTCAATCAATCTTGCTGATTCCAGGATCAAATCGGCTGGCACGCCAAGAACCTATGTTAAACCCGGTGTTTGCGTGTATTGAGGCCGATTGGCTCTTTTTCAGCGCCAACACACTTTTGGCATGCTCGGTGGGACGAGATGAGTTCTTTAGGGAAGTCGATTCCCCTATCTGATGTATCGATGTTATAATCGTCACAACCAAGGACAATTTAACGTCGAAACAATGCAAAGACATCGAAGATTGAAAAGCCGTGCTCGAGGAAATGATGTTGAATTGTTATAAAAAAACTTGACGTGGTGTCACTTAGAAGACCGCGCTACCGACGGTCAATTTCTTTGATAACACTGAGGCCGCGGTTGCATCGGATAACAGACTGGTGAGTCGATATATGCCTGCACAAGCTTAATTATCATATATGATTAGTCAATATGTGCACCATGCTTTTATTAACCAATCATCGGCTCTAGTAACAACTCTTAAGCCGATGATAGCCAACAGTGTCAAAGTTGTGGCTCAAGATTTAGTGTCGGCTGGAAATTTGCTAGACCCAATGCTAGCTCTGCCAAATTACCCAGTCTACTCAGTAGCGCCGAATATGCAGTCTTGGTCCAGTGGCCGAGCCTAAGCCATCGGCTCTGAATTCGACTATGATGCCCACCCAACCGACCATAATCTTTCCACGAGATCCTCGCATAAGTGGGGTTACCCATTACCAAGTTCATGCCGATGTCACCAAGTTGGATTCCCAAGCCAGCTTACCACCATCGGCTCCTTTTTACATTTATCCACAATCGATCACACAGCTGATTAAACCCCCTAAGCGTTCATAATACACCGAGCCAATTTCATAGAGGAATCTGACCCCGTATAGGGTCTTAACTTATTCAAAACCCTTTGTTCCATTGCCAGAGCCAATGCCTAGAAGACAGAATATCGGCTATGAACAACCTTATCAGCCTCCATCGGCCCAGGTGCCATATCATTCTGAGCCTACGGTCAGGGGCAGCATGCCAGTTATGATCATAATTGGCAGTCCTCTAACCCACCATCAGCCAATACAGCCAATTGGGCTTATCAAATGCTGTACTGTTACGGGATCAATTCAGCATACAACCGAAGGGTAGGATAACCAGCTATCGAAAGTCGTATCCTAATTATATTAATCAGATTTCGTACCCTAATAACTTCAAAGTCCCCGATTTTGCCATGTTTTCAGGAGGTGATTCTA
The DNA here is from genome assembly GCA_036346275.1 of Otatea glauca. NCBI lineage: Eukaryota > Viridiplantae > Streptophyta > Magnoliopsida > Poales > Poaceae > Otatea > Otatea glauca. The sequence goes on from CM070715.1 coordinate 65,632,099, forward strand.
CTACCACCTTAGAGCACAATGGGCGATTCATTGCATAATGTGGTGAAGCAGCCCACTTCGATGGCTTGAGAATCAAATTCTTTTCGTTATCATATTCAAGGGCATCATTTACATGGTTCACAACCTTGTCCCCGAATTTGGTCAATTCGTGGACCGATTTGGAAAGCCGATTCCATGAGTACTTTTTCTGTGGAAGTTTAGAGCTTAGAATTTCTTATCTGAGTTCTGTCCGACAAAAATTCGGTGAATCGGTCAGTGAGTACATTAAAAGATTTAGGGAAGTTAGGAATTGGTGTTTTAGTGTTACCCTGCCCGATAATCAGTTAGCCGATTTGGCCTTCCAATGACTAGTACCCCAGTTGAAGGAAAAATTCGGTGGGCAGGAATTTACCCATTTAAGCCATCTTTTACATCGGTTGTCGGCCCAAGAATGTCGTTTTGCCAATAATTGAGGCTTTAAGGATAAATTCAAAAATAATAAAGAAAAAGAAAAAGCTAAAGTCAACCTCATCGAATATGATTCAAACAATTCATCTAAAGACGATGAGGCTGAGATAAATATAGCCGAATAGTTTAAAGGGTCTAAGAAATCTTTAGTCTATTCATGGCTAAAGCCGACCAAGAATCATTCGAAAGTAAAGTATGCTTTTAATGTATCAAAGTTTGATCGTATTTTTGACTTATTAATACAAGAAAAGATAATATAGCTGCCTGAAGGACATGTTGTGCCGTCGGCTGACGAAATTAAAAAGCGAAGGTATTGCAAGTGGCATCATTCTTCTTCCCATAATACTAATGATTGCAATATTTTTTGACAGCAAATACAATCGGCTATAGAAGATGACCGACTAAAATTTGCAAAAGAGTCGATGATGTAGCTAGACGCTAATCCTTTTCTAATCAAGATGGTCCACTATTCTGAAAAGAAACAAGAGCCGACACAAGCTCCAGAATCTAGGGTCAAGCACATGAGTCGTCATCTACGAAAATGGCACACCAAGTCGATGTGTAGGAAAGCTCTGATGTCCATGAGACCCTAAAGATTATGGTCGGCTCTATTCAAATAGAAACTGGTCGTGTGGGAAAAAATTCAAGAATGGCTAGGCCAAATGGAGACCTACAAATTGATAAATGCTATAAGACTGAGAGAGTATTGCCACCACATAAGCCGATACTAAAACCCAAGCCTATGCTCTCCAGTTATTGGCTAAGTATGAAAGGAAAAATGAAAGGCCACAACAAAACCCACTGTGTCGGCCATATGATATGTATCGGCCCAATAACCTTGAACGAGCTCACCAGTGATACCCGTTTTGCAATTCTATTGAGAGAGGGGATCGACTCTGCCATCACTATACACATGTCCGATGCAACATTACTAGTATCAAGGTGATAGGCAGTGACGGTCGGCTAAAGATAGGATATTTAAGCCGATTCAGAACTGTCAAAGTGAAGGGATCAATCTAAGATTGATCCAAGAAAGGATTTCTAGACCAATAAAGATAAAGGCGACTAGATGAAGGGTATAGTTCTACGGCTAAAGTGGATCTGGCTAGTAAAATATGTAAGACAATCGAGCCAAAACCAAGATGGTGTCCTCCTGGTTTATGTTGATCACAATGGAGAAGGCTTCAGTGGCTAAGGACCTAGGAGATGAGGGAAGCTGAACAAGAAAAACAAAGGGATGAAACCTTTAACAAGCTTCATCCAATGAAAATTGCTAAAAAGGAGTCGAGAAGGAAGGAATCGGCTAAAGAAGAATTTGATTCAACCAACAATTTAGACCCCCCTATGATTCGTGATGATTCTTGTAATATCTAAGAAATTAAAGAAAGAAAAGGGGGATTCAGCCATGGGCTAGGCCGGCCAGCTTGGGCCACGTTTGGGCCAGGAGGGGAGGGGCTACCCAAACCCTACCATCCCTCCCTATCCGAGCCACACCCCCACTTCCCCCAACATTTTCCTCTCCCCAAAGGCAGCAGCTTCCTTTCCCCATTGGTAGCCACCTTTTCCTCTCCCTCTCCAAGTTACCGCTCCTCCCTATGCCCTAGCCGCGCTCCTCTCCCGTGCTTCCACGCCGGTTACCCTTCTCGAGTCGCGAGTGCTGCTAACCCTAGTGGTGGTGAAGGTTTTGGAGGACCTAGGGCAGAAGTGGAGGTGCGAGGATCACGTGCGATTCGAGGGGGAATCACCACCGTCATTGATCCAACGATTCTTCAAGTGAAGGTATATCTTTAGGATGATTTTGGTGTTCTTGGTACTATAATTTGGTGGTGCCTTGGTAGTTTCCCTGGTGGTTGTGGTCGGGATTGATCACTAGATGGTTTTTGGGATAAGTTCAGAATTTGGAAAGTTCTGGGTTTGATGTTCAGATCGAGTTTCGGGCTTCCTGTGGTCCGTTTCGGAGAGTTTAGTTGTTGAGAAAGTTGTATATATTTCTCTAAAGTTTCATTAGAGTACAAGAACACGAAATTTGGTTAAGCGGATTAAAAGTTATGGCCTGTTGAAGTAGGCTATATAGATTCTGATCGCGACTGGAAGCAGTCTCGGTATTATGCAGTTTAGGTCAATTTAGTAGCCGAATTAAATTATTTCAATAACTATAGAAAACTAGATAATTTTCTGTAGATTTAAAAAATGTAGTAGTTTGCTTTATTTGGAGTTGTATAAAATTAGTTACGAAATTTTGACGTCTGCTATCCAGTGAAGCAACAGATTGGTTTTTAGGGCAGGAAACAAAAGGTTAGATGGTTTAATTGAAAAAGTTAGTTAACTAGAAATTTGTGGGTAATCCTCTGTAGCTTTTATAAAGTTCATGGTTTCCTTTTTTTGGTCAATTGAGCTAAAAGTTATGGTCTTCCGACTGTTAGGACAGTAATGGGTTAATTGGGTGTCGAGAAGGAAAGTTTAACCCGGGGTTTGGCGCGTAGTTGAGATATTGTTTTATATGATGTATGTACTGCTATGGAATTTTTTTAGGAGGTTCGTTTGATGTAGGAGGTGTGACTTCGGGTGTGGCCTCAAAATTCACGCCACACCACTTTGCGTGGTTAAGAGGCAAGTATATCGTACAATTGAGGATGGTTTGTGATGAGATGCGGAGTTTATTGCTGAATTTGTTACCATGTTGATTTGTATGAATTATTGCAATTGTTGGTATTATTTGTGTTCCAATCCTGTGATGATGAGAATGAATTCATATTGTGAATGGTCATTCGGTAATGTTGATACATGGGAAATGAATAATGGAAAGAAAATATTGCATCATTTGCATACTTAACATAAAAAGAGTTGACGAGGCAGGTCGGTGGCAAAGTCATATGAGGTCATATCACTAATCCGGAGTGCTCTTGAGTAAGACCTACCTCATAGTCCCATCCATGGGATGGATGGGAGTGAGACCTATGAGTAGGCCCCTCCACAGAGATAGAAGGGAATGAAAGGGTGCGATACTGACGGGTGTGCACTTAAGCTATACCGGTATAAGCTATGAAAGGTGCATTTGAGCATGAAAAGCATATTGCATTGCATTGCATTGCATTGCTAATGGTGAATGATTGATGAATAATGTGATGAAGGGTTATGTCATTGAGTCATGGACTCATCCATTAATGATCGATGAGTTGAATTTGATAAATAGATATGTTATTACAATTTTATGTACTTGCTAATTTTAAATAAGAAAAATGGTTACGTTATTGTTTTAAATGAGATAAATGGTTATGATATTGGTCTATGATATACTTTGTTGAGTCTTGGACTCACGCGTGTTGATGTAATGTTTTAGGTGCAATGAGACCGGCATGTATGGAGGGGGTAGTAGCACATTCACGACAAATGTCTCCACACTATCCTCATAATGATGTTTAGCTTTTGATCATGCTTAACTCATTGGATTAATTAGATAGATTCGGTCATGGAATAATTTAGTGGATACAAGTGTGTAAGGATTTAAACTGTTTGGTTAAGATAGGTTTGAGGCTTGTCTTTTGAATGTGGTTCGTTGGTGGCCTTGTCAAAGGCGCATGGATCCAAGTAGTGTAGTGGGGGTATTACTGTGGTCAAGGTCATTATTATTTCTATTTTCAATCCTCGTTTATACCCTATAGATGATGTTTATTGTCTAAAGTAAAATTTATGTGCTTGCCGAAATTACGGTATAGAATGGCTAAATGTTATTATTGCTATGTTGTTCATTGTCATTCCTTGTTGTAATACTTTAGATGGAGTTTTCTTTGTCTTGAAATGCGTAAATGTTGTTGCTGAAATTTTTATTTGTGATTGGGAAAATTTTATGGCAGTAGCATGTTGAGGTGACACTTAGGGCATGTGGAGTGCCAGGGTGTTACAATTCTCCACCGCCGATGGACATCAACATGGTGTTCACTCTGCCATCGAAATTCAAGGTAAGCACTACATCGGTTAAGGAGTCTTTTGCTCAATTATTTTTGGGGACCAAGATGCATTGTTTGAAAAGCCACGAAGATCATCGGTATCTGATTCCATGTCGAGATCCAAATATGCAAATCCGGACCATCTCTATATATAGCACTAGTCCAGGATCACGCTAGTGCACACAGGCTCAACATAGATGAATATCACAATCATACACAACGAAAACATAATAATAGACTTCATATATTAAATATAACCAATTGATTGACATTATGGTCGACTTTACATTATTGGGCCACATAGGGCATAAAATATAATAAATAACTGCAGTGGAAAGAAAACATAAATAAACCCCTCAGTATACCACAGGCAACTGACAAGGCTTGCACCCTAGACATTTGTCTCCTCCAGGTGCTCCTCCTCAAAAGCTGGTGTAGCCTCCTTCTCAACTGTTGCTTTTTTTGTGGCAAGGGTGAGTACTTAAAGCACTCAACAAGTTGTGCACAGAATGCAATTCTAACATAACTATATGCAAGGCTTATTCCAAATGAATGGCTGACACGGCTATTTTGCAGTAAAGCAGCATTTATGAATAAATACAATAAATAGATGGAAATGACAGTAAAACAAATAACACTAAATAATAACTTTCAAGTATTTCTCAAGTTAACATGGCACTAAGCCCTAACATCCTCCAAACTTTCCAATGGCACAAACCCACCCTTTCCAAATTTTATTTTTCCAAAATCTAACCATTGACTATAATTTTCGAGCATTGTCCATTACCGTGAGCACAGCTATCCGAATATATTACACTCTGCAAAGGCTATGCACTTTACTCACACGATATGATCAAACTATACTGCCAAGATATGTCACGTGCCCATTGACGTGTGGCTAGTAGATCATAACAAAACCTTTTAGAAAGCTTCATCTTAACTCTAACCCTCCCGATAAGTCTGACTCACTATCCCTTCCCCCATTAAGGACCGAAGTATAGGAGAGACATATCGTTGGACATATGTGAGCAGCACACCCCAAGTCCCCCTCATAACCACACACTGAGTTTGGTTATCTTCCTGAGGCTTCCAATGCTAAGACTTAGTAATCTTACTTAGTTAAGGCTGTCCCATTCCAGACATGTGGTTGCATGGTTGACTTAATTCAAAGGCTTGCAAGGTTAAGTTCTTAATTGACCGATGCAAGATTTCCACAACCCAACCGCCACAATCTAAATCATTTACCACCCCAGTTGATTATCGTACAACACATACCATCAACAAGTCAACATCGTTGTGAGACAACACAAGTCACCACAACTCAACATCATCATGTGACAACACATGACACACCAATTACATAAACATGTTCCATATTCCATTAGTCAAGATTAATTTAGAGCATTAAAAAGACATGAGTTATATATGGCATGGCTAAACAACTAAGCACGATCTAACCAACCCACGTTAGCATCTAATAACAACCAACTATAATGATCAATCCTAGAGTGACAAATAATTATGGCATACGATGACAAGGTAGATTTAATCCAATTGGGTTGTATAGCTAGATCAAAAACTAATTTCAAAACAATTCTACACATAAAAAATCATGCATAATTTAAAACAACATAGCAATTTATAAAACTAGGTTCAACATGATCAAAGCACAACTTGCCTTGGAAAAGGTCTTGTTCCTACTCTGGACCTTGCTTTGGACCACTCGTGTTTAATCAGATGGCTGAGATCTCAGCAATGAGGAGTAGCGAAAGCACGGTGGTGCGCTCACCAGAGATGGAGATGAAGACCACGGGCATGGCTTTCCGACAACTTTTCAATGACGTTGTCCTTCTGTTCTGGGAGAGTCAACAACGGGGAACTCAGTGACGACCTTGGCAACGGTGAAAACTCGTCGGTGGCGGTGATCCATGCGAAAGAAGATGGTGGCTCAGACAACGTTAGTTAGGGAAAACTACGTGGCAAAACACAGGGAATCTAGGGAAAGGTGTGGCGCTTTAAATAGGGGTCTCAGCGTCCAGGAATAGCACGAAAAGCTTGGCGGTTTCGATCTATGGAGTTCGGCTGGGACACGACGGTGCGACGCGGTGACATCCCAACCTACCACGTGTCGTCCATCTAACGGACCATGCGGCGCGAGCTACGCGGACTCCCCTCCACCGTCCGATGCATATCCAACGGCGGCGCCGTAGGGTTTCGCGGCTTGGGCTGGGCTTCGGTGGAATTACGTCAGATCGAACACGCACAGGACCGGGCCACACGGGTTGCAGCTCGATACTATTTAAGTTATTTTAAAAACCTTTTTGAATTAAATTAATTCTCAAAAATAATACAAACCAAATAATATAGTAAAAATACCAGAAAAATCCTAAAAAATTCCTAAAAATATTTTGAGGCATTAAAAACCTGAATAAAATATTTTTAACAAAATTTCATTTAAAATTTTCCAATATTTAAATGCTTTCCATATTGAGCATAAATAAAAAATAATAAATAATTCCAAATAAATTCCAGAAAATTCCAAACATTCTGGAAATTCACAATTCACAATATTAAAATAATAAAAAGCAAAAATTATGATGTTACAAGCCATTATACCTGAAAGGGCATATTAACGGTAAGCCGATATCAAGAATGTTGGTCTACGGAGTAGCAATTGTCAACCTCATGCCTTTACTACATGTAAAAAGTTACGTAAGTCCGATGACGATCTTATTAAGATTAATATGGTTTTGAATGATTTCAAAGGTGATCCCATAGAGGCAAAAGGGGCGATGGTAATTGTTTGCACCAGAATTTGGCAGGGCATGGCCAATTTGTTATGCTAAGGATAAAAGGGATATTTTTGGCCGATATCGGGTAAGAATTTAAGTTAAAGACAAAATTATGACTAACATTGGTTCAAAGATGGGATTTATCTGTACAAAGGCTGATACAGGTTGTGGTCGACAAACGCATCGGAGAGGGATACGATCGGCCAATTCACTATAAAAGACGGTCAAGGGCGAGCAAAGACAACAACCCCAGTCAATCAAACAACTCACATTTATTTTATATTTACTTTCTTGTCAACTAGGAGTAGCTCTGTAATTTAGAATCTTTCTTGTAATCCCATCTTGACCAATAAAGTTGTGAATCGTCGATTGTTAGTCATTCTCGATTACGCCAATCAGGTTTGATTTTCCCTGAACTTGTTGCGCATCGTCTTTTTCGAAAAAAATCTACCATCATCTACCATCTAATCATCCCTAATCGGCTGTTTAGACTTATCGTTATTCTTGATTTGATCGGCTTTTTAGCTGTTTGGATCTTTGCCGATTATTGCACTAGATCGGCTTTGAGCGTACTTTTTCATCTATCTTGCCGATTGCAGGATCAAATTTGTTGGCACACCCTGAACCCTTTGAACCCAGTGTTGTCGTGTGTTTGGGCCGATCAATCCTTCATCACATTTTTTGGTGTCAACACACTTTTAGCACTCCCGGTGGGACAAGATGTATTTTTCTGGGAAATCGATTCCGCCGTTCGATCTCAATACTAACGCAATAATCATCCCGACATTGGACGATTTGACACTAGAACAATGTAGAGAGATCGAAGATCAGAAAGCCGCGCTTGAGGAGATGATGTTAAGCTGTTATCATAAAACTCAACGCGGTGTCACGCGGAAGGCTACATTGCCGATGGTCAATGCCCTCGGCGACGCAGGGATTGTCGATGCGTCGGTAAGTCAATACATGCCTGCACAAGCTGAATTATCTGCCATGATTAATCAATATGTGCCCCATGCTTTGATTAACCAGTCATCAGCTCTGGTTACAACGCTCAAGCCCATGATCGTAAATAGTGTTAAAATTATAGCTCAAGAGTTGGCATCGGCTGGACGCCTGCTCTATCCAATGTAGACCCTGCTGAATTATCCAGTTTATTCAGTAGCACAAAACACCCATAGCCTTGTAGCCGACCCTAAACCATCGGCTATAACTCCATCTCCTACTATGATGCTAACTAGCCTACTATCATATTGCCATGAGATCCTCGTACAAGTAGGGTTGCGCATTATCAGGCATATATCGATGCTGCTAAGTTGAATGTACCAGCCAACTTACCACCATCGGCTCCGTTTACGCTTTTCCCCAATCGGTTCCACAGTCGATTGAACTTCCAAGGTGCCAACAGTATCCTGAGCCGATTCCGTAAAGAAATATGGCCCCATACAAGGTAGTAACGTACTCGGAGCTCTTTGTTCTAGTATCAGAGCCAATTGCTAGGAAAAATAACATTGGTTATGAGCAATCTGGCCAGTTCCCATCGGCTCAAACAACCTATCAACTCGAGCTTACGCTCAGGGGGCAGAATGCTAATTATGAGCGTAATTGGCAAGCTCCTAACGCTGCACAAACACGATAAATTAGGCCAATAAAATATCCGTCATATTGCAAGATCAATTTGGCATACAACCCAAAGGGAAGATTATCGGTTATCGAAAGCCATACCCAGATTACATTGACCGGATGCCTTACCCTAATAACTTCAAGGTTCCTAATTTTGCGAAATTCTCTAGGGATGACTCCGTCACTACTTTAGAGCACGTCGAACATTTTATTGTTCAACGCAGTGAAGCTGCTCGGTTCGATGGGTTAAAAATTAGGTTAATATTAAGAGATTTAGGGAAATAAGAAATCATTGTTTTAGTGTTAATTTACTTGATAACCAGTTAGCTGATTTAGCCTTCCAAGGATTAATTCCCCAGCTGAAGGAGAAATTCGGTGGACAAGAGTTCACTGATTTAAGTCACCTATTGCACACGGTATCGGCTCAGGAAAGCCATTTTACAGATAACAAACTCTTTAGAGACAAATTCAAGGCTAATAATAATAATAAAGATAGAGATAAAGCCAAGGTTAACCTCGTCGAGTATGATTTAAGCGATTCATCTGAAGACGACGAGGCCGAAATAAATATAGCCGAATGGGTTAAGGGGTCTAAAAAGTTCCTGGTCTGTTCTTGGCTCAAGCCGACTAAAAATTAGTCGAAAATAAAGTATGCTTTTGATGTCTCCAAGTGTGACCATATTTTTGATTTATTTCTGCAAGAAAATATTATACGCTTGCCTGAAGGACACATTATACCGTCGGTTGACGAGATCAAAAAGTGAAGGTATTGCAAATGGCATTAGTCTTTTTCTCATAATACTAATGATTGCAATATTTTCCAATAGTAGATACAATCGGCTATAGAAGATGGCTGTCTCAGATTTGCAGAAGAGCCGATGATGCAATTGGACGCTAATCCTTTTCTGATTAATATGGTCCAATGTTCTGGAAAAGAAAAAGAGCTAATGCAGGATACAGGGTCAAAAGTTGCACGTCATGTTGACGTTCAGTCGAGCTCTAGCAGCAAAGAGATCCTAAAGATTACGGTCGGCTCACTACAAATAGAGATGACCGTGAAGGGAGAAGTTAAAGGACTGTCAAGCCAAAGGGAGATTTGCAGATCGGCAAGTGGTACAAGGCTGAGAGAGCATCCCCACCACACAAGCCGATTCACAAGCCAAAGACAACTTTCTCCCTATTGTTAGAGATATATTATAGGAGAAGTAATAGGCCGCATTATCTTGCACGACGGTCAGATAATATGCATTGGCTCGATAACTTGGAAAAGGATCACCAACGATGCCCCTTTTGGCAATTCTATTGGGAGAGGGGGTCAGCTCTGTCATCACCATATACATGTCCGATGGAACATTATCCTCGTCAAGGTGACTGGTAACAGCGATCGGCTAATGATAGAATATCTGAGCTGATACAAGGCTGTTCTGATGGGAATCATAAAAGATCAGTTCATTAGAGGATTTCTAGGCTGATCCAAGTGCAAGCACGATTAGAAGAAGGGTCAAGTTCTACGACCCAGGCCAATCTGGCTGGAAAAATACGTGAGCCAATTGAACCTAAACCCAGGTGGTGTTCTCTAGAGCTTAGCCGATCACAACGCAAAAGACTTCAAAGGCCAAGAACTCAGGAGATGAGAGAGGCCGAGCAGGAAAAACAATGAGATGAAGTGTTCAATGAACTCCGGCCGATTAAGACTGCTAAAAAGGAGTAGAGAAGAAAAGAACCAGTTGAAGAAGAATTTGATTCAACCGATGATCTAGATTCACCCATAATTCGGAACGATTCTCCACCACCGATGGGTATCAACATGGTGTTCAACTTACTAGCTGAGTTTAAGATAAATACTGCATCTGCCAAAGAGACGTTTGCTCAGTTGTGCTTGGGAGCTCAAGATGCAGTTTTTGAAAAACCCCAAGACGATCATCGGCATCTAAAGCCATTTTATTTGAAAGGGCACATCAATGGCAAGCCGATAACAAGGATGCTTGTAGATGGAGGAGCAACCATCAATCTAATGCCATATTCCACTTGCAAGAAGCTGAGTAAGTTCAATGAGGATCTTATTAAAACTAATATGGTTTTAAATGACTTCATAGGCAATCCTACTTAAATAAGAGGGATATGGTGACTGAGTTGACAGTTGGTAGCAAAACATTGCTGACCGCCTTTTTCATGGTTGACACTAAGGGTAATTACAACGTTCTGTTTGGGCGAGATTGCATTCATGCCAATTGTTGTGTGCCGTCGGCTATGCATCAAATGCTTATCCAATGGAATAGGGACGAGGTTGAAGTAATTCAAGCTGATACATCGGCTCATATCTCCATGGTGAGTTCATACGCAAATTAGTAGCATGAAGAAGCTGAGTGTATATCGGGTAAAGCTCTAGATGATTGTGATTTTATTTGCATCAACAAAACAAGGCTTATTCTAATCAACGTAAGACCAAGCACACTTCATCGAACAGACAAGATTTTGCGCTCATGGAGTCCAAATCGGCAGTAAAGGCTTTATAGGACAAAATGCGAAGCTATCGGCAAGCAACAAATAGCTATGAGGCCATTGAAGATTTCCAAGAAATCGAGAAGTTGGGCCAATGTTTACATTGACAGATTTGTTAGAAGAAGTCGATATAGGTGATGGTGATAGAAAAAGACCAACTTTTATTAGTTCGAAATTAGCTCCAGATTATAAAGAAAAGTTGGTCAGAATATTAAAGAATTATAAAGATTGTTTTGCTTGGGAGTATCATGAGATGCCTGCTTTAAGCCGACAACTTGTTGAACATCAGCTACCTATAAAGCCAGGTTATCGGTCGTTTAAACAGTTTCCTAGACAATTTAATTTGGCCTTGTATACTATTATAAAAGAAGAAATTGAGCAATTATTGGAGGCTAAGTTTGTCAGGTATTGCCGATATGCTGAGTGGGTTTCCAATATCGTTCCTGTTATGAAGAAAAATGGCAAACTCCGAGTGTGTGTTGATTTTAGGGATTTAAATAAATCTACACCAAAGGATGAGTACCCAATGCCAATAGCCAATATGCTAATCGATGCTGCATCGAGAAATAAGATCATTAGTTTTCTCAACGGTAATGCCGGATGAAACCAGGTATTCATGGCAGAAGCCGATATACTTAAAACAGTCTTTAGGTGCCCTAGTACCCTAGGTTTGTTTGAGTGGGCAGTTGTCGATGTCCAAGACCTTGGGTCTCTTAACCGAGCTTACACAAAATTTATAAGATGTGGGCCCCTGGATATCGAAATGTAGACAATGGGAATGCTTCTTTATTAGCCAAGTGTCTATGACAGAATGTTCTAAGTACAAGTTGATCTACTTGATTACAGAGGGTTAATCATAGATTACAGATGATGTTTGATGTCAGAATGCGAGATTACAGATGATGCTAGATGTCAGAATGCGGGATTACAGATGATGTTAGATGTCAGAATGCGGGATTACAGATGAAACTAGTTGTCAGAATGCGAGATTACAGATGATACTAGTTGTCAGAATGCGAGATTACAGATGATGCTAGATGTCAGAATGCGGGATTACAGATGATACTAGATGTCTTTCAACAGCGTGGGTTGGCCCCCTATTCATCCTTGACGAAGAGGTGGCAGTTGAATTCCAAAAGGGTGTCGTGTAACCATTGGACGCCTTCCCACAAAACGATGTCTTCTCGCCAAAGGGTGCCATTTCTGGTGATAACTTTTAGGTGGTTGTGCGTTTCTGTTATATAACTATCCGCACAGAGACCTGTATGGGAAAAGCCGCTTGTCCCCGACCAGTTTGCTGGTCAGGGTGGCCATTTCACTGGCCGGCGATGGCCAGTGTGAAGTAGGAGTTTGACCAACCTTGACTAAACTGGTCGCAGATCTAACCGTTCGAATAGGGATGGGCTGTTGTCTCTATGTATTATGGGCTTAATTTTAACAGGCCCATTTAATAGCACTAGTCACGAATTATTATAAAAAAGGGCCTAAATGAAAAATAGGGTTTTAATCCTCGTCAGCGGTAAAGATGTTTGGCTTGAAAAACGCTGGTGCAACATATCAACGCGCTATGAATTTAATCTTTCTTGATTTAATTGGCCATATTGTGGAGATTTACATCGATGATGTTGTTGTGAAATCAAAGGAGGATTTGCAGCATTTGGTCGATTTAGAAATAGTGTTAAAAAATACAAGAGCACACGGCCTAAAGATGAATCCATACAAGTGTGCTTTTGGTGTGTCGGCTGGATAGTTTTTGGACTTCATGGTTCACGAAAGAGGGATTGAAGTTAATCAAGAAAGATTCAAAGTCATAGCCAAAACTAAGCCGCCAGCCTGCAAGAAGGATTTACATAAGTTGATTGGCAAGATTAACTATTTACGGTGATTTAATTCAAATTTGCCGGGCTGTATTAGTTCGATTACCCCACTATTAAAGTTAAAAGATAATCAAGAGTTCATTTTGGCAGCCGATCAGCAGAAAGCCTTTGAGAGCATAAAAGATTACTTGACTAATCCTCTAGTTTTAGCCGCGCCCTAAAAAGGTATACCATTTGAGTTATATATGAGGCTGTAGTGGAGACTGTTGGAGCTGTTTTGGCGCAAGACATTGATGGAAAAGAGCAAGTTATTTTCTATTTAAGCCGACAGGTAATTGATGCAGAGACCAGGTATCGTTTTGTAGAAAAACTTTGCTTATCATTATATTTTGCTTGGACAAAGTTAAGGCATTATATTTTAGCATCAGCTTGTAAGGTTATTTGCAAAACCAATGTTATAAAATATATGTTGTCAGCTCCAATTTTGCGAGGTCGATTTGGTAAATGGGCCTATACACTCATCGAGTTTGACTTAACATATGAATCGGCTAAAGCAGTTAAGGGTCGAGTAATTGTCGATTTTATAATAGGGCATGAAACTGATATAAATGCTAATCTAATATATTGTAAGGCCCCCATTTTTTATATTTAATACCAACAATGGGTTCCCTGTGCATACTGTACTAGTCCCATGATTAGTGGTTAGTACGCACAGATTACAAATTGAGATCATATCTATACACAATATTGTTACATACGTTAAGCGTCTGAGATTACATAATAGTATTACAAGCCAGAAACTTGAAAGTAGCAGCGGAAGCTTTATTTCTCCTGTAGTATGCCCATTCACCCTCAGGCAACAGACAAGGTAAAGCCCTAGAAAAGATTGTCATCATAACCCCCGAATCCTGTATGGTTGTAATGATCATCGGAGTATTCGATATCATCACCTAAAAACAACATTGATAGCAAGATTGAGTACATGGTGTACTCAGCAAGTCTCATAGTGTATCACCAATGCAAATATAAATAAATGCAGGTTATAACAATGGAATAGTTTCTACAGTTATTTTTGCATTGGCAAATTGACGCATGATCATATACTAGATTGCAACAGAAATTTGTAAAAGAGCATATGTTGTAATAACAAGTATTGACAGTATAAATTAATCATCATAACACAGTCTACCCGACTGATTCAATCCATTTCCATGTCATCCCTAGACATGAAATATATTCCAAAACACCATTTCCCCATCAAATCATTTTGGAAATATTAAAACTCTAACCATGTGATGACTTTACCAAGTGCCTTTAACCGTAGGCACGGCTAATTAATTAGATTTACACTCTGCAGAGGTGTACAACTTTACCCACAAGAAATGATCTGCCATTTTTGCCAGACCAGTTGACACTCTTCCTTTGGGGTGTCGGCATGGTGATCATGACATAACCTTTACATTGTTTAGACCTAACTTTGCACCAGTCCGATGACGTTAAATCCTTGTTATGGAAAAGAAACATGACAGTGTATCCCTGTCATTAAAAGTGGTAATACAAGCAGTAATTCCCTGCGATAGAAGCAGTAAATCCCTACGATAAAAGTTTCTTTCCATACCAAGGCGTACATCGTTATACCGATATGCATTTACCCACAAAAAAGTGTGGAAGCCCCTCATAAGCAAAACTAGAAAGGAATGCTCATACTCTCTCCCGCCTACTAATGTGCAAAGCCAGACCTAAGCAACTTAATAGGTTAAGGCTATCCCATCCCAGCACTTGTGGTTTCACGGAAGTCTTGGCTTGAAAACAACCCATAGCTCAATCCTTAATCCGACACGGGCAATAATCTCCCCCTACACTACATATAAGTCTAGCCCTTGCACAACCGGCTATTGCCAATAATTGCCCGCATCTAAACCATAGTTTTATTTTGAGTTTTTAGTCAACATATCCACAATTGACACTTAGCAATTCCAATATTTTCAAATTCCCAAGAAGCAGTTTGATTTGATCATCTACTTCATTGCCAAATGAGTATGGCTAAGCATGATTATTAATCGTGTATACCCAATTTGACATTATGTAATATCTACCCTTTTTCTATGGTTATCAAGGTTCACATATCCATACTTACCAAGGAAGTTCCATGAAATATTAGGTATATCTACCAATATTCCAACATAGCATTTTTATGACAAGTACGCGCATGTATAATAGTTTTGCAAACATTGAAAGTAAATATTTGAAATAATAGGATCAAAATGGTCAAGGGGATGCTTGCCTTGTTGATCGCAGTCGGGTAAAAAGTCCGGGTCGTCGGCGAGGTCGTCGTCTACTAATTCAGGCTCGTCGGAATCTACTCGTCGATCATCAAGAATAACATACAATAAATAGCGAACCAATATAAGGGCAAAAAGAAGACAGATAGAAAATCAAAATAAAAGCTTATTCGGAGAACCATGCGTATTTATGGGTAAGATTTTGATTCATGTTTATGTGGTTATCCTATCTTTTCATTGGTGGTTACCTTTACTGCTTTTGGACTAAGAGATATCAAGTATTTCTTGCTTCATGTGAATTAATCATTTTATTTTTAACGAATTCTAGATGCTAAAATTATTTGAAGTAAAAGGATTTGTCTTACGGTGATAACATAAATTAGTATGTTGTTAATAGGATTCAGATGTAAAGCAATGTATTTAAAGACTTTTGAATTAAACATTTATCACCAAACTTCTTGCTGCCATTTTATTATGTAGGCATGACACATTTAGTTATTTGCTACATCTTCATGAACTAATTTTTTTTAGATGCAGGTATGGCCTTGAATGAACACATACACACACACACACACACACACACACACACACACACACACACACACACACATATATATATATATATATATATATATATATATACATATGCATAAGCTTATTATGCTCTTCATACTAGAACAGATCCTATTTGCATAAATCATTGCTTGTTCAATATTTTTACCTAGCCTAACATCATACTGCCATCATGCTAAAAAGAAATATGTTTACCAAACCTCCAAAAATTCTTTCCTCATTAATTAGTTATTGTTGCATAATCACTAATATTATTAGACTTCAATAGAAAAGACATAAAACAACTAGTTACCCAAATATTTTAATATAAATGGGTTCATAGCAGAATGAGGATCATGATAAAATTGGTTCCAAATAAATTTAAATTTATTTAGAAAGTTTCTACATTTAGTCTACTTTCATATGTACTATTCACCTTTCTATTAAAATATTTGAAGGACCATGTGGAGATCCATCCATGTTTGTGATGAGTATTTGACTTTATTTGAGCAAGGTGTGCTCAAGTTTGAGTTTGATTTGGATTGATTTTCAAAACGAAGCAATTTGAGTTGTCTCTGCCAGGAGTGGAAGTACCGATCGTATGGACGCGGTAGTGATGAGTTGGATGGTTTATATTGCATATCATTGTGGGCATTGCTATGTGATGTGTTTCCTTGTCTTTGATGGTCGCAGGACGACGGTGCTAGGTCATGGTGAGGCGAAGGATGACCAGGACTAGGCGAGGAGCGTCGGAGGTCTAGACGGTTGGGAGATCGCCGGAAGATGATCGGAGACGGAGTCCGGGCAAGTCAAGAAGACAAGGAAAGGAGATGATGCTAGCTAGATGTCGCGTGGATCAATGAGGGCCGTCAGATTGAGGTCTAGTTGATAGGTTAGCGGGTCTAGGTAGTATGCTTTGAAAACCGTGCAAGAAAACCCGGTATGTGTGTGGGTTTTGGGTTAGCCCTTGCATGGCTGTGTGTGTGGGTTAATCCTAGCCCTTAGATGGGTGCTCTAGGGTTGAGGGACTCATCCAAGGGTGGTAGGTGGCCCAAGAGTAGTATAAATAGGGGTGGAGGGGTAGCCTCCTTCCTTTGAAGGTTTTGTGGTTTGTGAATGCTCCTTTGAGCTTTGCCCACATGAAAGTGAGGCTTTATAACCTCTCCTTCCAGAAATAAAAGTTTTATCCATCCACCTCTAAATTTATTTTGCGCATTTACATTATGTCTTTACTTTACGCAATTTAAATTCAGCATTTACTTTCCCGCAATTACATTCTCGCAATTTACTTTCATGTAATTTGGATTTGCCTCCCCTCCTTCTAAATGCTGCTAATATTGGATGTTTTGAGTGTGTTCATATGGTTTTACATCTCGTTTGCACTCTTGGATTGAGTAGAGAACATCTTTTCTTTCAAGTTCCAACTTTGTTCAGAACTTGTTCTTCGCGCAGCAGTCAGTGTTCGATTTCTATAAAAATCTAGAAAAATCTTTTGCAAGTTATTTTCGTTGGAGGAGGTGAGGGACTCTGAAATCCACTAGTAGAAAAATTGTGGAGTTCACTTGTTGCACCGTTTGGGCGCCATGAGGTGAAAACCGAGCCCCAAACTTTCTGCTCGAAGTTCTTGACCAGACTGTGTTCTTAGATTTTCCCTGTTTTTTCTGTAAGGCTTTTTGAGGAGAAATTTGGTTTAGTTCTTCACGACTCTGATTCTCATAGGGAGAAAAAGTCTCAAAATTTTTTGAGCTGCAGAAACCCACCAACCTCCTGTGCAAATTGAGGACAAGTTCTGGAAATTCTGCTTTTGCTTTTCTGAAAGTGACTTTTGTGATTTGAATTGATGTCCTTTCTAAAAGCAAGAGTTTGAATTGATTCCTATTTATCTTGGACACTAGACAACCAGTATTATGACTAAAAAATCCCCACATATTTTATGGTACTTATCCATGCAAGCTTGGGGTACACATAGTTGTCTAGTTTTTTTTCAGGTTTTTCACGATTTCTTTTGAGCGATCTTGTCAAGGTTTTTGGAGTATTTTGGGGGAAATTTTATTTGCGACCATTCACCCCCCCCCCTCTGTTCGCCACCTCGGTCCTTCAATTGGTATCAGAGCCGGTTTTGCTCTTCTATAGATCTTGATCGGTCTTAAGAGCCATGGCGACGGACAAATATTCCACCAAGCCTCCCATCTTTAATGGAGTTGATTTTCCTTTTTGGAAGTCCCGGATGGAGTCATACATCACTTTGCCCGTGGTTACGATATGGCGAAGGTGAAACTCCGTATGAGGTTCTGGCGATGAAAATGTCACGGCCATCAATATGGTTGTCGTTGAGGCGAATGCTAAGGCAAGGAACATTCTCATCTGAGGTCTTAGCCGCAGTGAGTATGATAGGATTTCTCACCTTCGCTCCGCTCACGAGATTTGGGTAAACTCGATGCTTACCATGAGGGCTCTACTCAAATCAAGGCGTGAGGTAGGACCAGTTCAAGCGAGTACAACAAATTTTATCAACATTGGTGAGAGTCTTGGCGAGTGTTT
Source organism: Otatea glauca (assembly GCA_036346275.1). Taxonomy (NCBI): domain Eukaryota; kingdom Viridiplantae; phylum Streptophyta; class Magnoliopsida; order Poales; family Poaceae; genus Otatea; species Otatea glauca. The sequence continues at coordinate 65,650,599 of CM070715.1, forward strand.
TGGTCGGTTTATAAAGATTTTGGCGACCCCGAGTAGTTGGTTGCATATACGACTCGGACAATGCTCGGCATTTCTTGACCGCACTCGACCTTGGGTTTGGGAGATGAAGGTGACCACCATCAAGGACACCACCGACTTATCGACTCGACTCTTGGCGGGCTTTATTCCGCCTCAAGACTCATGAGATCGATGTCGTCTCTCGGAAGACGAAATCTCGATCGATGGCTTTGGTCACCGATCCAATTGGATCTTCTTCTTGATCCTTCTATTGGTTTCTCTCTTCCGCCCTTTGCGAGCTAGCGATGACCAACTAGAAAAATTTCTAGAAAATGAGCTTGCTCTTCTCGCTCGCAAGTTTTCTCATGCATACAAGAGGGTGAGAGAGAGGAAGAGAGGTGGCATGATCAGCTGCTTCGAGTGTGGTGGCCCCAACTACATTCGGGCGAACTGTCCCAAACTGGAGAAGGGCAAGAACGACTACACCGACAAGAACCGCAACAAGAAGCCTCCAGTTCATGAACCGGCACACAAGAAGAAGTACCGCAACTTCTCCAAGAACAAGAAGCTCTTCCACCGCGTCCTCGCCGCGCTTGACGACATCAACCTCTCCGACACGGAGACATGCAGCGACGAGGGCGAGGATGATCCACAAGAGAAGAAGGGCGGCGACGACTTCTCGGCATGTGCTTCATGGCCAACACCAGCGACATCAGCGACTCAGCTCTCAAATGACTCGGATGAGGTACCCTCCTATGACCCGACTCAACGAAGCTTTACGCAAATTAGGAAAATTTCATGCTTGAGCTAGAGCTAGGTGTACAGAGCTTGAGAAGGAAGTAGGTACCTTGACTCGGGAGTTAGCTTCACTTAGATCTTCTCCCTCCCGAGTCACTGATGATTGCTCTTTGTGTGATGCTATTCTTGTGGAGTTGGAGAACCTAAGGACCATACATGATAGTGTGCTTGGTGAACTTGATGATCTTAGGTTGAAGAATGCTAGCACTAGTTCTGTTGATGCTATTCCTGTTAAGGCTAGTTTTCTTCATGCTCACTCCACTCCATCATGTGCTAATTGCCCTAAATTGCTTGTCGAAATTGATGCCATGAGCGAACACCTTAGAAAGCTTTCTGCTAGAAATGATGAACTTGAATTGCATGCTTCTAAGGACCCAGTCAGCTCATGTGAGGGCTGTAGGCAACTAAAACTTGACAATGATGCTTTGAATATTAAGTGTGATTAACTTGCTAAGGACTTACTAGTTAAGTCAAAAACTGGTTGATTGCTGTGTGTTGGGGTTAAGGATGATGTGGATCAAATCCATGTCGAGCTTAAGAAGAAGTTAAAAGACCAAACCCTTAGGATTAGAGATGCTCCTTGCGTTTCTTGTGAGGCCCTCAAGATTGAGGCAGTAGTGCTAAGGGAACAAAAGCACGTCTTTGAGAGATCTTCTCTTTCTGGTTCTTCTTCTTTCTCTCCTTCCCCCTGTTCTTCTTGTGCTTCTTTCTTTCGAGATTGCCAGTATCTTATGAGCACTCTCGAGAAGTTTGTTGGAGGCAAGAAGAAGCTCAATCTTATTCTAGATCAATCCAAGATTAGTAGATTCAATCAAGGTCTAGGATTTGATCCCTTGGAGCACGCCGGCGCATCCTCCCACCATTGTGCGCGGCTCCAAGAGTGGTGAGATTGTGGTAGCTCCAAGAGTGAGTACCACCGTGTTTAGGTCATTGGGGTTGTCCATAGGACTTGACCGGAAGGGTGTTACTCCTATTATACGCCTCTAGCAAGGCGAAGTACACATGCACCTTCAGTAAGAAGGATGGTCATCTAGTAGATTTACGCTTGGTAGCGCCAAGATCACTCGGCGTGGCGTGTTGCTGCTCTTAGGGTATTCGGGATCATCCCGGACTTTGAGTGCTCCTAAGACACACACGCTTCTAGACAGTGAAAGTCGCTGTTTTTGGGCGGCGTCCGGGACTTGGTTTTCATGCTAGTTCTTGAGTTTTAGTCCCGGAGTGTTCGTAGTCGATCTTTCCGCCGTCCTCTTGATATTCCTCGTTTTCCCATCGAGGTAGGTATCGTGGCGTGAGGTGTTTTTCGGTAGGAGATCCAGCAGCCTTCTTCGGGATGGTCGGCTTTTGCACCACGGCGTGCCAACCCAGCTTTTGACTCCTAGATTATCTACGAGTTGCTCTGATCGTGTGAGAGTTGAGTGTCGAGAGACACTCGAGTCGATCTTCTTCGTGGTGGTACTACGAGGTGTCGTATGGTTGATATTGGGTTCCTAAGTCTTCACTCTATCCCGATCTTGAGTCATCTTTCTCTCTTTGTCTTGATCAGTTCGTCCGGATGGGAAGAGCGATGTTTGGATTGTTGATTCGGTTGTTCTCGTCATATGATGAAGATTCTCGTTGGTTCTCTTCCTAGTCCGAGCCCCGGTGATGAGTTAATCACTTTTGGGGATGCATCTTGAGTAGAGTCATTGCTAAAGGTACCATCTGCATTAACCAAAATTTCATTCTTAAAGATGTTGCCTTAGTAAGTAAGTCGCAATACAATCGCTCTCTGTTTCTCGGCTTATCGATGACTCTTTCGAGGTAAGCTTCAAGAGTAATGCTGTAGAATTCTTGATTCATCGGGAGGTTAGTTTTGGGATTTCTAGATTTGGGAGAGTCTTTCGTGCTGATTTTTACGCTCCTTCGGAGACTCTCTTCGATGTTTGATTGCTTCGAGTCCGTGATCTCTCCTTACGGCATAGGAGACTTGGTCACATTGGTTTTGATCATTTGACCGAGTTAGCGACCACGATCTCATTCGGGTTTGCCCAAACTCAAGATGGTCAAAAACTTAGTGTGCTCTCCTTGCCGACATGGCAAGATGGTTCTTGCTTCTCATCCTCCGATCCAGTAGTGATGGTGATGCACAGACAGCTTTTACATATGGACCTTTGTTGGTCGGCTAGAGTGCGATCGGCGGGAGGAAGTGGTATGTTCTTGTCATCGTTGATGATTTTTCTAGATACTCTTGGGTATTCTTCATGGCCTCGAAGGATGAGACTTTTCTCACTTCAGGGTTTGGTCGAGAGGTTGTCTATTGAGCTCCGGGTGCATTACGAGCTATCTGCAGTGATAATGGCACGGAGTTCAAGAATTCCTACTTTGAGAGTTTCGTGTGGAGTCCGGTTTAGAGCATCAGTTCTCTTCTCCTCGCCCCTCGGAGAATGGCGTAGTGGAAAGGAAGAACAGGACCTTGGTTGAGATGGCAGGCGATGCTAGGCAGTCTGATACTCCTAGGAAGTTTTGGGTGAGGCTATAGCTCTTGCTTGCCATGTTTCTAATCGCGTGTTTTGAGAGCACATCATGATCGCACTTCTTATGAGTTGAGGTATGGGCGAAAGCCCGGTGTGTCTCATTTTCGCATTTTCCGTTGCAAATGTTTTATCTTGAAGTCAGTAACCTAGATAAGTTTGAGTCTCGCTCTTACGATGGTATCTTTCTAGGTTACTCGACTTCTTCTCGTAGCTATAAGTGCAGGGTGTTGATGCGTATAGGATCATAGAGACTGTGATGTGACCTTTGATGAGGCTAGCCAGAGCTAGACACGATGTTTGAGCTCTTCTTATCCCTCCGAGACCATCTTTGTAGAAGATGAGGATGATGGTGTTCCACCGGATCAGTTCCTCTACACCTAAGGTGCCTCCTGTTTCCATTTACGCACCTCGGGAGACCACCTTGCCTTCCGACTCTCCTTGGTGAGTGGCTCTGCTCCTACCTCTTTTGTGCGTGAGGTAGAGGCCACTTCTACTTCTGGTCCTCCCCGACATATCCAGAAAGCTCATCCACCTGATCAGATCATTGGTGATCTGTTTGAGCGGGTCACTCGCTCAAAATTAGGTTTATCCAGTTTCTGCCTCCACTCTGCCTTCGTTGCGTCCTTTGAGCCGAAGGATGTTTCTCATGCATTATCCGATGAATCGTGGATTAATGCTATGCATGAGGAACTTGAGAACTTTGAGAGGAACAAGGTATGGCGAGCTTGTCGAGCCCCCATCCGGTCATAATGTCATTGGGACCAAGTGGGTGTTCAAAAACAAGCAGTGGGGATGGGGTTGTCATTCGCAACAAGGCTAGGCTAGTTGCAGGGCTTTTCTCAAAGTTGAGGGTCTTGACTTTGAGGAGACCTTTGCCCTGTAGCTAGACTAGAGGCTATTAGGATCCCGCTTGCATTCTCTGCATCCCAGGGCTTCAAGCTCTATCAAATGGATGTCAAGAGTGCATTCCTCAATGGCTATATTGAGGAAGAGGTTTATGTCAAACAACCTCTAGGATTCGAGAACCCCAAGTTTTCGAGTCATGTATACAAGCTCTCCAAAGCTTTGTATGGACTCAAGCAGGCCCCTAGAGCATGGTATGAGAGGCTCAAGTCTTATCTTCTCAGCCATGACTTCAAAATGGGCATAGTAGACAAAACTCATTCATCGGACACCATGAGTCTCATTTTCTTCTTGTCGATTTATGTGGGCGATATCATTTGTGGCTCATCTCATTCTCTTGTGTCTCGGTTTTACGAGGTGATGAGCCTGAGTTTGAGATGAGTATGATGGGCGAGTTGAGCTACTTTCTTGGCTTCCAAATCAATCGGACTCGGGAGGTACTTTCTTGCATCAAGGCAAGTATACGTGACCTCTGAGGCATTTCGATATGTCGATGGGAAGCCGGTGATGACTCCTATGGCCACCACTGCGTCCTCGAGCCCGATGAGGATGGTGAGCTTCTTGATCAAAAGGAGTTTGAGCATGATCGGCTCCTCTTGTACCTCACCGCTTGAGGCGGACATATATTTATTTGTGTGTTTGTGCGCTCGATTTCAAGCTTCTCCTCGTGCCTCTCACCGCTTGGTGCGGTCAAGCGCATCTTGAGTACCTTCGTGCTACCACTGATTATGGTATTTGGTACTCTTCATCTTCTTGTCTATCTCTTAGAGCCTTTTCCGATGCCGACTTTGCTGGCTGTAGGATAGATAGGAAGAGCACTTCTGGCACTTGCCAATTCATTGGCACTTCTCTTGTTTCTTGGTTATCTAGGAAGCGATGCAGGGTTGCAGATCCACCACCGAGGCCGAGTATGTTGTCGCAGCCGGTTTACAGAGCAGTGCTCTGGATGAGATCGACCTTATGTGACTATGGGTTAGAGATAGAGAGTGTGCCACTCTTCTGTGATAACACTTCAGCTATTTGCATTGCTAAAAACCCAGTGCAACATTCCCGGACCAAACACATTGATATTAGATATCACTTCCTTAGAGACCATGTGGAGAAGGGAGATATCGCGCTTCAGTTCGTAGAAAGTGACCTTCAATTAGCCGATATCTTCACCAAGCCTTTGGATAGCTCCAGATTTGTTGCCTTGAGGAGTGAGCTTGGAGTCGTGAGCCCTTACGGCCTTTCGTGAGGGGGAGCTGGTTTGTATATTATGTATTATATGTTTTCTTTCAGCTTTTCTTTTCTTTGTATTTCTTTTGGGTGACTTTGGGCTTGTTTTCTTGAGTTGAGTTCACTCACCGACTTACAGCATGCCTTCCATGGACCTCTTATCTTGTGCTTTAGGTTGCTATCATGCGTGATTAGTGTTCTCTCTTCTCTCTAGGTTGAGTTCCCTCACGGTCTTATAAGTCTAGCGGTATTGGGCCTCACAGGTAGACAGAGTGCGTGTGCACTCCTTAGTTGGGATATAGAGTCGACTTCCTATGTCGATCCTTTGGGAAGATAAGAGCGAGTGTAAACCGTAGTGAGTCTCTTATGTCTTTTCTATGCTCTATAGCCATCCAGTTTTGCAGTTTCTTGACTTCTTCTCCTCATTCTGTTTTTCTGGTTATTATTGGGTTCATTCGGTTTTTCTTTGTGCCTAATCTTGATAATAACTCAACTTTAACCAGATTTGAGCTTAAAATTGATTCATTTGTTGAGGGGGAGTTTGGGAATCTGTTCGTGCATTGCATATAGACTGCATTTCCTGTTTAATGAGCTTTGTCTATTATGCAATTGATTTCTTCTTCATGCTATACACCATGCTGCATCATATGGAGGAAATCACTAGCTCAGATATGTCCAAGTTCATTTAACTTGCTAAGCTTTAAAATGAAAAAAGTCTTAAATGAAAAACTTGATGAAACTTATTGCTTTTACTTGCTAGGTTTCTTCTCTAGAGGTTTGTGCCATAATTTGAGAAATTTTGGAGTTCTCTAGAGTCCCTATAGCAACTTGGGTGAAACTAGTTTGATCCATGCTAGAGTCCTTCAATTGCTCATGAATCATTGTGCTAAAAATAAAAATTAAACAAAATTGACTCTTCTTGTGCACATACGACTCAACACCTTGTATTCACAAGACCGCTTCCCATTGCACTTGGGATGAACTTGGAATACATCGTGTTTGACCTAGACCATCCTCTTAAGAGTTCATCTTGAGATGGTCGCATACGGCTTGAGTCAATTGGTTGTCAAAAGAAAATGCAAATAAATTAAAAACAAAGACATATGTGGGTAAAGAATGCAAATAATGTCAAACATTTGCACCCCGCTATGTCTTGTATGATGATAAATCAAAATTTGCATTAAGTGATAAATGAGCCCGAAGGACCTTGTATGCTCTTCTAGATTCCCCAAAGTGTTGAATAGGTTGAACTCTAGGTTTTCCTTTTGATCCTTAGAGTGGCTATTCTTCTATTTTTGAAACTAAAGCTAAGTGTTGCACTTGTCAAATCTTGCTAAAAATGAAATATTCAAAACTAAGCTCGTATTTGCACTTGGACATGTCTTAGTTTAGTCATCTTCTGAAATTGACAAGCTTGGTGTAATATCCTTCCATTTTGATCAATTGGATAATCTTCAAAGCTCTTTCGATTGCATTTCATGCATACATAAAAAAAATTAATGCCTATATTGCCAAAGGGGAGAAAGCGTAGAAAAGGCATCACTAAAAGATAAAAATGTGATTGCTTATTTGGTTATTATGATCTTTGTAAAACTATGCTACTACTTCTGTTGGATCATAATATCATAATCACATTTGACATGTTTAGTTGGATTTTAGAGTTTTTGTTGAAAACTTGCTCTTTCTTAAATTTAACTCTAGAATCTAAATTCCTCTTCGTCAACTTGGTCATGGTTCTAATTTCTATCTTTGGACCAAGTTTGACTTTACAACTAAAAATTGCTTTCTTCTTCATTTTCTTCAAACTCAAATTTATGCCTTTTTGTGTGGTTTGTCAATATACTCATCAAGGGGGAGATTGAAGGACCATGTGGAGATCCATCCATGTTTGTGATGAGTATTTGACTTTATTTGAGCAAGGTGTGCTCAAGTTTGACTTTGATTTGGATTGATTTTCAAAATGAAGCAATTTGAGTTGTCTCTGCCAAGAGTGGAAGTACCGATCGTATGGACGCGGTAGTGATGAGTTGGATGGTTTATATTGCATATCATTGTGGGCATTGCTATGTGATGTGTTTCCTTGTCTTTGATGGTCGCGGGGACGCGGTGCTAGGTCATGGTGAGGCGAAGGATGGCCGGGCTAGGCGAGGCGTCGGAGGTCGAGACGGTTGGGAGATCGCCGGAAGTTGATCGGAGACGGAGTCCGGGCAAGTCAAGAAGACAAGGAAAGGAGATGATGCTAGCTAGATGCCGCGTGGATCAATGAGGGCCGTCGGATTGAGGTCTAGTTGATAGGTTAGCGGGTTTAGGTTGTATGCTTTGAAAACCGTGCAAGAAAACCCGGTATGTGTGTGGGTTTTGGGTTAGCCCTTGCATGGCTGTGTGTGTGGGTTAATCCTAGCCCTTAGATGAGTGCTCTAGGGTTGAGGGACTCGTCCAAGGGTGGTAGGTGGCCCAAGAGTAGTATAAATAGGGGTGGAGGGGTAGCCTCCTTCCCTTGAAGGTTTTGAGGTTTGTGAATGCTCCTTTGAGCTTTGCCCACATGAAAGTGAGGCTTTGTAACCTCTCCTTCCAGAAATGAAAGTTTTATCCATCCACCTATGAATTTATTTTGCGCATTTACATTATGTCGTTACTTTACGCAATTTAAATTCAGCATTTACTTTCCCGCAATTACATTCTCGCAATTTACTTTCATGTAATTTGGATTTGCCTCTCCTCCTTCTAAATGCTGCTGATCTTGGATGTTTTGAGTGTGTTCATATGGTTTTACATCTCTTTTGCACTCTTGGATTCAGTAGAGAATATCTTTTCTTTCAAGTTCCAACTTTGTTCAGAACTTGTTCTTCGCGCAACAGTCAGTGTTTGATTTCTATAAAAATCTAGAAAAATATTTTGCAAGCAATTCTTATTGGAGGAGGTGCGGGACTCTGAAATCCACTTGCAGAAAAATTTTGGAGTTCACTTGTTGCACCGTTTGGGCTCCATGAGGTGAAAACCGAGCCCCAAACTTTCTGCTCGAAGTTCTTGATCAGACTGTGTTCTTAGATTTTTCCTGTTTTTTATGTAAGGCTTTTTGAGGAGAAATTTGGTGGAGTTCTTCACGACTCTGATTCTCATATGGAGAAAATGTCTCAAAATTTTGTGAGCTGCAGAAACCCACCAACCTCCTGTGCAAATTGAGGACAAGTTCTGGAAATTCTGCTTTTGCTTTTCTGAAAGTGACTTTTGTGATTTGAATTGATGTCCTTTCTAAAAGTAAGAGTTTGAATTGATTCCTCTTTATCTTGGACACTAGACAACCAGTGTTGTGACTCAAAAATCCCCACATATTTTATGGTACTTATCCATGCAAGCTTGGGGTACACATAGTTGTCTAGTTTTTCAGGTTTTTCACGATTTCTTTTGAGCGATCTTGTCGAGGTTTTTGTTGGAGTATTTTGGGGGAAATTTTATTTGCGACCATTCACCCCCCCTCTGTTCGCCATCTCGCTCCATCAATATATTTTTTAGAATAGCTTTTCAAAATATTTTTGCATATTCTGGAAGCTCTTGATTTTATATGAATTTAGAAATTGGTTTCATCTTATTTGGGTTTCAAATGCGAAAGATATTCAAGTTTGGATTTTTAACCGATTCAAAAATCTAATGAAAATAGCAAAATACGCTTTCGCTTTACCGAAGGCGCCTTTTGCTTCACGCCACGTGTGATTCAAACTGGTCGAGCAGCGACATCTCGGGCCCTTGTCGTGAGACCGAGCAGGCACGAGCTAGGGCTCACCGCCAGCGAGGATCCGGTGATGCTCCGGTCCGGCCAAGGGCATGACTAGCATGAGTACACTATTGCGCATCTAATGGTGGTACCCATTCCTACCGGCGACTAGCCGAACCATCTTGCCACCGTGGACATGAGGCGACGGAGGAGGCGGCGAGCCGTGCCGGCGACAGAGGGCATCCCCGATGGAATGGGTTCCGGTTCTAGCATCTATGGGTTCTAGGGGTTCCATTTTTTCCAGATGGAAGCTCAGAGAAGGGTCGGATTAGCTCACCACCGATCGTCGGTTTCGGAGAAAAAAGGGGGCGTAGTGGCGGCGGAGCTCCGGTTGAAGATCCCTGGAAATAACAGAGGGGTTTTGACTCTTGCGAGCTGGTGATGCAATGTAAGGACACGAATCCACTCATTCGAACCCACTGTGTTTACCGCACTAGTCCCAGGATTAACGCTAGTGCACACAGCTCAACATCGGTACATATCACATCATACTCAACGATAATAGAATAATAGTTCATTTATTGATATAGCTAAATGTATGATCTTATGACCGACTTACATTATTAAGCCACGCAGGGCAAGACTGGAAATATAAGCTAATAATTAAGCAGCGGAAAGTAGAAAATGTAGATAGCTCGTGAGTTCACCACAGGCAACCGACAAGGTTCGGACCCTAATGACTCGTGTCTTCCTGGACTTCCTCTTCCAACACAGGTGTAGATTCTTCAACTGTTGATTATTGTTGTTGGCAAGGGTGAGTACTTAAAGCACTCAACAAGTTGTGCACATAATGCAATTCTCTGTAACTATATGTAAGGCTTATTCCAATGGATAGGCTATCATGGCTATTTTGCAATAAGCAGCATTTATGAACAAATATAATATTTAGATTGTAAAGACTTGTAAAACAAATAGCAATAATAAATAGATTCAGTATTTCTCAAGTAAACCAGGTTTTCAATCCAAAGTCAAATTCCATCTTCCACATGGCATTCTGCCATCCCAACCAAATTGTCCATTTAATTAAGCTAACCCTTAACTGTAATTCCCGAGCATTGCTCAATACCGCGAGCACGGCTATCCGAATAATTTCACACTCTGCAGAGGTTATGCACTTTACCCACGCGATACAACCAAACACCACCAAGGCGAGTGATTATAACAAAGCCTTTACAATGCGCTAAGCTTAACCCGACATCTTGCCGCTAAGGTTTCAACACTGGTGGGACTGGTTACCACATCCAGGGGCCCCCTCTTGCGCCATGTGAATTACTCCATAACTCGGGAACTCACACCGACCATGATAGTACCAAAATTAAGACATTGCAAATTACTCAGCTAGGCTGGCCCATACCAGACATGTGGTTGCATGATTGACTCAGGTCAAAGGCTTGCAAGGTTAAGTCCTTAGAGTGATCAAGGCAGGACATCCACATACCATCTGCCCATCGGGCCCACCTTGGCATACTCGCCCCTTGTTACTTGCCCCAATCTAAGTGATTATCACCCAGTTGATTACCAAGCACCACGTGCTATCAACAATTTAACATCGTTGCGTGACATGACTCGCCACAACAACTCAATCTCATCGTGTGATCCCACATGACACATAAGTTCATAACATTGTTCCATATTCCATTAATCAAGATTAATTATCAATAATTCTGACACATGTGATGACGTGGCATGGCTAAGCAACTAATACGATCTAACAATTCCATGTTCATTATATTTACTAACCAACTATATTGAACCAATCTAGGGTGACAATGGATCATGGCATACAATGACAAGGTAGGGTATAGATCAAATTGGTATATTAGCTAAGCCCAATCTACTTGGAAACAATTGTATACTTGAAATAATATGCAATAGGGTAAAGCAAATATATCAATTTTATAAACATGGGTTCAACATGATCAAAGCACAACTTGCCTTGGAATAGGTCCTTATCTGGTTCTGGAACTTGCTCTTGAGTTGCTGGATCTTCCTCCGAAGCGTCGCACAATTCAACGTCTACGCATACCGAAGAAGAAAAGCAAATAAATACCAAAAAAGAGAGCAAATGAACTCCAAAAATCAAATAAAATTCACCATTAAATATCACTCAATTTTACAAATTTTTAGAAATTTGAATCACTCAAATCCGAGTTACGATGCAAAAGATATAGCCTTTTGAAGTTTGAAATAAATACTGAAAATACAGAAATTGGAAATTCGGAATTAACAGAATTGTTTTTATTCTGAAAATAGATTTATGACGTCAGCGTGACCTCATGATGACGTCATCATCACAGAATTTCCAATCGGATTATTTTTCCAATTGAAAAATGCAATTATGACGCAAGCATGACGTCATGCTGATGTCAGCCCTAGCGCCAGCCAATCAGAACACGACACGTGTTGCGGTGCATGGATCGAGTCCACGGCATAGCATTTGGACCACAGCAGACCGGTCCACGACGCCTCGGCGCCTCGCGACACGCGCGGTGCGCCCAATTGGCTCGATCTGCGGCTCGATCGGTCGACCACGCGTCCCTCATCCAGCGGCTTACCCCAAAATCGGCGGTCGAGCGCTAGCGCGAAGAGGCGGCGATGGAGCGGCGGCGCCTTTCACCGGTGATGGAGAAGGCGACCCACGACGCGGCGCTCGGCGGCTCACGGTGACGAGGCGGCGGGGATCCGACGCGCGCGGTTCGGCAAACTTCGGTCCCCGCACCAAGCGGCGGAAGGCGGCGGATCGGCGACGTTCTCGGGCAAAAACAGCGGCGGTTCCACGCTTCAACTCCGGCGAGTTTGCGGCTGCGTTCTACGGCTGCTCTCGAGAAATCTCTCCGACCAAAAGCTACAGCGCACGACTGCGAACCTCGGGCGCTACCCCCTCCTTTTATAGCCTAGGCGTCCGAGCTCTACACGGCGAAGAAGTCCGATGATCACACGGCGGCGAACTCCGAGTCCGCTTCGGGGACGATAAACGACAGCGCGACGCGTGTCCCGATTCAATGGCCAAGACGTGAGCGCACACGCGGCCTTTCCTGGACCGTTGGATCGCACGCGAACGGCTACCGAAATAGGGTTTTCCCTCGCTGCGGTTCGCGGCCGGAGTGGGTGGGCGCACCGACTTGAGCTTCAAGAGCACGATGTTGGGCTTCGCCCATCATCATTCATTAGGATTTTAAAACTTTATTAATCTAAATAATTCTAGAAATCCATTTAATTGGTTTTAGGCAAATAAATTATCAGGAAAAATCCCAGAAAATTCCCAAAAATACTTTGAGACATTCTGGACTTAAATAAAATATTTTTGGCAAAACTTTATTTTAAATTTACATAAATTTAAATAGATTTGAACAAAAGGTCAATATTCTTAATTTAAAATTAAACCAAATAAATCCGGAAAAATCCAAATAAAATCCAAAAAATCATAAATACACATTTAAGCAATGAAATAATATTTGGGCAAATTTTTGGGATGTTACATGCAATAATGAAAAGGAATTAGGGAATGGTCGCTTGCATCACCTCCAATCGATCACGAACCGAAAGTTAGGGTTCTTTGGCTGATTCGGAGAAACGAGAAATTAGCAATGCTCAGAGGAGTAGGAGGGATGAAACAAGAGGGGTTTTGAAGCACGGTCTTTGGCGATCTTGCTTTGGTATTTATAGGCCAGGGAGACGCTGTAGAGAAGCTCACACCGGGTGTGAACTCGACTGAGTTTTGCGGCGCCAGAACAGGAGAAGGGATGGGCCGATTCGCGGAATTTCTGGGCAAGGACGATGCGTGGCGAAGCTAGTAATGAGGCGGTTTCCTCGGGAGTCGTGGAGTGGCAGAGGTGGCGAAGCAACGGCCGGCGAAGCGGCTCTAGTCACGCGCGAGCTCGCCTGCGAGAGGGGAAGAAGAAGGCGGTGCCTGCGGCCAACAAGTGGGACCGCACAGGAAAAAGGGCACGTGTGGCAGAGAGAGAAGAGGAGAACTTCGGTTTGATCTGCAAGAAGGCTGAACTGGGTTCACTGAATCCATCTACAATCTAATTGTTAAATTAATGAGGAATTTATTGAGTGTACCTAAGCTAGCTTAGAACCTACCATAAAAATTTCAGACCAATTGGAAGCCTGTAGAATTTAGAAAACTTCTGACAATGCACTATGCACAAATTCATGCATTCTGTTTGATATTTATTTAGATACTTATATCTTGTTAAAAAATTTAGAAACTTTTTGTGCAGGTTTGTTATGGGCACATTAACCTCCTTTAAAATTTTAATTTTCAGATTATTGATAGGTTATTTAATAAAATTCTGGCATTGAAGTTTCCAGATTTTTAGCTATTCAGTTTTTGAATTTTTATAAATAACAAACCTAAGGATCATCTCCTGATATTTTTACTGAAGATGACTCTATCCAGGTAGCAGATAACATAAAATTTTAACATCTAAATTACGATCATTTAATTTCTGACATTTTTACTATTGCTAGTCTTGATTAATTAAATTACCTTTATTTTCATCATTTAATACTTTGACATGACTTTAAAATTATATTTTGGTGTTCTGGATAGCTCCACGAATTTTACAAGGATTTTTATTATTTTTTTGTTTTACAAATCTTTTTCTTATTACTTAAGTAATGGTTGGTTGATTAGAAAAAGGAATTTTCTCTTTAAGCAATAATCAAAAGAAATCAAGAAAACTCATAGAAAATTCAGAAAAACTCAGGGAAATACAAATTAAAACTTATTCAAATATATTATTTAATTTCTTATTATTACCCTTTTTCAGGATGTTACATATATGTTGCCCCTTGGCAATTATTTTTCGACGGATCGGTATGTTGAGAGGGTGATGGTATCAGAATAGTGGTGGTTTCGCCAAAAGGCTATAATTTTGAATTCGCATTAATTTTAGATTGCCGATGTTCCAATAATCAAGCCAAGTACGAAGCATTGCTTAAAGGCCAGCAGCTACTCGATAATATCGAAGTTGATTCTATTGAGGCCTATGGCGATTCTTAATTGTTGGTCCAACAGATTAAGAGAGATTATAACTGCTATGGTAAAATTTTATAATACTTGGAGCAATGTCTCGCTGTCATCAGCTCATTCGCTTCATTTTCCATCAATCATATTCCTCGAGAGTTGAATGACAAGGCTAACTTGCTAGCCCAACAAGCATCGGGCTATAAGGTTTTTGGCCGATTAGAAGAATGTGAGCCGATTGAAAAGATGATCATGTGTGTTACCAATGATTGGAGGACAAAGATAGTAGAGTATTTGACCGATCCCTCCAAACCTACAAATAGGAGAATCAAACGACAAGCCATAAAGTATGTATTTTTGGATAATGTACTTGATTATCAAACTTTAGAGGATTTGTTACTGAGGTGTCTTGAAGCCGAGGAAGCTAAAGTGGCTATGGGAGAAGTGCACGAAAGTATTTGTGGATCCTATCAATCAGCTCATAAGATGAAATGGTTGTTAAGGCGTATTAGGTATTTTTGACCGACAATGTTGGAAGATTGTTTCAAATATTATAAAGGATACCAGACTTGTCAGAAATTTGGCAACATACAATTATCAACAACATCGGCTTTGGATCCAATTATCAAGCCTTGGCTATTTAGAGGATGGGGGATAGATGTAATCGGAAAAATATTTCCTGCGTCAAGCAAATGCCATAAATTAATATTGTTCGAGACCAATTTTTTCCTCAAGTGGGTTGAGGAAATACCGCTTAAAAAGGTAACAAGTGTTGAAGCTATCGGCTTTGTTATAGAAAACATTGTCCGTCGAATTCAAATTCCGCATACTGTTACAACTGATCAAGGTATTGTGTTTATGTCCGATGAGTTTCAAAGCTTTTCTAGGAGTTTGGGTATCAAATTGCTGAATTCGTCACCTTATTATGCTCAAGCTAATGGTCAAGCCGAGTCATCAAATAAAAAGTTAATCAAATTAATCAAGAGGAGAATTGAAGAAAAAATGAGGAATTGGCATGTGATATTATCGGAGTCATTATGGGCCTATCGGACTGCGTATTATGGTGCGACCAAGTTATCACCTTACCAATTGGTATATGGATAGGAGGCTATTTTGCCCTTGCAAATCAGTATCGACTCTGTACGAACGGCCAGGCAAAATGGCTTATCGGCTCAAGATTATAAGGATTTAATGGTCGACAATTTGGATGACTTGGCGGAATTACGTTTGCATACGCTGGATCGGCTTAAGAAGAATAAGGCGTGAGTTGCGAAGGCTTATAATAAAAAGGTAATGCCTAAGTCATTTTGTGAAGCTGATTTGGTGTGTAAAACTATATTTCTTATCCGATCTAGAGATAACCGATTTGGTAAATGGTCTCCAACATGGGAAGGGCCGTATAGAGTTCATCGGATTGTAGATGGTAATTCTTATATTTTAGAGATGTTGGAAGGTGTGGTGTTTTCTAAGACGATTAATGGTAAGTATCTAAAGAAATATCACTTAAGTGTTTGGGTTGGGTCTTAATCGGCTAAAGATAGCTATCGGTCGTGAAAGACCAAATTAACTCATTGCAGTTAATTCTGTGTAACATCCCAGAAATTTGAAAAATAGGAAAAATAAAAAAAATTATAAATGGAATTGAATAAAAATTTGAGCTGAAACCAAGATTTTTATTTCAATATCACCTTTTTATTTATTATCTTGTATTATGACCTAGAAGAAAAGAATAAGTTGCCACATTAAAATTTTTTGTCCAAAATAAAAAACCTTAAATATGAGTTAAAAAAGTTATCTTATTTTGAATTTCCATCTTTTCTGAATTTTTCTAGATTTTGTTTACTTTTCTTATATTTTTGGCTTTAAAGAAAAATTAACTAATGAAATTAGTGAAAGAGTAAATGTAAAAAGGTAAAAAAAATGAAAGTAAAAAGCCAGAAAAAATACCATTACATTTTGAGAAGTCTCCAGAACATATTTTCAGCTGTCAAAAGGTTTTAATGAAATGGATAATAAAATGTTTTATGAAGTGACATGTTTTGACTTCAAAACCGTGATCGTCAGACTTTTACACAAATATCCAAAACTTATCTCGGGCTTAAAATTTTACCATGTCTTCCTCAAAGAATTATTAATCTCTGGTAAAAAATATCAAAAATTAATAATTATATTTAATGCCTTTTGAGATTTAAAAACAGAAATCATGAAAATCTGAAATCTAAAATGTCAGAATTAATGAAAAACAAATATGCAAAATTTTGATCTGAAATTTTTACGCAAGAAGTCTTATCCCATATCAAACTTTCTAAAAAAGGTTCAAAAATTCTTGAATCATTTTAGTCCACAAATAAAATAAAAACAGAGGTAAACAAATAAAGCAGTCAACATTGTCAGAATTTTCATAATTTATCTGTAACAAATTTTAATCTAAAACTTCTACTAGATGTCAATCCTCGTCCCAGGACCTCAGTCAAAAAGTTTCGAAAATTGACAGCAAGATTTGATGGCCAATTTAATACCAAACCCGAGCTGTCCAGACCTAACCAAAAACCGAAATTCCCTGTTGGTCTATCTGGCAGTGGGCCACCCTGATCCCTCACCCCACTTGGCCGTGTCGCCGCAACTCTCAGCCATAGCCAGGGTTTACATTATGGTTTCGACCTGAAAAATTGCCCCCGGCTGGTACCAATTTTCGTCGAAAATTGTCAAAAATCGAATGGTTTTGAAATCAAACTTTTTGAAAAAAAATTCAAAAAAAATCGAGTTTCACCGATAATCGACAGACCGATTATGTTCTTCTCGCGGTCAATTTTCGTCGATTCTTGTCGATAATCGCTCGATTTTCACCGATTTTTGACCGGTTTACGAAACATAATTTTTTTCGAATTTTTGAATTTTTTGAAACTTTTTTTTTGAATTAATCGGTTTATCGAACGGTTTTAGAAATCGGACTGTAACAATAAGGACATAAATATTGTGAACCCTGCCTCATCTCCCTCTGCCCATTCAGCCGAAGCTGCCCATACTCGCCAAAGCCTGCCACGGCGGAGAAATGACCGGGGAATCCTTGCCGCGACAAACTCAGACACAACCCGACGCTATCACGGCATAGCTCACAGCGTCTCCATCTTGTCTCTGTGAAACACGCGCCGTCTCGCCCATGTGCCGACGCTGCCGAGGCAATGAATGCCATCCCGAGCTGCCTTAAGCGACATACCTACTCCCTGATTTGATCTCCGAGCGGCACCCTAATTCTGCTGCCATGCCGTGCCTCCGAGTTCTCACCCCTTTTCCCCGTCAGCTGCGTGCTCGTACTCTGTGCTTGACCACCGAAGCTTCGTCCTTTTGCGCCGCCGCGCGGCCGAGATCCGTCGCAGTAAATGCGCAAGAAACGGCTTTGGCACAGACATCCTCGGTACCAAATCTCCCTGCCCATGCCGAAGCGACCGCGCAGCAGAAGAACTGCGCCACGCGGCCTCGTTCCGTCCGGCTCCGCCCTCTCCGCCCGCCGTGCTTTAAAAAGCAAACCCAGAGCATCCCTTACACGCTTTCAGCTCCTTCTCTGCCTGAGTTTCTCCCCACTACTGCCTCCATTGCTGCGAGCACCAGAGAAAGGGGAGGAACTCCATTAGCGCAGCTCGGTAGAAAATGTCTTCCATTCCGGTGAACCAAAGCCACCATGTGCCCTCCTGAGCTCACTCCATAGCTCCAATTCGGCCCTCATCGCCTGAAGATCGCTGCCACCGCCGCCTTCTTTTTCACGGCCGGTCACTCGATGGTGGAGCACCACAGTTGATTTCTATTTGCACCAGAATTTGATAAGAATGGTCAAAATCGGCAAGAAAGTCAACCTAAGGTAACTAATAGGCGATTCGGAAAGATTTGAGGATATTTAGCAACGGCAAATATCTTTGAAGAAGAACTATCCGAAATAAGACTGATACGGATCACGTTTTTGTAACGTATTGTAATAGGACACGATCGGCCGACGGTATAAAAGAAGAGCCAAAGCGAGCTGCGAGAAGGATCCCAACACAATCAAATACCAATCTACATCACTTTTTTCTGTCGACTAGGAGTAGTTCTTGTAATTTAGTCTTTATAATTCGATCTTGATCAATAAAGTTGTGCATTGCCGATTGTTGATCTTTTTCAAATTACGCCTCAGCTTTGATTTATTCTGATTTTGTTGCGCATCGCCTTCTTCAGGATCGATCTATCTTTATCTTCTGATTAGCCCTAATCGGCTAGTTAGACTTACCTTTTTATCTTGGTTTAATCGGCTTTGAGCTGATTGAATCTAAGCCGATTGATCTTCACGATCGGCTTTGAGTGGATTTCATATTTTTACCTCGTCAATTCGAGTTAAATCGGACCGCGCTCACGAACGGTGTTAAATGCGGTGTCTTTGTTGTCGGAAACCCTACTTTAAGTTTTTGACGCCAACACACTCTTGGCACGCCCGGTGAGACACAATGTCTTCATCAGGAAAGCCGATTCCACCGTCCGATCTCAATGCAGAAGCTATAATCGTCCCGACGATGGACGATTTGACACCAGAACAACGTAGAGAAATCGAAGATCGAAAAACTGCGCTAGAAGAGATGATGCTAAACTGTTATCAGAAGACTAGACGTGGTGTCACTCAAAAAACCGCTCTGCCGACGGTCAATGCTCTGGGGGATGCAGGTGTCACAGAACCGGTAAACTGTTATCTACCTGCTCAAGCCGAATTATCGGCTATGATTAATCAGCCTGTATACCATGCTCTAATAAACCAGTCATCGGCTCTTGTCACCATGCTTAAGTCGATGATAGCAAATAGCATTAAAACTATCGCCCAGGAATTGGTCTCGTCCGGAAGTCTGCTCTACCCGTTGCAAGCTCTGCCAAATTACCCTTTTTTTCAGTAGCGCAAAACACGCAGAGCACACTAGCCGATCCTAAACCATCGGCTATGATCTCACCTCCTACCATGATGCCTACTCAACCCACTATCATGTTGCCTAGAGATCCCCGGTCAAGTGGGGTAAACCATTACCAGGCTTACAACGATGCTGTCAAGTTGGATGCATTGGTGAACCTACCACCGTCAGTCCCGTTCTATGTTTTTCCACAATCGGTTTCACAACCGATTGAACCTGACAGATACCCACAGCGTCATGAATCAGTCCTGTCTAGAAATCCAGGTCCGCATAAGGTGCTGACCTATTTAGAACTTTTTGTTCCAGTACCAGAACCCCAAATTAGACATAATAGGTACGATCAGTATACCCGTTTGCCATCAGCTCAGCCTAATTTGCAACCCAAGTTTGCACTCGGAGGCAGAATACCAACTATGACCAGCATTATCAAGGGCCTACTATTCCCGTGGCCGATAATGTGAGCTGGGCCGATCAAATCTCTACCATCTTAAGAGATCAATTCAGTATACAGCCGAAAGGGAAGGATATCGGCTATAGAAAGCAGTATCCCGACTACACAGATCGCATGCCTTATCCTCACAATTTCAAAGTCCCAGATTTTGCAAAATTCTCTAGTGACGACTCGATTACTACTCTGGAGCATATCAGACGCTTTATCGCGCAATGCGACGAAGCAGCTCAGTCCGACGGATTGAAAATCAGACTGTTCCCATTGTCATTGTCAGGAGCAGCTTTTACTTGGTTCACTTGTCTGCCTCCAAATTCGGTTCATTTATGGAACGATTTGGAAAGCTGATTTCACGAATACTTTTCTCAGGCAGTTTAGAACTAATGATCTCCGATCTAAGCTCATTCGCGAAATTTGGAGAATCGGTGACTGATTATATTAAAAGATTTAGAGAGATAAGAAACCGATGCTTTAGTGTCACATTACCCGATAACCAACTTGCTGATTTGGCTTTTCAAGGGTTAATTCCACCACTTAGAGAGAATTTCGGAGGAAAAGAGTTCACCGATCTGAGTCATCTGCTTCATCGCGTGTCGGCTCAGGAAAGCCGATTCCCAGATAATAGGGCGTTTAAATATAGATTTAAAAATGATAATAATAAAGAAAAAGATAAAGCCAAAGTTAATATGGTCGACTATTGTCCGAGCGATTCTTCAGAAGACGATGAAGCAGAAATAAACATAGCCGAGTGGATAAAAGGGTCTAAAAAATCCTTAGTCTATTCTTGGCTTAAGCTGACTAGAAATAAGTCGGAAGTTAAGTATGCCTTTGATGTCTCTAAGTGTGATCGTATTTTCGATTTGTTGTTGCAAGAGAAAATAATACGGTTGCCCGAAGGACACGTCATACCATCGGCTGACGAAATCAAGAAACGTAGGTATTGCAAGTGGCATTATTCTTTTTCTCACAACACTAATGATTGCAATATTTTCCATCAACAGATCCAGTCGGCTATCGAGGATGATCGGTTAAAATTCGCTAACATGGTTCAATGTTTGAGCAAAGGAAAAAAGCAATGCATGATGAGCCAAAAAGGGATCGGCAAGTTGACATTCAGTCAGCCTCAAACGGCAGTCAGACATTGAAGATTACAATCGGTTCGTTACAAATAGAAGCCGATCATGAAGGAAAGAATTCAAGGACCACTAAACCCAAGGGAAATCCTCAGGTGCGTAAATGGTATAAAGCCAAAAAATCACCATCAAGACAGACAAAAAAAAGCTGGGACCGACGTTTTCTCAGTTGATGGAGAAGTATGAAAGAATGAATAATCGACTACGATGTCCTACTTGTCGGTCGGATAATCTATATCACACTGAGAACGTAGAGAGAGCGTATAGAAGATGTCCTTTTTGGCAATTTTGTTGGGAACGAGAGTAGCATTGCCATCCCCGTATATATGCCCAATGGAGCATTATCCCCAAGACGATTGACCCAACTGATCGGCTAGAGATAGGCTGTTTGGGCTGATACGAGATCACCATGAAAAAATTTACAGAAGACCTGTTCGCGAAAGAATATCTGAACCAAATCAGGTACCGGACCAGGTTGTAACACAAAAGTATAGTTCAGATCGGGAAGATTTGGCTGGCCAAATACGTAAGCCAATAGAACCCAAACCTAGGTGGTGTCTGCCTGGCCTTAGCTGATCACAGCGCAGATGGCTTCAGAGACTAAGGACTCAAGAGATTAGAGAAGCCAATGTAGAAAAACAGAGGGATGAAACTTTCAATGAGCTTCGGCCGATCAAGGTTATCAAAAAGGAATGGAGGAAAAAAGAACAGGTTGAAGAAGATTTTGAGTCAACGGATGATCTAGATTCTCCTATGATTAGGGACGACACACCTCCGATGGATATCAATATGGTATTCACATTGCCGGCCGAGTTAAAAATTAAGACCAAATCGGCCAAAGAAACTTTGCTCAGTCGTGTTCAGGTGTCCAAAATGCAATCTTCGAGAAACCGAGAGATGATCATCGGCATCTAAAACCATTGTATCTGAAAGGTTATATAAATGGCAAGCTGATATCAAAGATGCTGGTGGATGGTGGAGCTACAGTAAATCTAATGCCGTATACCACCTGCAAGAAATTGGGTAAGTCCGATGAAGACTTGATCAAGACTAATATGGTTTTAAATGATTTCACAGGCGATCCCACAGAGGCCAAAGGTGTTATGATCACAGAATTGACTGTTGGCAGTAAAACTTTGCCGACCACATTTTTTGTTATTGACGCCAAGGGAAATTACAGTGTTCTGCTTGGTCGAGATTGGATTTACGCCAATTGCTGCATCCCGTCGACTATGCATCAAGCGCTTGTTCAATGGAATGGAGGGGAAGTTGAGGTTGTTATAGCCGACACATCGGCTCATATCGCCATGGCCAGTTCTGACGTGAATTGGCAACACAAAGAAGCTAGATGCATATCTGGGAAAACGCTGGATGATTGTGACTTCATTTGCGTGAGTAAGACAGGACTTATCCCGATCAGTGTCAAGTCGAGCACGTTTGATCGGACAAACAAGGTATTACGATGATGGGGACAAGAAAAACAATGAAAGCTTTACAAGACAAAATGCAAAGCTATCGACAAATAACAGATATCTATAAGGCCATAGAAGATTTCCAAGAAGTTGAAAAATTGGGCCAAGACTTTACATCTACTAATCTGCTTGAAGAAGTCGATATAGGTAGTGGTGATAGAAAAAGACCAACTTTTATTAGTGCAAAATTAGATGTAAATGTAAAGAAGATTGGTCAAAATTCTTAGAGATTATAAAGATTGTTTTGCTTACGAGTATCACGAGATGCCTTGTTTAAGCCGACAGTTGGTGGAACATCGGTTGCCTATTAAACCAGGATATCGGCCGTTTAAACAGTATCCTAGACGTTTTAATCCAGCCCTATATAATATTATAAAAGAGGAAATAGAACGATTGTTGGAGGCAAAATTTATTAGGCCTTGCCGATATGCAGAGTGGAACAGCCACGCAGGGCTTACATTATTCAGAGTAAACGAAATAGCAGCGGAACAAAAATAAATGTCGTGGAAGCCTTCATCTTGCCACAGGCAACCGACTGGGCTTGCCCCCTAATTGCTCGGATCCTCAATGTATTCCTCCTCCCAGGCTGGTGTAGACTCCTCTACTGATGTTGGTGTTGATAAGCAAGGAGGGGTGAGTACACAAGGCACTCAACAAGTAATGCACGAAATGCAGCGCTATTACTATATGCAAAGCTTATTCCAAAGGATTGGCTTAATTAGTTCTTTTGCATCAAACAACATTTTTAAACCAGTATTTTATTTAGATTAAAACAGTAAAACAGTTATGATAGTACTAATTTCTTCAAATAGTTTTTCTTCGAAGATTCTCGGCACTGACCTTATGAGTTCATTTTAGCAGGCACTGACCACCCTTTCCACATTTTTATTTTTGAAGATCTATCCCTTGACTGTAATACCCGAGCAATGCTCATTACAGCGAGCACGGCTATTCGAATAGTTTTGACACTCTGCATAGGTTGTACACTTTACCCACAAGATACAGCCGCTCACCACACAGGTGATTGTCCGTAATAAAGCTTTTCAGGAACCTCTACCTTAACCAAAGAACCTCTCCGGTGTTGCCTTCACTATCACTTCCCTCACACAGAGTCGAAGTATAGGACAGGCCAAACACCGTTGGATGGGCACCAAGCCGTAGCACAGGTACGCTCTCCCGTACAGATACACCCTCGTGCACTGTCACCTTGAGGTATCAGAGGAAAGATATCAGAACCCTAATCAACTAGGTCTGTCCCATACCAGACATGTGGTTGTATGGGTGACTCAGATCAAAGGCTTGCAAGGTGAAGTCCTTAACTGACCAAGGCAAGACTTCCAACACTCAACAGTGGCACACGACCCATTGTAGCACGGACTCACAACACTCATCAACCCAATGCCACACAGGCCCACCTGGCACACAGCCTCTTGCCACTTGCCCTAGTCTAAATCATTTCCCACCTAGTTGATTATTGTGCAACACATGCCAGCAATAACTCAATCATCAGTACGGAACCACAAAGGTCTCTATACCTCAATCTCATCATGTGGCATCATCACACCACTTTCAAAATACATTCAATATTTCTTTAATCAGTATTGTAGCATTTTCCCAAAAGATTATTCATGATTCGTTGCCAGGCTAAGCATCTATTCACGGTCTAGCCTCTAGTGTTGGCATAGTATTAACATCCAACTAATATAATCAATCTTAGGGTGACAATTATTTAGGGCATACGATTAATAATTTCAAGGTGGCATAACAAAATGGTTGATTAACTACATTATCCCAAATTAATTTAAATTCATTTTAAGTAGATAAGCATGCATAGTTTCAAAGCATAAATTACATTTTGAAATCTGGGATCAAAATTATCAAAGCATCACTTGCCTTCAAAGAGTTGCTGGTCGTGTTCCGAAGCTTGGTCTTGGGCGACGAACTCTTCCTCGAAGCCTTCCGGCAAATTTGCGCTACGCGTACAAACAATATATGCAATAAATAGCAAATGCAGAAGACTAAATGACCTCAAAAATTAAAATAAAATTCATCATTAAATAGGTCACAATTTTGTGAATTTTTGGAAATTTGAATCACCCAAATCCGAGTTAAAATGCAAAAGTTATTGCCATTTGAAGTTTGAATAAAATCTGAAAATACAGAAATTAGAAAATCCGATTTTTCCGAATTATTTTTATACTGAAAAATCGCATTTATGACGTCAGCATCGCATCATGATGACGTCAGCACAAAAAAAAATTCGGCCGAAATATTTTTATATATAAAAATATTTATGACGTATGTGATAACGTCAGCACGACACGTGGCATGCCCAGAGCCTGCCACGTCGCTCAGGTCTATGGTCTGGGTCCACGACCGGCTTTGGTCCATCGTGGACTGGCGGCACTGTGCTCGTGCACCAGCTGACGCAAGCCGTGGCGTCAGCGACGATGCGCAACCAATCCCGACGCGACACGCGGCAAAATCCAGACCGTATGCTAAAACCAACGGTCAGATCTTATGCTTGCACGGCTCGGCGACGCCTCGATTTCCGCACGGCCACGCATCGCGCATCGAACGGTGCCCATGGATCCAACAGCCAGCACCGCGCCGCCACTGCGACGCCTCGGTTCATGCGACGACACGCGGCGTAATCACGACGGCGCACCCAAAATCGACGGCTGGATCTGGTCTCCGCCCCGGTCAAAACGCCCACGCGTTAGCACGCGATTTGGCGAGGGTACGGCGCCATCTCCGCCGCACGTTCAAATCTGAACGGCGCAGATCCTTAGGGCAAAACCAGATCCAATCTCTACCGTTTAGATCTAATCTAACGGCCCACGGTACCCTAGCGGTTTACTGTTCACCCTAGCGACGCGGCGCAATCTCACGCGTTCACTAACGATCCAACGTCTGAGATCTAAACAAGCACCGAAACTAAATCTAATCACCACCGTTCAATCTAGATCTAACGGTCAAGAAAAACGTTGGGTACGAAAAGGGAGCAGCGACGTGGACGTACCAGAACCGTGCGATGTAGATATAACGGTCGTCGGAGCTCGGTGAAGGCGACGGTGGCGAGGAAACGAAGGTTGCCGGAGCTGGGGAAGACGACGCAGCCAACGGCGCTACGGGGCTTCTCCGGCGAGAAGAAGTGGTCCACTCGATGCGGCTTGCTTTGGTGAACTCGGGACGGGGTCGGAGCACGGCGGAGCGGCTCGGACGACGACGAGAGGAAGCAAAACAACGGCGGCGAGGAAAAGCAACTACGGCGAGCAACAGCGGGCGCTAGAAGGGGTCTCGGCGTGCGTGCAAGGAGTCAAACTGAGCGGCGTTGAGTCCTCTGCAGAACGCGCTCATCAACGCGGCTTAAAGGGCCTCGACGTGCGTGAAAACCGTCGGCGAAATTCATGGGCATCAGTGCCCACGCCTCTCCGGTGATCTCGCGAGGACGAAGCGACGTGGCAAAATCCTGACCGTCCATGTGGACTCGGTCGGACAGCTCCCAACGCTTGGCGACGCGGCGCAACGGTAGCCGTTGGATCCCGATTCGACGGTGCAGATACGCGGCGGCTAGGGTTTCTGGTGCGTTAGGCCTGCGGCGCGCACAGTAACGGGCTCGGCCCATTACTGTTCATAGCCGTTTTTAAAACCTTTTTCATTTAAAATAATTCTAGAAATCCAATTAAATCATTTGGGGCTTTTAAAATAGCAGAAAAATTCTAGAAAAATTCCAGAAATTACTTTGAGCTATTTGGAACTCAAATAAAATATTTTCAATAAAACTTTGTATAAACTTTTGCATGAATTTATTGAAATTCAAGAAAGGTCAGAAATAAGTAAATCCAATTTAAATTCTAATAAATTCTCAGAAATTCTCAAAAATCAAAAATACTTCAAAATTTAAATTAGAGCAAATTTTAGGGTGTTACAAACCTCCCCCTTAACAGAATCTCGTCCCCGAGATTCAGAGCTGTCTACAGAAATAGGTTAGGGAACTCCTTCTTCAGATCTTCTTCACGTTCCCACGTTGCTTCACTTTCTGAATGGTTGCTCCACTGAACTCTGCAGAAATGTGTTGACTTGTTTCTTGTCTCTCATCCATTATGTCGAGAATCTTCATCGGATGCTCTTTGTAAGTCGTCTTCTTGCACTCGATTGCCTCTAACGGTGTTTGCTCTTGGTACTCGAATACACTTCTTGGTTGTGATACATGGAATACATCATGCACTCCGCCAAAAACTGCAGTAACTCAAGCGATATGCAACTTCACCTCATGGATCAAGATCTTGAGCGGCCCAACATATCTGGGTGCGAGCTTCCCTTTTGCGTGGAATCTTGACTCCTTTGAGTGGCGTGACTCGAGATACACAAAATCTTGGGTTCAAAGCTCAATTCCTGCTGACGGTTGTCGGCATAGCTTTTCCGCCTTGATGGGCAATCTTTAGTCTTTTCTCGATCATGGAGATTTGCTCTTCCCCTTTTGCAGTACATCAGGGCCAAAAACATGTCATTCTGTCTCATTCCAATTCAATGGTGTTCGACAGATCGACCATCTGAGCTTCAAATGGAGACATCTGTAAACTCGCTTGATAACTGTTATTGTAGCTGAACTCAGCATAAGGCAAGCACTTGTACCATGAAGTAGAATATGCTAAAGCACATGCCCTCAGCATATCTTCCAATATCTGGTTAACTCTCTCAGTTTGTCCATCCATGCATGGATGGTATCTTTGTCTTGAAGTTCAAACGAGTCCCCATTGCTTCATGTAGCTTACCCCAAAATCTGGAGGTAAATTGGGTACCTCTGTCCGACACTATCTTTTTCGGTACTCCGTGCAAACAGAAAATTTTTGCCATATAAAGTTCTGCTAACCGGTCTCCGGAATAAGTGGTCTTTACCGGTATAAAATGTGCAACTTTAGTTAAGCGATCCACTATGACCCATATGGAATCATATCCACCTCGAGTTCTCGGCAACCCGGTTATAAAATCCATACCAATTTCTTCCCATTTCCATTCAGGTATCCTTAGGGGTTATAATAGTCCTGCTGGTCTCTGGTGCATAGCTTTGACTCTTTGGCATATGTCACATAATGCAGGTTGGGAGATCAAGGCGTTTTTCGCACGCCAATGCAGAACGTCGTCGCCTCCAAGATGCTTCTCGACAAACTGGACCCGATGATTGCATCGGATAGCCCGGCGGCCCCGATCGTGGCCCACATCAAGGCTATGGTGACGGCGCAATTTAGCGAAATCGGGAAAAGCGGTAGGTGAAGCGCGCTTGCGCTCCCCGCGGCTTCGGCGCGCCACGAGCCTACGCTGCGTCGGCGCCACGGCGCGACGCCATGAGCCACGCTGCGCCGGCGCCACCGCCGGCGCGACCGCCATGAGCCACGCCTGCGCCGGCGCCACGCCGGCGACGCCATGAGCCACGCCGTGCCCGTCGCCACTTCGGCGACGGCCATGAGCCACGCTGCGCCCGGCGCCACTTTCGGCGACGGCCATGAGCCAAGCTGCGCCCGAGCGCCACTTCGGCATGGCCACGAGCCTACGCTGCGCCCGGCGCCACTTTCAAGCGACCACGAGCCTCGCTGCGCCGGCGCCACTTTAAGACGCGCCACGAGCCTACGCGCTGCATACTGGCGCCACCTTCGCAGACGCCACGAGCCACGCGCTGTGCCCGGCGCCGCCTACGGCTCATCTACAAGCCTTCACTGCGCCCGAGCAAAGATGGCACGATCGTCGACAACATATGGAGCATAAAGCGGCTAAGTCGCTTTTTACTCAATTATGTCATTATAAATAAAATTGTTGACTTTCGACTTGCTACTTAGTTGACCCACAACTAAGCGATGAAGTCGGGGCTACCTAATAGCGTGCGCATCGCACATCTTTTGAGTTGTATTTTTCTTCTTTTGCTTAACGATTGCGAGTGAACTGAGTGCGATAACTCCAAATTGTGAAGCTCTGACCCCATGAACGGCGAACTTTAGTCACCCAAAACACGTGCCTGGAAAAAAGAGCCATGAGCCGACTCCCAACGCTCGGGGCTAGACTAGTCGGCGAGTGCTTAAACAAAAGAGTCAAACCACTCGGATGAATTCAAAATCAATAAGGAAAAAGAGTAAAAACTCTAAAATTATATATACACCAGTCGGACATCACATCCGAGTGAATTGTTTTTACATTGCCTAAGTTCTGCATATACATGATTTCAGGGCTACTAAATTTGGATGCGATGTGTGTAGGCAACGCTTCAACGACGACATCAGCAACTTCGGCGACGAATGAATTTAAAGGGAGTGGCGCTGAATTTTGCCTCGAGCGCGAAAAGCATTTTGACTTCTGCATATCGTTTGGGATACAATATGTCCCAAGATGAGCCGACTGCCAGAATTTCAAAAATGGGGCTAGGAACCACTCGGAAAGTTTAACGCGTGGAGCTCTATTGAGTCCTTCACAATCTCTTTGCCTACAACAGGGCACTTGGCTGTAAAGGAAAACTAGTCGGGAAGCTGCATCAAGAACTGGAAGCACTCGGCGTGAAGCATGACTCAGTTGGGCTGCAACCAGGAAGGCGGCAACTCAATCGCAAAGGACTCGGGGGCTACTGTGGAATATAAGAACCCGGGTACCCTCACGACAAGCCCAAGAGGGAGGCCCAGAAGATACTCCCCGCGTCAGGCCCCGCTGCCGTGCGCAAGGGGACATATCCTAAAGGAAGTTGAACTTATATTTAGATATGATAGATACGGTTGTAATCCGAGTCGTTAATAGGGTAGATAAAGATGTAAACTCTATCCTATTAACTGACTAGAGTCTTGTAACCGATCGGAATCTCCAAACCGATCAGGACTCTGTAAGCCGCCCCACCCCCGCTATATAAGGGAGAGGGCGGGCAACAACATAGGAATCCGATCATCCAAGCATAGAGCAATCAAGCCATAGAGCATAGAACATCTCATATCGCCCAGAGCATATTGTGCTTTGAGCAACCCCGGATCCAAGAGATCCATATAATCCCAGAACACAGGATTAGGGTATTATCTCCTCCGTGAGAGCCTGAACCTGTATAAACCCCTTGTCTTGTGTGACCTTCGAGTTTGAGATTGAGCGCCTACCCCATAAATTCATTGCCGACTACAAAAGTTGACAGGCGACTTCCCGTTTCATGCTTGGCCACCAAAACCTTTCTTTTAAATCTTGATACATTTTTGCACTTCCTGGATGAATTGAGTACTTGGAGTCATGGGCCTCCTCCAAAATTAACTGCTTCAAATCCTTTTTGTTCGGCACACAAATGCGCCCTTTAAACCACATAGTACCTTGCTCATCCAGTTTGAAATCCTTTGCCTTGCCTGCATCCATCTTGTCCTTAATTCTCTTGATTTTGTCGTCATTTTTCTGCCCTTCCCTGATCTGATCTGATCTTCCAGGGTAGGTTTTACTTCCAAGGTAGCCAAAAATCCTTCCGGTACCACTTCCAATCCTAGCTTTTAGAAATCCTTACACAATTCTGCCTGACTTGTTTCCAACAGCATATTTACACTGTGGTTCTTTCTGCTCAAGGCATCCGCCACCACGTTCACTTTGCCAGGATGATAATGAATTCCAACATTATAATCTTTTATTAACTCAAGCCATCTTCTTTGCCTCATATTCAGGTCAGCTTGCGTGAAGATATACTTAAGACTTTTATGATCGGTATACACTTCACATCTGTTTCCAATGAGATAGTGACGCCATATTTTTAGGGCATGCACTACAGTAGCTAATTCCAAATCATGAGTCGGATAGTTCTCCTCATGTGGCCTCAATTGCCTCGATGCATATGCTATTACTTTTCGGTTTTGCATCAATACACATCCCAATCCTTGACGTGATGCATCACAATAGATGTCGAAGCCTTGATGAACGTCAGGTAAAACTAATACAGGTGCTGATGTTAATCGTTTCTTCAACTCCTGAAAACTCTTCTCGCACTCAGGTGTCCATAAGAATTTCTTCTCTTTCTTCAACAATTGCATAAGGGGTCTCGCAATCATGGAGAATCCTTCGATGAAACGTCGGTAATATCCCGCCATTCCAAGGAAACTACGGATTTGGGTTACCGTCTTTGGTTGTTCCCAATGTAATACTGTCTCCACTTTCTTTGGATCTACCGCAACTCCTTCTGCAGTCATTATGTGTCCAAGAAATTCAACCTTATTCTTCCAGAAATCACATTTACTAAACTTTGCAAACAACTGTTGTTCCCTCAATTTCTCAAGGACTAGCCTTAAATGTTCGGCGTGCTCTTCCTTTGTCTTGGAATAAATAAGGATATCATCAATAAACACGACGACAAACTTATCCAAGTATTCCATGAAAACCTTATTCATTAAGTTCATGAAATATGCTGGTGCATTGGTCAAACCAAAAGACATAACTGTAAACTCGTAATGTCCATATCTTGACGAGAATGCAGTCTTCGAAATATCCTCTGATCGGATCTTCAATTGATGGTATCCTGATCGAAGATCAATCTTGGAGAAGACTCCTGCTCCCCTCAACTGATCAAAAAGATCGTTGATCCTGGGTAGTGGATACTTATTCTTTATCGTCACATCATTGAGTGCACGATAGTCTATACATATCCTAAAACTCCCGTCCTTCTTCTTGACGAACAAGACAGGTGCTCCCCGTGGCGATGAACTAGGTTTTATAAATCCTTTTTCCAGCAGCTCTTCAATTTGCTTCTTCATTTCCACTAATTCCTCTGTAGACATCCTGTAAGGTCTCTTAGCTATTGGAGCTGTCCCTGGAACAAGCTCTATCACGAACTCGATATCTCTATCTGGCGGCATTCCAGGTAAATCTTCCGGGAAAACATCCGGATATTCATTGACTATGGAAACTTCCTCCAAGCTGTCGATCTTCATGTTGTTGACCATTAATTATCCATCCCGTACTGTTTTTGCTTCAAATTCAACCCTTCTCCCTTCCGGGCTCTCGATTGATATAACTCTTTTTCGATCAAAGCCTTGCCTTGTGTTTGGTTAACTAATCCATTCCTGTGATAACATCCGGGGTTTGGGTATTCAATATAATTAAGTTCGCTAGGAACTCTATTCCATTAATTATTAGCCTTACCCGAACATCCTATATTGGATCGGAGTTACGATCCGAGGATTGGACTATAAGTACACACTTAAGTTCCACAATATCAAATTATTGCGAATGGCAAAATCTTGAGAAACAAATGAATGTGATGCTCGGAGTGCAGGCATTTCGACCTCTTGGACGATTTCTTGGCGGTGGTACTCGTCACCGCCTCGGGTGATGTACGGATGAATCGTGGGTGCCGCTGCCTCGCTCACGACCTCGACGACCTCCTTGTTGCGCCATTCTGCGCTTTCCGTTGTCATCCAACTCTCGGCGCTTGTCCTCCAAAATAAGAGCCTTGTTAACTAGCTCTTGAAAGTCAGGGAAGGTGTGGGTGATCAGTCCCACCTGCAATCCCGCGTTTAATCCCTTCATAAAGCGGGATTGTCTCGCCTTATCTGTAGCTACGTCTTCTGGTTCGTAGTGTGCCAACTGGGTAAACTTATTCAGGTAATCGGCCACTGATTGGCCAATTCCGCTGAGGCTCGAAATTCCTCTTTCTTAAGATCCATGATACCCTCGGGTACATGGTATTGGCAGAAAGCTGAGGTGAATTCCTCCCATGTGATTTCTTGGGGATTCTCATGTGCAGCACAGAAATTCTCCCACCATTCTGCGGCGGTTCCCTCTAGCTGGTGAGAGGCATAGAGTACCCTCTCATGTCCCATACACTGGGTTATGTGCAGCTTCCTTTCAATTGTCCTTAGCCAATCGTCCGCTTCCATCGGATTGGCGTTGCCGGAGAAGGTGGGTGGACGAGTTCGCATAAACTCTGACAACCTTGAGTAGGGGTGTGGTCCATGGTTACCCCTGTGTTGAACATTCAGCGTACCTGATTGGATATTTGCTGCATGGTCTGTACCATCGTGTTCATAAGTTGAGTTTGGGCAGCCAGAAAGGCTCCCAGATTCTGCATATCGACTTGCGGCGGTTGAGGGATTGGCTCCTCATTCTGGTTGTCAGCCTGATTCACTCCACTTCCGCTGGCTCCAATGTTTCCGCGAGTCCTCACCATCTGTTGCAAACTTCTAGGGTTAAGAAAAGAAGAAAGCATAGACAAGTAAAAGAACTTATGTGGGGGAAACAGGTGTAACTTAAATTATTTAGCAACTTTATTGATATAATATAAGGTAGTATGGTTGCTCATAAGTGCCTAAGGGCAATGCAACACATACGAGACACTCACAACCAAAAACAAGTAAGCAACGTAGGACTCTACAATGACTCACACCTAATGGTGTCTCTGAAGCAAAAGACGCGACTCAAACACTCGAGTCTCGACACTACACCCGACTAGACTCAAAAGACTAACTCAACATTTGAGTCAACTCTTAAAAGAAAAATAAACTCTTAGACACTAAACCATCCGAGGTGCGGTCCTTCCGGAGGGTACTGCGGCGGGTGCGGCGGCATAGGGGCAAACTGGTCCTGATGCCCAACAGTGATCAGACGATCGAGCCCATCGACTACTGGCCCTGTGGCTGCTCGCTCTGTCGTGCCGACGGCCTCTGACCGGTGCCTCTGCTCTGGCTCCTCTGGATCTAGATCGTGCAGCTCCAAGACTGTCTCAGGCTCAGGTCCATACAGAGCCATCTCCAACTCCTGGATCTTCTGCATGGAGTGAGCTAAGCCCTCCCGCAGTTGAGTCCTTGCCTCCGTAACCTCGTCGCGGGTCCTCTGCAGCTCCTGGACCGTCTCATCCAAGGCGTCCTCCTGGGCGATGACATACCTCGCCAGGTAGGTGATCGTGGCGTCCTCCTCCAAGAGCTCCACCCTGTCAAAGCGATTATCCCGGCGCGGGTGGTGACGAAAGACGGTGCCCTCCAATTCTGCGGAGTAGGTGTGGGCAATCTGCCGCATCGCCAGACATGCCGTCTCCTGGATCCCGGCCTCAGAAGAAGACCTCCTGATCGTGATGTAGATAGGACGGCTCGCCCTTTTCCTCTCCCAGGCATATACTGTAATCTTGACATCCCAGGCGATATCAAGTCCTGCTCGTACCACCGTGGTCCCCCGATAAAGCGGTCATCAAATCCTCCGAGCGGTTGATCATACGCCATAACTCGGCGGCGTAACCTCCAAAGGCGCCTCCATAGGTGTGGATCATCCTCATCTGCCAAAAAAGACCTCGTTTAAATTAAACAGGAAATAAAAAGAATTCAGCATAGGTATGAAGCAAAGGAGAAGAGATAAGTCGAGATTTCATTGATATTCTTGCTCAAGTTGATTAAGTCTTAGAAAATAGTTTTATCCTCCTAGGTACCACTAATCTAGTTTAGGGTCAAGACCTACAGTCAGCCTGCTCTGATACCACCTCTATCGGGACCCGAATATGTAAATCCGGACCCTCTGTGTATTCTGTGCTAGTCAAGGATCACGTTAGCACACAGTCTTTACAGGGTTGCACATCACAGACATTCACAGCGATATAAAAATAAGTAGTGCAACACATATATAAACTGAGTTGTACGACCTTATGGTCTCCTTACATAAAAACAGCCACACAGGGCTTACATTATTCAGAGTAAACGAAATAGCAGCGGAACAAAAATAAATGTCGTGGAAGCCTTCATCTTGCCACAGGCAACCGACTGGGCTTGCCCCCTAATTGCTCGGATCCTCAATGTACTCCTCCTCCCAGGCTGGTGTAGACTCCTCTACTGATGTTGGTGTTGATAAGCAAGGAGGGGTGAGTACACAAGGCACTCAACAAGTAATGCACGGAATGCAGCGCTATTACTATATGCAAAGCTTATTCCAAAGGATTGGCTTAATTAGTTCTTTTGCATCAAACAACATTTTTAAACCAGTATTTTATTTAGATTAAAGCAGTAAAACAGTTATGATAGTACTAATTTCTTCAAATAGTTTTTCTTCGAAGATTCTCGGCACACAGCCTTAACAGTTCATTTTTAGCACTGGCACACAGCCACCCTTTCCACATTTTTATTTATGAAGATCTATCCCTTGACTGTAATCCCTGAGCAATGCTCATTACCGCGAGCACGGCTATTCGAATAGTTTTGACACTCTGCAGAGGTTGTACACTTTACCCACAAGATCGATCGCCACCACACGTGTGATTGTCCGCAACAAAGCTTTTCAGAACCTCTACCTTAACCAAAGAACCTGTCCGTATTGCCTTCATTATCACTTCCTCACACAGAGCCAAGTATAGGATGTGCCAAACACCGTTGGATGGGCACCAAGCCGTAGCAGTGTACGCCTCGTCAGATACACCCCGCACACAGTCACCCCGAGGTATCGGAGGAAAGATATCGTAACCCTAATCAACTAGGTATGTCCCATACCAGACATGTGGTTGTACGGGTGACTCAGATCAAAGGCTTGCAAGGTGATGTCCTTAATCGACCAAGGCAAGACTTCCAACACTCAACGATGACACACGACCCATTGTGGCACAGACTACAACACTCATCAACCCAATGCCACACAGGCCCACTTGGCACACAGCCTCTTGCCACTTGCCCCAGTCTAAATCATTTCCCACCCAGTTGATTATTGTGCAACACATGCCAGCAATAACTCAATCATCAGTACGGAACCACACAGGTCTCTGTACCTCAATCTCATCATGTGGCATCATCACACCACTTTCAAAATACATTAAATATTTCTTTAATCAGTATTGTAGCATTTTCCCGAAAGATTATTCATGATTCGTTGCCAGGCTAAGCATCTATTCACGGTCTAGCCTCCCATGTTGGCATAGTATTAACATCCAAATAATATAATCAATCTTAGGGTGACAATGATTTAGGGCATACGATTAATAATTTCAAGGTGGCATAACAAAATGGTTGATTAACTACATTATCCCAAATTAATTTAAATTCATTTTAAATAGATAAGCATGCATAGTTTCAAAGCATAAATTACATTTTAAAATCTGGGATCAAAATGATCAAAGCATCACTTGCCTTCAAAGAGTTGCTGGTCGTGTTCCAAAGCTTGGTCTTGGGGCATTTAACTCTTCCTCGAAGCCTTAGGCAAATTTGCGCTCACGCTGCATAAACAATATATGCAATAAATAGCTAATACAGAAGAATAATGACCTCAAAAATTCAAATAAAATTCATCATTAAATAGGTCACAATTTTATGAATTTTTAGAAGTTTGAATCACCCAAATTCGAGTTAAAATGCAAAAGTTATAGCCATTTGAAGTTTGAATAAAATCTGAAAATACAGAAATTAGAAAATCCGATTTTTCAGAAATATTTTTATACTGAAAAATCGCATTTATGACGTCAGCATCGCATCATGGTGACGTCAGCACAAAAAAGAATTTCGGCCGAAATATTTTTATATATAAAAATATTTATGACGTCTGTGATAACGTCAGCACGACACGTGGCATGCCCAGAGGTTGCCACGTCGCTCAGGTCTATAGACTCGGTCCACGACCGGCTTTGGTCCACCGTGGACTGGCGGCACTGTGCTCGCGCACTAGCTGACGCAAGCCATGGCGTCAGCGACGATGCGCAGCCAATCCCGACGCGACACGCGGCAAAATCCAGACCGATCGCTAAAACTAACGGTCAGATCTTATGCCTGCACGGCTCGGCGACGCCGATTTCCGACGCCACGCTGTCACAAGATCGAAGCGGTGCCCTTGGATCCAACGGCCAGCACCGCGCCGCCACTGCGATGCCTCAGTTCATGCGACGACACGCGGCGTAATCACGATGGCGCACCCGAAATCGACAGCTGGATCTGGTCACCGCCCTGGTCAAAACGCCCACGCGTCAGCACACGATTTGGCGAGGGTACGGCGCCATCTTCGCCGCACGTTCAAATCTGAACGGCGCGGATCCTTAGGGCAAAACCAGATCCAATCTCTACCGTTTAGATCTAATCTAACGGCCCACGGTACCCGAGCGGTTTACTGTTCACCCTAGCGACGCAGCGCAATCTCACGCGTTCACTAACGATCCAACGGCTGAGATCTAAACAAGCACCGAAACTAAATCTAATCACCACCGTTCAATCTAGATCTAACGGTCAAGATTAACGTTAGGTGCGAAAAGGAGCAGCGACGTGGGCGTATCGTAACCGCAGGCGATGCGATCGAACGGTCGTCGGAGCTCGGTGAAGGTGACGGCGGCGAGGAAACGAAGGTTGCCGGAGCTGGGGAAGACGACGCAGCCAACGGCGCTACGGGGCTTCTCCGGCGAGAAGAAGTGGTCCACTCGATGCGGCTTGCTTCGGTGAACTCGGGACGGGGTCGGAGCACGGCGGAGCGGCTCGGACGACGAGAGGAAGCAAAACAACGGCGGCGAGGAAAAGCAACTACGGCGAGCAACAGCGGGCGCTAGAGGGGGTCTCGGCGTGCGTGCAAGGAGTCAAACTGAGCGGCGTTGAGTCCTCTGCAGAACGCGCTCATCAATGCGGCTTAAAGGGCCTCGACGTGCGGGAAAACCGTCGATGAAATTCATGGGCATCAGTGCCCACGCCTCTCCGGTGATCTCGCGGGGACGAAGCGACGTGGCAAAATCCTGACCGTCCACGTGGACTCGGTCGGACGGCTCCCAACGCTTGGCGACGCGGCGCAACGACAGCCGTTGGATCCCGATCCTACGGTGCACATACGCGGCGGCTAGGGTTTCTGGTGCGTTAGGCCGGCGGCGTGCACAGTAACGGGCTCGGCTCATTACTGTTCATAGCCGTTTTTAAAACCTTTTTCATTTAAAATAATTCTAGAAATCCAATTAAATCATTTGGGGCTTTTAAAATAGCAGAAAAATTCTAGAAAAATTCCAGAAATTACTTAGAGCTATTTGGAACTCAAATAAAATATTTTCAATAAAACTTTGTATAAACTTTTGTATGAATTTATTGAAATTCAAGAAAGGTCAGAAATAAGTAAATCCAATTTAAATTCTAATAAATTCTCAGAAATTCTCAAAAATAAAAAATACTTCAAAATTTAAATTAGAGCAAAGTTTAGGGTGTTACAAGATGTCTTGGGACTGAAGAAGCACGGGTGGCAATGGGTGAAGTGCATGAAGGTATTTGCGAATCTCATCAATCGGCTTATAAAATGAAGTGGATGCTTAGACGAACAGGGTATTTTTGGCCGACAATGCTAGAGGATTGTTTCAAATATTATAAAGGATGTCAGACTTGTCAAAAGTTTGGCAATATATAACTAGCACCGGCATCGTCTTTGCACCCGATTATCAAGCCATGGCCGTTCAGAGGCTGGGGGATAGATGTAATCGGCCAAATATTTCCTGCTTCGAGTAAAGGCCACAAGTTTATTTTGGCCGCAACTGATTATTTCTCTAAATGGGTTGAAGCTATGCCGCTTAAAAAGGTAACTAATGTTGAAGCAATCGGTTTTGTTAATGAACATATTGTCCATCGGTTTGGAATACCACAAACAATCACGACCGATCAAGGTACAGTGTTTATGTCTAATGAGTTTCGGAATTACGCGAAGAGTCTAGGAATCAAATTGTTGAATTCATCCCCGTATTACGCTCAGGCTAATAGACAAGCCGAGTCATCTAACAAAACGTTGATCAAATTGATCAAAAGGAAAATCGATGAAAGACCAAGGAATTGGCATTCAACCCTATCGGAGTCACTTTGGGCGTATCGGCTAGCTTATCACGGAGCAAAAAAGCTTTCGCCGCATCAGTTGGTGTATGGACAAGAAGCCGTTTTACCTATGGAAATTAATATTGATTCTATACGAATAGCCAGGCAAAATGGTTTGTCGGCTTAGGGTTATAATGATTTAATGATCGATAACTTGGATGAATTGGCATAATTACGTTTGTCTATGTTTGATCGGCTTAAGAAGAATAAAGTCAAAGTTGCAAAAGCATAAAATAAAAAGGTCGTGCATAAGTCTTTCGATCAGGCCGATTTAGTTTGGAAACGATACTGCCTGTTGGTTCGAAAGATAACCGATTCGAAAAATGGTCACCTACGTGGGAAGGACCGTACAAGGTCAATCAGCTAGTCGGTGGAAATTCATACATACTCGAAACAATAGAAGGGCATGTTTTGCCCAAAGCGATTAATGGGAAATACTTGAAAAGATACTATCCTAGCGTTTGGATTGGAGCTTAGCCGATTAAAGATCGTTCTAAGGGCCAAATTAACACGATGTTGTTAATCGGCTAGGAAAAATGAAATTACATAAAGCCAAATATAAATCGGTTAAACAGCCGATTATAAAACAACAGAGTTACATAAGTTATGTTTCATAACATCCAGCAAAAGTTTTACTTCTCAGAGAAAAGTTTAGTACTGAATGCCAGATCCTGGAAGTGTGGCGCCCAAAGCCGATAGAGCGCCGGCAGCCTTGGAAATCACACATTGAACTTCATCAATAATGCGATCGCCTTCTTTGGCACTACCTGGCACCGGGACTATTTTTGCCATTTGTTTCTTTACTCCGACCACGGCCTTAGCAATGCCAAGCTTTTGATCTTTGATGGCCGACGAAGTTTTCTCAAGGGTTTGTTGGCCTTCAAGGATTAGCTTCTCTGTCTTGACCAACTCTTCCATGAGAAACTTCTTGGACGATTCGAGCTTGCCGATGGAAGTCTTTGTAGTTTTGAACAGCTCAGTATCAGCATCAAACTTCTGTTTCTTGGACTTGGCATCAGCGACCAGCTTGTCCAAAATTTTTTGATTGGCTTCTTGAGCCGAGCGCTGAGCTATCCTTGCCTGAGCTGCCTCCACTTCAGATTTCCTCTCGTCCAAATGACAGACATTGAGGAGAGCTTCCATAGCCTCTGGGGGCAGATCGGCTTCAACTGCAGCCATGGCATCTCTAATCCGCTGGTTGTTTGCTAAAATCTCCGACTGTGGCTTCATCACCAAATCGAAGAGTTTGTTGAGCCGTTCTTGCATTCCAGGAGCAGAGGTGACAGCAGCCGACGCTTCCTTCGAGACTTCAAGAATCTTCCTGATCTCTACGTCGTAGTCATCAGTGGCCATGATCTCAGGATCATCAAGATCGGCCAGAGTAAAACCCAACAAGTTGGTTGGGTCGGACATTTCTGGCTGTGCTTCGACCGTCGTGGCTAGTGGCGTCGGCAATGAATGAGAAAGGACTCCTACAGAAGTAGTAGGGAGGTCAGCCAAGATTGCAGCGACCTGTGCTGAAGATGTCGGCTGTAAAGAAAATCGAAAAGAGTAAGCCAACATCATCAGAAAACTTTATTAAATATATTGCTTACCTTTGCAGTAGTCGACGCGTGTGGCGAGCTCTCGCCACTTTGCTCCTGGGGCTTAGACCCCCGTTTCGCCGGAGCCTTGGTGTACTTCGTTTTCTTCTTTTTTGAAATTATGATCGGTTAAAGGTTAGTTCCAAAAAAGAGTAAAAGAAATAACAGCTGATTGTACTATGCTTACTTGGTTGTTTTTTCTCTATGTCCGACAATGACGGACTTTGAAAGCCCAGGGTACCCGAGGTGTACCCAGTAAGACCAGTCTATTGGTGTGGCCTTTTGCCTTGTTGGCCACTACCCGATTGGCCGACAACAGGTTTCTTGCCAACAGCCTTAGCTTGTAAAGCAAACAAAGGTTAGTAAAATGTTTGAAGATTAAGGCAAATGAAGAGATGATGATCAAAGCCGATACCTCACTAGATATTTTTTCTAAACTTGTGTTAGTGTAACCCAATGAACTAGCTTCACTGCTAGAATCGCTGTTAGACACTAAGGATGGCTCTGGCAGATCGGGGAAGAATACCTTGATTATAAATGATGGAGTTTTTTTCCATATATATCGACTCTACAATAGCCGACCACCATGTTGTGAAGCCTCCTGCCCGGCCAGCATTCAGGAAGAAGTGAGGAAGGCTGCAAAGTTGAAGCTCATCAGCTAACTCCAAAACCAGCTCGGTTGAAGTGGCATTGCGAACCCTGGCTCTGGGCTGAAGTCGGTCAAGAAGTGGCAGGCTTGGAATCACCTGACCAAAGCCGAGCTGCCTTGCGTAGACTGAGGGATGGTAAAATTCATACGAAGGCTGGAATGTCCGATTCCTAGTATGAAGGCCGACATGAAAGACACATGGAGAGATGAAGATTTTATACAAGTTCAAGGTCTCCTGAGGCATCAAAGAGCTGTCGGCTTCAAAATGCAGGAAAGAAGGCCAAGGAAAATCGGCTGTGGCGTCATAACTAAAGAAGTCTTGTTGTTTGAAGTCTTTAGTGTCTAATTGCAGAAAGAAGGACAAAAATTTTCTACAACCGATGGGTGAGATTCTTGTCTCATTACTGGAGCACATTATAAATCTCTCACCAAAGGATCAGCATTCTCTGAATTGGAAAGGTGTTCCTTCTGGGGTGTCCTCTCTTGGAAAAGGAGCTCCGTCGGCTAAATCCAGATTGAAAGAACGACTGAATAGGCAGTAAAGCCAAATTTGTACAAACCACATCGGACTGCCCACATTCCCAACAGTGAAATTCTCAAAACAAGTGAAAAGCCGACTCCTTATCACATAGAGCATCTGATATACTGCGCCAAGGAAGGTTTTCCCTAATGCTAGCCGATGTCCTTCAACAAGCTGTTCTGCTATTACTTGATAGACTTGAGTCGGCCCAAGGGATACCCCGCAGAATAAAAAGCGATCTAACCAAAGGTTCAGAAAAGCAATGTGTTCTTCGTCCGATACCCAGCCATTAACCTTATTATTATTTTCGATGTATTTGGCCCACCCTTCACCTTTAGATCGGATAAGTTTATACTTTGGTTTAACACTAAACGCCGACACTTGTTCACCATCTGGCTTAAGGCAGCACAACTGAGCTACGTCCAAAAGAGTTGGGCCGACGGGACCAGTACGAAACAAAAAAGCATTAAAGCAGTCCGACCAAAAATAACAGGCCGTGGCCACCAAAGGCTCATTGGCTTCTGGATCGGCTAAAGAAAGAGGGATACACTCAGCTATGCCCATTTTCTCCCATTCACCCCTCTTTTGTGCTGCCACTTTGATAAACCAATTTCTCCACCCCTTGAGAGCTGTCGGCCAAGCCCTAAAACTTTTATTCCAACCTTCTATGTTATGACCAGAAGCCGATAAAGGAAGACGGGGAATTGCTTGGTTTGTGACGGTACTAACATCTAGATTTCCCAAGGGACCCAAAAAATATTGGTCGTTGCTATGCGGGATCGGAATGAGTACCTAGCTTGGGTCCATTGCAGCCGATCTGGGAGAATGATTGAGCTAAGGACTTGTTTCGGGGGACCGTCAAACAGAGAGTTTAAGCCGATTGCAGATGGTGCGAGAGCTTGAGCGCGTGAAGAATGACCGTGTGGGGGCCGCTTTATATAGCACGGTAAAATTTGAAGCGGCGGGAAATGAATCTCAAAAGACACAAGCAGTTAAAACGCACTACACACATGTTAGAAAATTACGATGCAATTAAAGCAGTAGTTACTATATAAAGTTTAACGGTTAGCCGATGGAGAAGAAGCCGATAGCTGTAATTTTTGAAAGATGACGAGTCATCTCTCAAAAATGGGGGGCATATGTTTGCACCAGAATTTGGCAAGCATGATTAAAATCGGCAAGAAAGTCAATCTACGATAACTAACAGGCGATTTGGAAAGATTTGAGGATGTTTGGCAATGGCAAAGATCTTTGAAGGAAAACTATCTGAAATGAGACCGATACGGATCACATTTTTGTAACGTATTGTAATAGGACACGATCGGCCGACGGGTATAAAAGAAGGGCCAAAGTGAGCTGCGAGAAGGATCCCAACACAATCAAACACCAATCTACATTACTTTTTTCTGTCGACTAGGAGTAGTTCTTGTAATTTAGTCTTTGTAATTTGATCTTGATCAATAAAGTTGTGCATCGCC
This sequence comes from Otatea glauca, assembly GCA_036346275.1. Classification (NCBI taxonomy): domain Eukaryota; kingdom Viridiplantae; phylum Streptophyta; class Magnoliopsida; order Poales; family Poaceae; genus Otatea; species Otatea glauca. The sequence goes on from CM070715.1 coordinate 65,692,756, forward strand.
GATTGTTGATCTTCTTCAAATTACGCCTCAGGTTCGATTTATTCTGGTTTTGTTGCGCATCGCCTTCTTCAGGATCGATCTACCTTTATCTTCTGATTAGCCCTAATCGGCTAGTTAGAATTAACTTTTTATCTTGGTTTAATCGGCTTTGAGCCGATTGAATCTAAGCCGATTGATCTTCACGATCGGCTTTGATTGAATTTCATATTTTTACCTTGTCGATTCCAGGTCAAATCGACTGGCACGCTCTGAACCAGGTGTTCGTCTAGTGTGCTGTTGTAGGAAACCCTACTTCAAGTTTTTGACGCCAACAATTTTCAACAGCTGGAACGAGTAAAACGGAATGCATATGGCTCACTGATACTTACCACGTTACTCATTCGAACCGAGGCTAACTCGTTTTCTTCTTCGGCGAGCTGCCTTTCCGTCGCCACTAGACTACGGTGGCAGGCCGTTCCACCGCCACTCCTCCGACTCCGTTTGGTCTCCAGGGTGCGCGGCGACCTCCTATTTATCCTCCACCCGCCAGCTGGCCATCTCCTCTGCCCCTCTGTCACCGGAGCCGTGCCCTTCTACCTCCCCTGCTCTGTCTCACTGATGTAAGATCGAGGATGTCGACTAGAGGGGGGGTGAATAGGCTGTTTTAAAAATTCTTCTCACTAAATATACGCTCTATTGATCTCTATGTCAAAACCTAAACAATAATCAATGCGGAAGCGATAAACTAAGGTTTTGACAAATAAGAGCCTAAATCAACTAGGCTTACTAAGTGCACTAGCTAATTATGTCTCTACTCAAGAATATACAATCCTAAAGACAATCAAGCAATTTAATTCTAGGAATGTAAATTGCAACAATGTAAATAGAGAATTGAAAGAAAACACAAAGAGACACACCGATGTTTTACCGTGGTGTTCGGAGACTTGCCGGTCTCCCCTAATCCACGTTGAGGCTAGCCCAAACCTCTTTGGACCGGCTCCACGAATTGAGCACCCGCCTCGATTCCACTAATGGTAGCTCTTTCCCCCTCTGGGTAGGCGAGCTCCGACCTTCACAACTTTGCCGGGCCTTCTCACAATCTCCTTGAGAAGGTCACCGCGCACGACGCCTCCACACGCCGTCTAGGCGTCGGCAAACACCAAGAGTAACAAGTCAAGCCCTCTAGCTTGAACCTCACCAAGTGCAACACATGCATAAGGATGCTCAATCCTTCTCTAGATGCAACACATGCAACTAGAGGCTTCTCTCCTTGCTCACAAAGTGCAACACATGCACAATGTAGAGAAGAGGCTCACACTAGCTCAAGAGAAAACAAATCAACAACAAAGAGATTCTACACAAGAAACTCTAAATCAAATTCATCTCAAATCACTCAAATATGGCTCAATGAGCTCTTGGGGTTTTGCTCTCACAAGAATACCTCAAATGGGTGCTAAAACAGCAACAAAACCCTCCTAGCTCAGCCCCTTTATAACCCCTCAAGAAAACTAGTCGTTGGGGGGTAAAAACGGTCAAAAATGCAGCAAACCCAGTGCTACCACGCTACTAGGGCCGATAGCACCGACCTCTAGGCCAACGTTCACTTTCGTGCATTAATTACACTAAAAACTAGCCGTTGCTACAGTACCCGGTGCTACCGCCCATCTAGGACCGGTAGCACCGGCCATTTCCACCAAAAAACCCTTCTCTGGAGTTTTTACACCGCCTCTGCGCTGGTAGTACCACCCCGGGCGATGCTACCGCCCATCTAGGGCCGGTAGCACCGCTCGGGCGGTGCTACCGCCCATGTAGGGGCGGTGCTACCTCTGTTCTAGCCACTAAAACGCTCATAACTTTTTACTCCGAACTCCGATTTAGGTGATTTTTGATTCTATGCGAAGCTTGTCACGAGAGCTACAATCTCTACCCATTTTCAAGATTTAACCAACCATAGATATTTTTAAATATCACAAAAATAAAGACTCTAATGTAGTCACTCAAGTGCAAAATCTGATTTTCTCGAAATCCCTCACATGGACTTGATCAAGAGCGTGACTACAAGCTAGAGAGAGTCAATAAGATCAAATCTTTATGCCATTTGGTGATCAACTCATGATCAAAATAATTTGCAAAATACATTTGCAAATAAACCGAGAACCCATGAGATCAATCCTCTAGCCATGTAAGGATCAACACATGATCCCGACACTTTACAAAACACATTTGCAAATGCCAACACATGCTCTAGGATCAAAACCATAACCTCTAGATTATTTGCAAAACACATTTGCAAATAGAAAAATCATAAACTTTACTTAGCCTTGTGATGATCAACATCTGATCAAGTCACAAGCTAAAACACCGATTCATGAGCTCTCACCTTTTGCAACACATGCAAAACTTAGCTCCATACAAAAACCATATAAACCAAATTACATGAGCTATCTCTCTTTTGCAACACATGCAAATCCATAGCTCCATGTAAAAACCAAATCGATTAAGATTCAATAAGAAGCAAGCATGAGCCCTCTTATTTGCAACACACGCAAACACTTAGCTCATGCAAGAACCAAATAGAAAGTGAGCTAGAGTGAACCGGATTGAGTTCATCAACACATGATGAAGCTCAAGCTAACATACTTAACCCCTCTTAATAGTACGGCACCTAACTAGCAACCCAGTCTCCCATCCAAACACCGAGACCGGTAAAAGACTAGGATCACATCCTTAGCCCTAGCTAGTTATACCTTTGCCTCTAACATATTCACTTGGAGTTTTTATGATTTCCATCTTCTCTCCAAGTCGGGACCTTCGTCTTGTTCATCAACACATGATGAACTCCCCTTGTCTTAGCTTCGGGATCCTCTCTTGATGCTCATCAACACATGATGATGCCCTTGTCCCGTTTATCGATCTCAACCTTGGACTTAACCTATTTCAAACTCATTGAAAGTGCTAGTCCAAAATACATGGTTGTCTCAATCATCATTACACTCCATTAACACATAATGGATGCTCCCAAGATCCTTTGATCTTTTTCTTTGATGATTGACCACAACCCAAAGATAAATGATTGAAAGATTAATTGTGTCTAGAGTATACTAATGCAACTAATGCTTCATATACTCAAGAACTTTCGATTGCCCTAGGATTAACAAAGTGAACCATCAATACATGACTAGTTCTTTATTGATTGAATGGCAACCGAACACAATTTAAATTGTATTTAAATTGTGATGAGTATATATTAACTACATAAGTTTCATATACTCAATTCGATGGAATCTAAAAGTAATGATCCAATTTATATGGATTGGTGGAAAGGGATCAATACTCTTAAGACCATTAATTATAGAATAAACTCCGTTAGATGTGTGCATGCAAATAATTGAACTTGAATCAATATGCACATATTCAATTTTTGATTGCTTTGGAGTTTATCCTATATTGCCATGAGTATACTACAACTACACAAGTTAAATATACTCAAATGGTTGTTTCAAAGTAATGATCCTTAATATAGAAAGATGGATTAGATCAATACTATTGAAACTTCAAGATTAAGCATGAACTCCCCCTAAATGTGTGCATTCATGTATATATGGAGTTGGAAACAAAATGCACATATTAAGGTTAAAACTATGGTGGAGTTCACCCTTTGTCTTGAATCCAAAGAATGTATCTAGAAATAATAAAGTTGCATTTGATACATACCTTTTGGATTTCCATTTTTCTTTTTCATGAGACTATTCAAAAATATACTCAATAATAATGTTAGTCTCACATTTAGATTTATCAATAAAATCATAACATATTTGACATCAAAGAATGCAACAAAATATGATAATGTGAACTCGAATGCATACCTTTGATATTTCCATCTTTTCATCCAAAAGAGACTAATGAGAGTTAAGCTCACCAAAAAAGTTAGTCTTATAAAGATTTGTCATTACTTAACAATTGAGACTAATCAATATTATGATTATCAAAAGAGTTAGTCTCAATATTAGATTTGTCATTAACACCAAAACCAACTTAATGGAGATTGAACTTTCAACTGACCGAAGGGCCCCCTGGTCAGTGAAACACAGCGGTTCAGTGCATAACCGAAAAGGTGCTTTCCAATATCGGAAGGGATATTCTTTTTATTTCAGTACATTTTCCAATCCGAACTAAGTTCCTATTCATATCTTTTGCTAGGAAGGTCCAAATTAAGTAAAATAAGTTTCTAAATTTATGTTAAATCTTGAGGATTTGGAATATGCAATAAAATCTAATTGTTCAAGATAGTTTAAATTAATTAAGCTAAAGTTGGTATTAAGTCCCTTGAATGTACCATAGAGCATCTATAAAAACTACAACCCCTTAAATAGTGAAATGTGAATAATAAAAACTACAACCCCTTAAATAGTGAAATAATTCTCACATGTTCCTGTAGTCATGGATGCTCCATTTTTTAAAAACTATCTAGGATTGAACTCAGTTTGAATCAAAAAGTGAATAGAAAGCCTCTCTTGCGTAGAAAATCAAATAGTTTAAATTTGGATCAAATGGACTCAAATCATAATTAAACTAGTTTTTCCATGTTCCTGAAATCACAAGGATCCTAGATATGCAAAAAAAATTATTTTTTGCCATATATAACATCAAATATTCAATATTCGAAGTTTCAATGCATGAAAAGTCCGAATAATCATAACTTTCGCAAACGAATTTCAAATTTAACAAAACCAAATCCTACGGCCTTTAAAATTGAAAACCTTCCTGGTTATAAAAAAATATTTCATTTTTATGAAATGTTGAATTAAATCCATATAAAGCCTTAATGTTCTTTTATATAAAAAAACATCACGGATAAAAGAGAAATATCGCGAAACCAACTTTAAAACCACTCTTAGAGACATCCCCTGCAAATTCCTAAAAAATGGATAAATTATCTTATAAGGTGCAATCGCAAACTTAAAACGAAAATTGAACATTTATCGCGCAGTTATTAGAAATACTTAAGCCTTTTCGGCAGTCCGTAAAATATCTCGTCTAAATGTAAAATTTTGGAAGAATAGCCCAGAAACACACTCTAGTATATGGACTACCATGTTCTAGAAAAATATCTTATTTACAACTTGTTTTACATCTAAATCACATTAACGCAAATACTCTAAGTGTTAAGGTCGCCAGAAGTACATTATATGAACAGCTGAGTTTAAAAAGTCTTTAACCAAAGTACCCGTATCGCAAGAATCATCATATAACCATGTAGTAGTAGCCAATAACTCAGAATTTCATAACCAAATCGTAGAGATAACTTTTTTATGCAGAAATAGTTAAGTCTAAGTACTGTTTACACAACATTCTAGTTAATGTTATACTTCTACTAATCCAAATAATTTTAGCATCTTGTATTCATAAATATTTACACTTAAACATATAATTTTAGCCTCTTGAATCATAAACAACATTAGATATGTTTGTAAACTTAGCTTCTTAAATTCGGAATCAAACGAAAGTAGTATATTCATAAAAGGCTTCACATAAACTATGAAGTAATGAAATCTTTATGAAAGTGATCAATCAAGAACCAAAAATCACTATGTTCTTCTTGATAAGTTCTAATTTGGTATTTACATCTGATTTCCTTTTTGCCCTATTTTGTATGTTGTTATTTGCTCATTTTCGCGGCTCTCGTTATTTGATGCATAGACACCGACGTTTCAAAATTGGTTGATGACGACCCCGAATACGATCACGATTATATCCCCGATGAAGAGCAACCAGGCAAGCACCCTCCTTTGATCATGTTGATCTGTTATGTTGTTTTAGCAAACTATATGCATGCGTGTTTGTTATAAACTTGCTATGTTGTGGGTAATGGTATCTAAATCCAATTGAATGCATCTATTTTACCTTGTCATTTGATTACCCGACATTGTAACCTAGTTATGGTGTAGACATTACTTAGTGTCACTTGAGTAATACTTATGAAATACCTTACGCACTTGCTTAGACATGCTCACTAGAACATCTTTTAAATGATGGAAAATATTTCAATCTAGCTCGATCAACTTTGTTAAAAGGTACGAAACTGAGGTATGGTTTTCGTGTAATTTGGTAAAAATCCAACCTAAAACTTATGGTTTAGACGTGGGTGAGTTATTACTTAAACTTGGGGCGTGAAAAGACCCTCACGCGTAGTTAGGGGGAGATTCTCGCCCAGGTCAATTAAGAACCGAATTTGATGCTATGACCTAAGTGATTTGGTGCAACCACATGTGCTAGTATGGGATAGCCTTAACTCACTAGATTAGTTGAAGCTTAACCTTGCATTTTGGTAGTTCGGAGTAGTAAGGGCACGTCAAGGAACGGTGTTGCTCGTAGGTGCTCCCTTCACCGAGTTGTTGGGGCCAAAGCATTCAAATACAACGGTGTATGCCTTGCCATGGGGAGAGGACCCGATGGGGGTACACCATCATATGCATAGTACGTGCTGGCCCAGATCTCCGGACTGTGGCAAGGGTTTAACATCATCGGGGTTGGTACAACACTAAGCTTTAACAAGTTGAACGGTTTCATCACAGTCTAGCAATCAGGTACAATGAGTATAGCGAGGCATGGTTGACATGATTGCTACAATGTGTCATGTGGATAAAGTGTAAACTCTCTACACAGATTTAAAATCTAATTAATTAGCCGTGCTCGCGGTCATGAGTAACTTGGAGAATATTGCCAAGTATAGTCATGTTTTTGCGAAAAGTTTTGGAACCGGTGTTGGAACGGGTTGGTAAACTTGTAAGGAAGGGTGGCTGTTTTTACTCGCTATTCGCAGCCAAGGAGGGCTGCGGATCGATGTATATGAGCTTTACTTATTGTTATTTAACTTCTTAATAAATGCTCTTTACAATTCTGTTACCGTTTAATGAAACATTCACTTGCAAACAAAATCTACTTTATGCTGAAAATGAGATTAGTGTAGAAACCTATATTCCTTGTTCTAGCCATGCATCTACTATATTTTCATACACTAAAGTCTTGCGAGTACATATGTGCACTCATCGTTGCTTATTCTAAATAATATAGACGAAGGTATGGAAGAGTGCCCCCGACAACTCGTACTTTTCACCGGGGTCCGACGACTATATTGATGGATGAACTTGGGCTTTTCCAAGTCGGTTGCCTATGGGTTAACGGACGGCATACCGCTGTCATACTTTTGGTTTGTGTTTATATTCTGCTGTAATTTACTTTGGTATGTAATATTTGGCCAGTCGGCCACGAACTTGTAAGAACAAGTAGTTGTAATGGTTCCGCTTTAATATTATGATGTATGGTTGTGATTCCAATTGTTGTAAATGTGCGTACTAGCCACTGGTCATAGGATTAGTACCGTACGCACATAGATTCTCATTTTGGCATTTTATGCAAAAATAGGGGTCGTTACATTCTGGGTATAGACTAAAAGTAAACTACATCCGATTACACATCACACTTAGCAGAAAGATTAAAGCATAAATAAATAATCGGTTAAACAGTTGATTATAAATATTACAACGTATTCAAAAATATCTGAAGTATTGTTTCAAGACAGACCCCATTACAAGCATTCAAGATACAATTTTGGGACAAGCCTATTATGCTCCCGGATTGTTAAGCTTGGCTCCCAGGGCTGACAATGTAGCAGCAGCCTTGGCTATGGTTTGTTCCAAGTCGCCAAGAATATTCTCATCTTCCGCAGTGCTTTCAGGCATGGGAGTGACTTTAGTCGACTATTTCTTTACTTCCGCCACAACCAGATCAAGTTCAAGCTTCTGGGCCTTCATAGCCGACACAGAGTCCACTAGGATCTGCTGGCCTTCAAATATTTGCTTATTGACCGTGGCCAATTCTGCTTCAAGAAACTTTTTGGTTGACTCCAATTTTTGAGTCGCCTCCTTTTTAAGCTTGTGGGACTTGGTGTCTTCATCAAATTTGGCCTTCTTGGCCTTGGTGTTGGCTATCATCTTGTTCAGGAGTTTTTGGTCTTCTCATGAGCATCTTGAAGAGAAAGCCTAGCCTTGGCCGCATCGACTTCTACTTTTCTATCATCAAGATGGCAAAATTTCAATAATGCTGCCATCGCTTCTAGGGGTAAATCGGCTTGAACCATGGCCATTGCATCTCAAAGTGGCTGGGTGTTTTCAAGCATTTTAGCTGATGGCGCAAGCACAAGGTCAAACAGTTTGTTCAGCCTCTCCTTCATGACTGGTGCCGATGTTACTACAGCTGATGCGTCCTTGGAAACGCAGAGGATCTGTTGGATTTCCTCGAGATAGCTGTCTATTGCCACCTCCTTGTCATCTTCCAAATCCGATAAGGTGAAACCCAACTTGTCGGTGAGGGAGTCCATCGGCTTGGCAGGTTCCAAGATAGGAGCAGTAGGAGCAGGCGGCGTTGGCTGAGAAGATGGTGGAGGGAGCTCGGACTCAACGACTGGAAAATCGGCCAAAATATTGGCCACTTGTGTGGTAGGAGAGAGAACAGGCTGCAAAGTAATCCATAAACAAGTTAATCTGACTTATTCAGATGGATGAATCAAAATTGATAAAGAAAGGCACTTTACCTCGCATATATCGGATGCACACGGAGAGCTCTCAGCCGAATGTTCTTGGGGTTTTTGACCCTGCTGACTATCACCTTCTTATTCACTCAGTTGTGTTTTTTCTCTATTGAATAGTCAATTAAAAGAGTTAGTCGATGAAAATAGTAGAAACATGAGAAGACATGCCTTGAAACTTACTAGGATGCTGCTTTTCCAAATCGAACAAGGAGCGAGATTGAGCTCCTAAGGTGCCCGAAGAGTAGTCGGTAAGTGCTGTTTCGACAGAGGGTTTTTTGGCGGGGCGGCCAGCACTTGATGTTTCACCTGCAGGCCTCTTCCTGGCACACTTGGCATGAGAAATAGGGAAAATGACCGATCAGTAAAATTCAAGGATATTCAAGTTGTTAAGGAAAAAGAGGAGCCTATGTTAGCCGATACCTCGCTAGTAACATCTACAAGGCTTGTGTTAGTATAGCCTTGGGTATTAGTCTCGATGCTGGAACTTGAGCTATTGCTAGCATTAGTCAGTTCTGTCGGCTCATCGGGAAGATTTGGGAAGAATTTGGTGATAACAGCCAATGTAGTTCTTTCTGTAGAATACAAGGCTGCAGAGATAGCTGACCACCAAGAAGAGAAACTCCCTACCCTTCGAGTATTAAGATAAAAATGCAGCAAGGTTTGAAGCTAGAGATCGCCGGCTAGATGGAGAACAATGCTGGCCCCCAAGGCACTGCAGATATGTTCTCTTGGTTGAAGCCGATCAAGCAACTAAAAAGATGGGGGGACTTGACCAAATTCGAGCTGCCTGGTGTACACCGATGGGTGATAGAACTCATATGATGGCTAGAAGGTGTGATTCCTAGTGTTAAAGTCGATGGATAATGTGCTTGGAGAAAGGAAGATTTCATATAAGTCGAGTGTACTCTCAAGCATGGTACCGCTATCAGCCGACAAATGAAGAAATGACGGCCATGAATAATCGTTGGCCTCCTTATAGCTGAAGAAGTCGCGTTGGCTGAACTCTTCACTGTCGAGTTGAAGGAAGAAGGCTAGATATTTCCTTGAGCCGATGAGAGTTATCTTTGACTTATTACCATAACAGAGGATAAATCTTTCCCCAAACGATCGGCTATTCCTATACTCAGCATCCTGGCCTTCTGGGGTTTCTTCCAAAAGGGAAAGGAGTCATCTCAAAGGAATCAATCTTGAAAGATCGGCTAAAAAGGCAATCAAGCCAGGTTTGGATGAACCAGAGAGGACCGCCTACGTTTTCAACTGTGTGTGACCCCATTCCAATGAAAAGCCGACTGCGTATGATGTGCATCATCTGATATATAGCCCCAAGGAACATTTTGCCTAATACTAGCCACCGACCTTCTACCAATTTTTTGGCCAATACTTCATAGAATTGGGTCGGTCTAAGAGAAGCCCCATAGAAGATGAATCGGTCAAGCCACAGGTTGAGGAAAGCAATATGTTCTTTGTTCGATACTGGGCCAGTGCCTTTGTTATTTTCGATGTACTTGCTTCATCCTTCTCCCTTGGCACGGATTAACTTATATTGAGGTTTGGCACTAAAGACCAATATTTGTTCTCCATCTAGCCTCAAACAACAAAGCTGGGCTATATCCAAAAGAGTGGGGCCAATAGGACCTGTTCTAAACAGAAAGGCATTGAGGGTATCTGACCAGAAGTAACATGTTGTTGCCACTACGGGCTCGTTGGCCTCTGGATCGGCTAGAGATAAGAGGAGACACTCCGCTATTCCCATCCGCTCCCATTCAAACATTTTTTGGGCCATTAGCCGATTGTACCAGTCCCTCTAGCCCTTTAGCACTGTCGGCCAGGCTCTAAAACTCTTACTCCATCCTTCTATGTTATATTAGGAGGCCGATAGAGGAAGATGGGGTATTTCCTGATCTATGACGACCAATGGGTCAGGATTGCCTAGCGGTCCTAAGTAATACTGGTCATCACTATTGGGTATGGGGATGATTACCTGACTACGGGTCCATTAAGCTGATCTGATGAGGTTGTGCAAGCTGACTGAGTTGTTGGATAGAAGTTTGAAGTCTTGAAGACGACGATGAAGACGATGGTTGAGGGTTTGAAAGCTTGAGCGCGTGAAAGTGACCGATGAATGGGGGGTAAGAAAGGTGAAAAGGCAGGAAGTTTTTTCAGCGGGTCGTGTGCGGTTAATGGTGAACATACACGTCTCAAGATTTTAAGGCACCATAAATGGAGCGGTTACCAACAAGAATATTGCGCTAAACCGATGATGATAGAAGATGATAAAAGACGACGAAGAAGATTTTTGGAAGATAACATATTATCTCCCAAAAATAGGGGGCATTTGTTTGCACCAAAATTTGGCAAGGCATGGCCAATTTTTCAGGTTAAGGATAAAAGGGATATTTTTGGCTGATATCGGGTAAGAAAGGAAAAATTAAGTTAAAGATAGAATTATGACCGATATTGGTTCAAAGATGAGATTTATCCGCAAAAAGGCCGATACGGGTTGTGGTCGGCAAACGCATTGGAGAGGGATACGATCGGCCAATGCACTATAAAAAATGGTCAAGGGCGAGCAAAGACAACAACCCAAATCAATCAAACAACTCACATTTACTTTCAATTTACTTTCCTGTCAACTAGGAGTAGCTCTATAATTTAGAATCTTTCTTGTAATCCGATCTTGATTAATAAAGTTGCGCATCGCCGATTATTGGTCATCCTCGATTACGCCAATTAGGTTTGATTTTCCCCGATCTTGTTGCGCATCACCTTTTTCGAAAAATCTACCTTTATCTACCATCTAATCAGCCCTAATCGACTATTTAGACTTATCGTTACTCTTGATTTGATCGGCTTTTTAGCTGTTTGGATCTTTGCCGATTGTTGCACTAGATCGACTTTGAGCGTATTTTTTCATTTGTCTTGCCGATTGCAGGATCAAATTGGCTGGCATGTCCTGAACCCTTTGAACTCGATGTTCTCGTCTGTTTGGGCCGATCAATCCTCCATCACATTTTTTGGTGTCAACAATTACAGAGCTCACAATCGGTAGCAAGAAATTGCCCACGGCATTTTTCATGGTCGACACCAAAGGGAATTGCAGCATGTTATTACGGCGAAATTGGATCCATGCCAACTGCTGTATTCCATCGACCATGCACCAAATGCTCATTCAATAGAATGGGGATGAGGTGGAAATAATCCAAGCCAACACATCGGCTCATATAGCTATGGCCAGTTCAGATGCAAATTAGCAACATGATGGGGCGAAGTGCATATCAGGCAAGGTTCTTGATGATTGCAATTTTGTCGACGTCAACTAGACAGGACTCGTCCCACTCGATGTGAGGCTGAGCACGTTTGATTGGACAAGCGAGATTTTACACCGATGGAGTCCAGATCGGCAGTGAATACTTTACAAGATAAAATGTGAATCTATCGGCACTCAACAGATAGCTATGAGGCCATTAAATACTTTGAAGAAGTTGAAAAATTAAGCTAAGGTTTCACGTCGACTGATTTGTTGGATGAAGTTGAGATAGATGATGGTGATAGAAAAAGACCAACTTTTATTAGTTCAAAATTAGAGTAAAAAAAGTTAGTCAAGCTTTTGATAAATTATAAAGATTGTTTTGCTTGGGAATACCATGAAATGCCTGGTTTAAGCCGATAATTGGTTGAACATCGGCTACTAATAAAATTGAGCTGAAGGCCGTTTAAATAGTCTCCTAGGCGATTTAATCCGGACATTATAATAAAATAAAAGAAGAGATTGTGCGTTTATTAGAAGATAAATTTATCAGGCCTTACTGATACGTTGAATGGGTTTTTAATATCGTTCCTATTATGAAGAAAAATGGTAAACTCAGGGTATGTGTTGATTTTAGAGATTTAAATAAAGCTACACCCAAAGATGAATACCCAATACCTATAACCGATATGCCTATCAATGCTGCATCAAAGAATAAGATTATTAGTTTTCATGGTGGCAATGCTGGTTATAATCAAATATTCATAGTGGAAGTCCATATCCCTAAGACAGCCTTCAGGTGCCCTAGTGCTCTAGGTTTGTTTGAGTGGGTTGTTATGATATTCGGCATAAAAAATGCTGGTGCAACATATCAGCATACTATGAATTTGATTTTTCATAACTTAATCGGCTATATTGTGGAAATCTACATTGATGATGTTGTTGTAAAATCTAAGGAAGATTTCCAACATCTAGCCGATTTGGAAACAGTGTTCAAGAAGACAAGAGCACATGGTTTGAAGATGTATCCATACAAGTGTGCTTGTGGTGTATCGACTGGACAGTTCTTCGGGTTTATGATCCACGAAAGAGGGATTGAAGTTAACCAAGAAAAGGTCAAAGCCATAGCCGATACTAAACCGCCTGAGTGCAAAAAGGATTTACAAAAGTTGATCGGCAAGATTAATAATTTGTGACGCTTTATTTCTAATTTGTCTGGACAAATCAATGCACTTACCCCGTTGCTGAAATTAAAGGGAGATCAAGAATTCGTTTGGAGAGCCAATCAACAAAGAGCTTTTAAAAGTATAAAGGAATATTTGTCTAAGCTTCCAGTATTAGTTATGCCTCAGAAGGGGATACCATTTAAACCCTGTCGGGACCCGATTCTGAGAATCTGGACCCTCTGTGTATTCTGTGCTAGTCCAGGATCACGCTAGCACACACAGTCTTATCAAGGTTGAACATCACAGACATTCACAACGATACCATAGTAAATAGTGCAAAGTTTATATAAACTGAATTGTACGACGTTATGGTCTCCTTACATAAATCAGCCACGCAGGACTTACATTATCAGAGTAAACAGGAAACAGCGGAAAACATATAAACTTCGTGGAAGCCTTCATCTTACCACAGGCAACCGACTGGTCTTGCTCCCTAATTGTCCGGATCTTCAATATACTCCTCCTCCTGTGCCGTAAACTCCTCCATCGATGTTGGGATTGATAGGCAAGGAGGGTCGAGTACTCAAGGCACTCAACAAGTAATGCATGAATGCGGTGCTATTACTACATTCAAGGCTTATTCCAAAGAATTGGCTTACTTGGTTCTTTTGCATCAAACAAAGATTTTTAAACTAGCATCTTATTTAGATTAAAAGCAGTGAAAACAGTTATATATAATGCTAAGTTCTTCAAATGGTTTTTCTTCAAAGATTCTTGGCACACAGCCTTAAACAGTTCATTCTTAGCACCGGCACACAGCCACCCTTCCCACATTTTACTTTTTTGAAGATCTACCCCTTGACTGTAATCCCCGAGCAATGCTCAATACCGCGAGCATGGCTATTCGAATAGATTTGACACTCTGCAGAGGTTGTACACTTTACCCACAAGATACTGACCGCCACCACATGTGTGATTGCCCGTAACAAAGCCTTTCAGAACCTCTACCTTAACCAATGAACCTCTCCGGTATTACCTTCACTATCACTTCCCTCACACAGAGCCGAAGTATAGGACAGGACAACACCGTTGGATGGGCGCCAAGCCGCAGCACAGGTACGCTCCCCCACACAGATACACCCAGTGTACTGTCACCCCGAGGTATCAGAGGAAAGATGTTAGAACCCTAATCAACTAGGTTTGTCCCATATAAGACATGTGGTTGTACGGGTGACTCAGGTCAAAGGCTTGCAAGGTGAGGTCCTTAACTGACCAAGGCAAGACTTCCAACACTCAACAGTGGCACACAGCCCAATGTGGCACACAGACTCACATCACTCATCAACCCATTGCCACACAGGCCCACCTGGCACAAAGCCTCTTGCCACTTGCCCCAGTCTAAATCATTTCCCACCCGCTGATTATTGTGCAACACATGCCAAGAATAACTCAACATCGATGCATGAACCACAGTGTCTCGTACCTCAAGCTCATCATATGGCATCATCACACCACTTTCAAAATACATTCAATATTTCGTTAGTCAACATTGATACATTTTCTGAAAGATCATTCATGACTCGTTGTAAGGCTAAGCTTCTAATCACGGTCTAGCCTCCCATGTTGGCATCATATTAATATCCAACAGATACGAATAACCTTAGGTTGCACAATGATTTAAAGGCATACAAATAGTAGTTTCAAGGTGGTGATAACAATATGGGTTGATTAGCTACATACCCCCAAATCAATTTAAATACATTTAAATAAATTAGCATGCATAATTTCAAAGCATAAATTACATTTTAAAATCTGGGAACAAAATGATCAAAGCATCACTTGCCTTTAAAGAGTTGCTGGTCTTGATCTGAAGCTTGATCTGAAGTGATGAACTCTCCTTCAAAACTTTCCGGCAAATTTGCGTCTATGCGTAAAAATAACATATGTAATAAATAACCAAAACAGTAGACTATATAATCTTAAAAATTCAATTTAAATTCACCATTAAAAATAGCACAATTTTACAAATTTTTAGAAATTGGAATCACCTCAATCGGAGTTCAAATGCAAAAGTTATAGCCTTTCAAAGTTTTAAATAAAATATAAATCAGAAAATCCGATTTGTTTTAATTATTTTTATACGGAAAAATTGGGATTTATGATGTCAGCATGACCTACTGATGACGTCAGCACCGAAATGAAATTGGGCTGAAATATTTTTATATATAAAAAATATTTATGACGTAAGCGATGACGTCAGCATGACACGTGGCAGCCTTCTGGTGCCGCCATGTCGCCTCGATGTATGGGCTCGATTCACGGCTCGGATCGGTTCCACCGTGGACTCGGTCCACCAAAGACAAGGCATCTGACGCGGCAAGATCCGAGCCGCTCATTGCATCAACGGCCGATCTTATGCGCGCCACAATCGCGATCGCCTCAAATCCACGCGACACGCGTCGCGCATCCAACGATCGCTCGGATCCAACGGTCAGATCCCCGCGCCGACTCGGGGACGCGGAGAGCGTCCTACGCCTCCACGCGTCGCGCATCCGGCGGGACTCCTGGATCCAACGGCTGGATCTCGCGCACGTTCGGCGGCATCTCGGTTCACGCGCGGCCATGCGGCAAGATCGCAGCGGTGTGCCCAAAAGCAATGGTCGGATCTGGTCTCTGCCCCGGTCAACGCGCACACGCGTCTACGCGTAATTTGGTGGGAGCGCGACGTCATCTCCGCTGCACGTTCAAATCTGAACAGCGCGGATTCACACGACACAGCTCAACCCACAACTACCGTTTAGATCTCATCCAACGGCCCATGGTACCCGAGCTGATTACTGTTCATCTTAACTACGCGACACAATCTCACGCGTACACTAACGATCCAACGGCTGAGATCTAAACAAGCACAGAAACTAAATCTAATCACCACCGTTCAATCTAGATCTAACGGTCAAGATTAATGCTAGGATTTAAAACAGAAGGGGAAAGACGTGGACGAACCAGAAGCGTGCGATGCAGATCGAACGGTCGACGGGGTTCGGCGAGGTCGACGGTGGTGCAGAAGAGAAGGCTGCCGGAGCTGGGGAAGACGACGCGGTCGGCGGCGCTAGAGGGCGATTCCGACGAGAAGAACTGACGGGGTCGACGTGTCTTGGCACGGCGAACTCGACGTAGACCTTAGGGACGGCAGAACCTCAACGGATGGTGAGCAAAGGGCAAAGAACTGCGGCGAAGACTTCAGCGAACTTCGGCGAGCTCTTGAGGGCAAACGGCGGTGGCTCAGGAGGCGTGTGAGGAGTCAAAAGATGCAGCGAGAGGAGCTCTGCCAGACGCGCTACTCGGTGCACTTTCAGGAGCCTCGACGTGCGCGCTGCAGGCGGTGAAACAAGCAGAAACGCTCGGCGGCGTTAACTCCGGCGATTACGCGGGCGAAGGGACGTGGCTCCATCACGGGTGTCCGCGTGGACTCGATCGGATGGCTCACGCACGCGGGCGACGCGGCGCAACGGCAATTGTTCGATCAAGATCGGACGGTGCGATTCTAGGGTTTCGGCGAACTGGGCCGGGCTAAGCACAGTGTTGGGCCGACCCAGTACTATTCACCCAATTTTTAAAACATTTCTGATTAAAAATAAATCAGATAAATAAACAAAGCCAAAATAAATAGCAAAAATACCCGGAAAAATTCTAGAAAATACTTTGATACATTTGAAACTCAAATAAAATATTTTCAATAAAACTTTACATAAAATTTTCCATTATTTAATTGATTTCAAGAAAGGCCATATTTGAATAAATCCAAATAAATTTCAATAAATTCCCAAAAATTCTCAAAAATAAAAAATACTACAAAATTTAAATTAGAGAAAATTTCAGGGTGTTACAAACCCTATATATTAGCTGGAGAGGCAATGATTGGAGCTGTCTTGGCGCAAGAAATCAACTGTAAAGAATGAGTTATTTTCTACTTACACCGACGATTGATTGATACCGAGACCATGTATCCTTTTGTAGAAAAACTTTGTTTATCATTGTATTTTACTTGCACCAAGTTAAGGCATTATATATTAGCACCAATATGTAAAGTTGTCTGCAAAACCGATGTTATAAAGTATATGCTCTCGGCTCCAATTTTGAGAGGTCGACTTGGGAAATGGGTTTACACACTCATCAAGTTCGACCTGACATATGAATCGGCTAAGGCCATCAAGGGTCAAGCGGTTGCCAATTTTATAATAGGGCATGAAACCGATATTAATGCCAACCTAGTATCTGTTACACCTTGGCACTTATTTTTTGATGGGTCGGTGTGTAGAGAAGGTGATGGTATCAGTATAGTGCTAATGTCCCCAAAAGGGTATAGTTTTTGAGTTTGCGTTTAGAATAAATCACAAATACTCGAACAATCAAGATGAGTACGAAGCCTTGCTAAGAGGCCTACAGTTGCTCGATACCATTGGTGTCGATTATGTTGAGACTTATGATGATTCTTTGCTAGTGGTTCCACAGGTGAAAGGTGAATATAATTGTCATGACGAAGTTTTGGTCAAATTCTTAAACAGGTTTCTTATGATTATCGGCTCATTCACTTCAGTCTTAATTCATCATATTCCGCATGAAATGAATAGAAAGGCCAATAATTTAGCTCAACAAGCATCCGGTTATAAAATGTTTGGCCACTAGGAGAACTTTGAGCCGATAGATAAAGCAGTCCTAAATGCTGAAGTAATATGTTCCAACATAGGTGACTAGAGAACAAAGATAACTGGTTATTTATGTGATCCAACAAGGCCTACAGATCGAAAAATTAAGAGACAAGCCCTAAAATATGTCTTGCTCGATAATACACTTTATTATCGAACTTTGGAGGGTTTATTGTTAAGGTGTCTTAGGATCGAAGAGGCTAA
Organism: Otatea glauca; assembly: GCA_036346275.1. Lineage (NCBI taxonomy): Eukaryota > Viridiplantae > Streptophyta > Magnoliopsida > Poales > Poaceae > Otatea > Otatea glauca. Next base: position 65,710,648 of record CM070715.1, read on the forward strand.
GTGACGATGGGTGAAGTGCATGAAGGTATTTGTAGAACCCATCAATCGGCTCACAAAATGAAATAGCTATTGAGGCATACCGGATATTTTTGGCCAACAATGTTGGAAGATTGTTTCAAGTATTACAAAGGATGCCAAAATTGACAAAAATTTGGCAATTTAAAATTGGCTCCAGCATCAGCTTTATACCTAATTATTAAGCTTTGGCCGTTTAGAGGATGGGGAATAAATATAATCGGACAAATATATCATGCATGGAATAAAGGCCATAAGTATATTTTGGTTGCGATCGATTATTTTTCTAGGTGGGTTTAGGCCATACCTCTCAAGAAAGTAACTTGTGTTGAAGCAATCGGATTTGTTATGGAGCACATTGTCCATTGGTTTGGAATTTCTCAAACTATTACAACCGATCAAGGCACTGTATTTATATCCGATGACTTTTAAGGTTTTGCTCAAAGTCTAGGGATCAAGTTACTGAATTCTTCACCCTACTATGTGCAGGCTAATGGTCAAGCTGAGTCATCAAATAAAACATTGATTAAGTTGATCAAAAGAGAAATTAAGGAGAAACTAAGGAATTGGCATGTGATATTATCGAAGACTTTACGAGTTTATCGGATTGCTTCCCATGGTGTGACAAAGCTTTCACCTTATTAGTTGGTTTATGGACAAGAAATTGTGTTGCTATTGGAAATCAATATTGATTCAATCAGGGTAGCCAAACAAAATGAATTGTCGGCTCAGGATTATAAAGAATTAATGATCGATAATCTAGATGACTTGGCAGAATTATGACTATATACAATGGATCGACTAACATTGTTTTCAAAGCCGATGACATTATAATTGAAGGACTTAATCATGAAGAAGGCCAAACAAAGCAGCCACGGCCTTGGCAATTATCCTCTCAATATCCTAAAGATAACACTCATCGGCTTCTTGGCTTCCTAGCATTGGGACGATTTTGGCTGCTTGATCCTTGACGGATACAAATGATGAAGCTACCACAGCCTTTTGCGCCTTGATAGCCGACGAAGCATAGGCCATTTTTCCTTCAGGATTGGCTAATTGACTATTCATTTTGGCCAACTCCGCCTCGAGACAATGTCTGGTTGCTTGTAACTTGGTCGATGCCTCTTTATTGGCCTTGAGTTGTTTTAGCTCTTCATCGTACTTAGCATTGTGAACCTTGGCGTCGGCTACCAGCATATCAAGGAGTTTTTTATCTTCGCGTTGAGCTGACCGTTGATCCATCCTTGCTCTTGTCGCCCATACCTGTTCCTTCCGATCGTCCAGGAAGCATACGTCGAAGAGAGCGCGATCGCGGCTCAGAGGCAATTCGCCTTGATTGCGCCCATGGCATTGCGGATCGGCAGCGCCTTCCACCAAAGGCGGTGATGGAGAGTGTGTGAAATCATGTGCTAAAAAAATGGCTTAGTGATGAAATTGGCATTGCAAAGTGGTTATGCTCATGGCATGTGTGGTGCTTGTGCATGTACTGTTTTAGATGTTTAATTGATATGCTTGTGATAGCATGATAATTGTTTTGCTTGATGCAATGCGCTCATGTGAGTGGTTGCATTGACTGATCTTGAGTCAAGTCGTGGATTTGTGCTCGTACATAGTTTTCGTGTTTATTCATGTGCAAGTGTTGCTTGAGGGCGAACGTGGTCGATGACGGGACCGGAACTAGGTTCATGGAGGAACTGAGGTTCGGGACTAGGTTCAGAAAGGAACTGAGGTCCTAGTGGTCAAGGATGTTATGCGGGACGTTCGGGCTACAGAACGATGCACATAGATGTTGGTTAGTCATGTGAGTGCCGTAGGTGGGCCGTACGCCTACAATTGTAATCGTTTGGGGCAGTTTGCATGTATTGGGCCAGGTGGACATGCATGCGAACTGTTGCTCATTATAAATAGGAGAGAGATGTCTCATATTTATGTGAGAGAGCTGTGTATTAGGATTTGTACTCTTTTGTTTGAAGTACCGTGAGTAAACTAGTGAGAAGAAATAAAAAATCCCAATTTCCTCAACCTCCCGAGCCACAAAAAAAAGATTTTTTTTAAAATAATATATTTTTTATTTAAATTGCAAAAATATACCTTGATCTCAAAAAATTACAAAAATATACCTATGTCGCCCTTTAAGAAGGCGAGAGGGAAATGTCGCTCGTTGAAAGGGCGATAGAGGCATATGGCATGCGCGACAGAGGCATGTGGCATGCTTTGTCGGCCTCTGAACGGGCGACATTTCCCCTGTCCTACAACCAGTTTCTAAAGAAAATCACAATATTTTTATATGATCTCAGATGGAGATGAACTTTATATGAAAATTGTAGCTCTCGACAAGGTCTACAATTTGGTATACAAACGTTTTTTATTTGAATTCATTTAGATGGCCAAAAACGGGATAGAAGGTTCAGATCTAAAAATCAGATCTGAACTAGATCTAAACCTTCTATCCCGCTTTGACCATCTAAATATATTCAAATGAAAAACTTTTGTATACAAAAGTTGTAGATCTCATCGAGAGCTACAATTTTCATATAAAGTTTATCTCCATCCGAGATCATATAAAAAAATATGATTTTCTTTAGAAATTGGCTGTAGGGCAGGGGAAATGTCGCCCATTCAAAGGGCGACAGAGGCCTTTAAACGGGCGACATTTCCCTCTCGCCTTCTAAAAGGTATATTTTTGCAATTTTTTTACAATTTGGATAAAAAATGAATTATTTAAAAAAATTCGAAAAAAAGGAAGAAAGGTCTTGGTACGTGGCAATGAGCGAAGTAAAATTTCGATGCTACAAGATTCTCACCGCAGATGATTGCGATCTACAAGATCGTGTCTGTCGCACCAAGCACCACTTGCTCATGCGCGACTTTCAGTAATAGGTTCTGATTCCGTTTGCATGCATGTTATGGTTTTTATAGATTGATTTATTGTCTCTCTTGATTGAACAAGTTTAATTTTAATTTAATCCATCTAAAACCTTCCTAGGGCATTAATTTAGTGTTCCTCGAAGTTTTGTTGGTTAATCTTTTGTAGATTGTGATTAATCACGAAATTAGGGTTTACTTGATTTTCGTCATAATCTGTCACAGCAAAGCTTTCGAGGTTCATAACTTTTTCTCCGTAGGTTCGATCGAGCTAATTCTTTTTGTTTTAGATTCGTACTGGAATCTAGTTTCTACAGTTCAAATTTCAGATTAATCCGATGGTTGGATCTCTAGAACTTCATGATTTACCGAATGTATCTACTCTGTTTTGTTGAATACGAAGCAATTATTTGAGTCCGAATTGGGGTGAATTTTTAGTTGATCAAAAATTTAATTTTAGCTTCCACGCAATCATCCACCCCCCTATGATTGCTAGCTTAGTGTATATCGATCCGACAGAGTGGAGCAGATCAAAGAAGTACTTGATGTTTTCCTTTACCCCAGGAGCTAATGTAACTTGAGCCGATGCCTCCTTCGAGACCGAGATAATTTTCTCAATCACGTTTGGCACCTTATCCACCTTGCCTTACTCATTCAAGTCCGACATGACGAACCCCAACATGTGGGTAAGGGACTAAGTCGGCTTGTCGGTAGGCTCTACGTATGGAGCATCGGTGGAGACAATCGAAGTCAACAGGGTAGGCTACGTCGGCTGGGGTGGCAGTACGACGTTTGCTATTGGCAAAGGCAACAAAGGCTAGAAAAGGAACTTATTAGCAAATTTTCATTGGAAAAGGAGTTAAATCGGCTAAAATGCATGTTTACCTTATCAGAAGCCGACCCTTGCGGCGAAACTTCAGCCGAACCTTCTTGGGGCAGACCTTTGGAAGTGACAACATTTTTTGTTAGGTCGCCCACGTTTCTTTTCTATTAAGAAATCAGCTAGAAGTGTTAGTTTGCAGAAGGTGATTAGATAATATGAAATACAACCGACAGATACTAACTTGGTTATGGCTTGTCCAAATCCGAGAGCGAAGGAGATTGGATACCCAGGGAAGTCGACAAATAGCCAGTAATACTGACATCGACATATGGGCGAGGTCGCTTACTTGATGTGTCGGTACCTGATGAACCGCCCATAGCCTTTTTGCTAGCTTGCTTGGCATGCCAAAAATAGGGGGAAGCCGATTAGCGAAGTTCAGAGACATTCACAAGTTATAAACAAGAAAAAACTACCTTAGCCGATACATTGCCGGTTATGTCAACAAAACTTGAGTTAGTATAGTTTGAACTAGCATCGCTCCTAGAGCTTGAGCTACTACTATCGGAGTTAGTCTGAAGCGTCGCAAGGCTTGGAAAAAAGTTAGAAATTATAGCCGATACTATGTGTTGTTATGGATACAATGCTGTAGAAATAGCTGACTGCCAAGTGATAAAACCTCTAGCTGTCTGAGTTTGCAGGATGAAGTGTGGCAAGTGATGAACTTGGAGATCATCGACTATATGCAAAACAATCTCAATTGCTAAAGCACGACACACTCGGTCTCTTGGCCTAAGCCGATCAAAGAGCTAAAAGCTCGAAGGGACTTGTCCAAACCCAATGGATGATAAAGTTCATACGACGGTTGGAATGTCCGACCTTTAGTGTGCAAGCCGACAGATAGAACACTTGAAGAAATAAATATCTTGAACAAGTTTAGTGTTTCCTCAAGCATATCATTACTATCGGCCGTCAAGTGGAAGAAGGATGGACAAGGAAAGAAATCGACTTCGTTGTAACTAAAGATGTCACGCTTACAGTAGTCTTTATGGTCGAGCTGAAAAAAGAAGGTCAAGTATTTTCTTGTTCCGATGGGTGTAATCTTGGCCTCATTACTATAGCAAAGGATAAACCACTAGCCAAACGATCGGCTGTTTCTGCACTCAACCTCCTAGTCTTTCAGGGTTTCTTCACGAGGAAAAGGAGTCATTGCCACTACATCAATCTTGAACGATCGGTTGAACATGCAGTATAGCCAGACCTGAATAAATCACAAAGGATCGCCTACATTGTGGACGGTATAGGATCCTAATCTAGTGAATAGCCGACAACGGATTATGTGCATCATCTGGTAGACAGCTCCTAAAAGTATCTTTCCCAATGCTAACTGATGGCCCTCTACCAACTGCTCAGCTATGACTTGATAAGTTTGGATCGGGCCTAGAGATGCACTGCAAAATACGAATCGGTCAAGCCACATATTAAGAAAGGCAATGTGCTCCTAATCCGACACTAGCCCAGTCCTGATATTGTCAGCAAGATATCGGCTCTAGCCTTCTCCCTTGGTGGAAACCAGTTTGTGCTGAGGTTTGACGCTGAAAGGCGATATTTGATCACCATCTAGCCTTAAGCAGCAAAGTTGTGACACATCAAGAAGAGTTTGGCCGATGGGACTAGTTCTGAATATAAAAGCATTAAGAATCTCTGAGTAAAACTAATAGGCCATGGCCAGTAAGGACTCATTAGCCTCTGAGTCGGCTAAAGAGAGGGGGAGACACTCCGCTATGCCTATCTACTCCCATTGGGGTATTTTTATAGCCGCTATCCAATTATACCAATCTCTAATCTTTTAGCACTGTCGGCTAGGCCCTAAAGCTCTTGCTCCATCCGTGGATATTATACTCAGGAGTATATAAAAGAAGTCTAGAAATATCTTGTTCTATGATAGCCAATGAATCTGGATTTCCTACTGGACCTAAGTAATATCTATCTTCACAATCGAGGACTGAGATGAATACCTGGTTTGGGTCCATGTTTGTCAAGCCGATGGTCCTTTGAGCCGACGAGGTGTTAAACTCTGAGAAAGCTAAAGTTGAAGAAAGGAGACCCACAAGCTGATGGTGAACGGCTCGAGAACCTGAGCACGTGAAAATGACAGGGGTAAGCGCCATATTTATAGAGGGGCAAAACCAATGGAAAATGCGAGTAATTTTTTCGAAGTTTCAAGTGCAGTTATGGTTCTACAGCGTGATAAATGGGGCGATTACCAAGAAGAGCGACGGGGAATAACGTGAAAATTTCATAGTTAAATCGATGAAGAAGATTTTGAGAAGATTAATGTCATCTCTCAAAAATAAGGGTATATGTTAGCACCTGAATTTAGAAATACATGACCAATTTGTAAGGGTAAGTTAAATTTGGATATCTAGCCGATATCGGTTCAAATAAGGAATTTTATCTTCAAGAGAGAGATGCCGATATGGTTCATGATTTATGACGGATTGGAGCAGAATACGATCAGTCTGCATGCTATAAAAAGGAACATGAGGCAAGTCGAAAGAAGACGAACACAACTATCAATCAACTTGTCTCTATTTTTGTTTACTTTCTGTCTATTATGAGTAGTTTTAGATCTAGTAACACTTCTTTGTAATTCATTCTTGATCAATAAAGTTGCACATCGTCGATTGTTGATCATCGTCGATTGTTGATCATTTTCGATTTACGCTAAGTTATCCCAAATTTGTTTTTATATCGATCTTGCTGCATATCACCTATTTTTGGGAAAAGCAAATCTTTACCTATCATTTGATCGGCTTTAATAGCTGTTTAGATCTATCTTGCCGATTGTATCAACAAATCAGCTGTGAGCACTCATTTTCGAGCCGATTGTATGATCAAATCGGCTGGCACGTCAGGATCGTAAGTTAAACCCGGTGTTTGCGTGTGTTGAGACTGATTAACTCTTTTTCGACGCCAACAGAAGCATTAGTCAAGCTTAATTTGGACCATTTCACCCCCTGGATTGGAAATTTGGAATGCCGTAATCCTTACAGCCGGATCACCATTCTCGAATTAACGATGGCAAGAGAAACGGTGCTCTCTCTTTCTGCTTCTCGGAGCAACGTTGGCAAACGAGGAGCCGTGTCGAGGTGCGATTCCCCGCGTCAGCCGTATACTAATCCTCCTTGCCTCGTGAATCATCGTCGCATGATGCTCCTCCAATCCATGATGGATGGAAAACGATACGCAAACCCCTGGCGTCCACGAGCAAATCAGAGCCCTAGCTCCCTTTACACGCATGTGGCGTAGGCACCTGGCGAGCTCGGGGTGGTTGGCCGGCCAGGGCAGGGCAGGTCATCGCCCGCCCTCGCCGTCAGGCCGTACCACACGTCATCGCGGCTCTTTTGTTCCTTTCCTTTTTCCTCTTCCGGTCCCCGCCCCCCTCCATCGCCTTCAGCTACCATTCAATCGGACTAAATTTGTTCCTTCCTACACACAGGATTGAGAATACCAAGAATCGCTGGATCCATCGTTCGCCCTCCGCCTCCTCCGTCTGGTTGGTTGATCGGTGGCTGCTCCTGCTGCTGCGGCTTTTCCTCCGAGGATGCATAGGACGGAGCGACTGGTATGTATAATTGAATAGTGGGGAAGGGTCATGTACAGTCTCAACGGAGACTATAACTTAGCGGTCTTCGATTTTCAGCATTACGATCAGGCCAACGAACAGTTAGATAATTGTTTCAAAAGATCTAGACCATCGTTTCTTGATCTAACAATCCACATGTAATTGCTTAAGTTGCAATCCTTGGCAGTGCTTTGGATCTCTTTCCCTGCTGCTAATTAACCGGGTTTCGTCAGGCCTTATCTAGGCGTGTTGACAATTTGGAGCTGCCTCTATGTTTAATTTGTCAATGCACTAGCTAGCTAGACGCACGCTCTTCTTAGGGTGTGTTTGGTTGCTTGTACCAAGTGGTACATGTATAAAATAGTTTAAGAAAAAGTTATCCATGTATTTGGTTACATGAATGGAATCATCCCATCCTGAATGGTGGGATACAAATTTGAGAAATATTCCAAATAGATACTGAACAATTCCATTTACCTAAAACAATGAAATCAAATGGTACAGAATGATATCATCCCATTCAGATGTTGTTTGGGTGCGCTCACCGCCAACGCAATTTCAAACGACACGGCTGTGGGTAAGCCACGGTAGCGCCTCAAAGCCGCAAAGTGGGAGGTGCTTTGGTGGGCCGTCTCCCCCTCACTCGCTTAGCTTTCCTCCCCGCTCGCGCTGCCGCCTCCGTTGCCTCGTAGCTCACCTCCGTCGCCGACCAACCTTCGCCCCGACCGAGCCCTACTTCGCCTCCGCCGCCAATCCGCCTCGCCATCTCCGTCGGCCCGACCTCCACCCCTCCTCGCCATCTCCGCGGCCCCACCTCGCCATCTCTGCACCCGCCTCGCTATCTCCGCCGGCTAGAGCCCCACTCGCCTTTGCCTTCGCCCGCCTCGCCTTCCACCGACCCGACCTCGCCTGCCTCGCCATCTCGCCACCGACCCAAGCCCCGCCGCCACCTCTGGCTGCCCGACCTCCGCCCCGCTCGCGCCTCGCCCGACCGAGCTTGGTCGTTGCCGTGCCGACCTCGCGTCGCCCCGACCGAGCTCGGCCCCAACCTCGCCGCCTCCGCCCGGATTTGGAGAGGGTTTTGGAAGGATTTGGGGAAGGTTAGGGAGGGTGGGGAGGATTTGGTAAAAGCCTCAGCCATTTTACCAAACGGTCTCTTAGAAAAAGCCACGGCTGCTAGCCACATCAACTTTTCAACCCAACAAGTCAAAAGCAGCTTTTCAACTCAACCATAACCCCCCAAACGGACCCTCAATCTCGTCCCTTCGACCAAACATTCCCTTATGCACCCTCCTTGGTCAAAAAAAATATCTGCACACTTGCCGATTAACTTGCTTGTCTTGCACAGGACCACACAACTAGGGCATCACCTTCAAACACCACCGTCCATCCGGCAGATTTTAATGCACTCAATTAAACGACGTATCTATAGATATACATGTTGATTATAGCCAGGCAACCAAACAACACACGCTTGTATTCTAAGAACTTGGCTGAGCCAAACCTGGTTGCTATTAATTTGAGGCACGCTATGGACATCCAGATAGCCAAACATCCCCTTAATGTGTGCTAGCTAGATTAGCAATTAATGGTAGTTCACAGGAGAAGCAGCAACCTTGCCTGTTGCTTCGTTCTCTCTTTCTCTCTTTCTCGTCACATCTCACATGTTGCTTCGTTCATTCATTCACCTGCTCTTTCATTTTTCTGGTGCGTTCTGTGTTCTTTGTCGGAAATGGATAGGTAGCTGCTGCCGTCCCTGCTGCGAAGATTAACACAAGTTTAAATTAACTAGCTGACTGCCTTAGCTGTTATGCCGGTGAAATCATAGAGCTGTCTCTTTGTCTTTGGGGAAAAAAAATTGACAGCGTTGAACACGATATGTGGCTCACGTGGAAAAGAAAAGTATGGCTTCTAGTTTGAGGGCGACCGCGAGTTCGCCTCCTTTCTCTCATCTTTCTCAACGTCCTCCTTTCTAAAAATACAACTTCCTATTCGGAAACTTTCAAATTAATGAAAAAATATATAATTCAAAAACTCTAGACGATTTCATTTTTTTTAAAAAAAACTTCCATATCAAATATTCCACTCTTTGACCCAGTCGCCTGAGTGTAAGGCCATGTGCTCTTTTTCTTGGGTTCTTAAAAACTAAACTCTGTCGTGGCATCACATGGTACCAGGTCATTAACCTCTGGAGGCTTCCCGGGACGGAAACGTTAGTCAAGCTTAATTTGGATTGGAAACTTGGAATGCCGTAATCCTTACATCCGGATCACCATTCTGGAATCAACGATGGCGAAAGAGAAACCGCTTCTTTCTTTCTTAGGGTATGTATCGTGCTTTAGACGGTGATTATCTGTAATACACCTTCGTATCATATATAGATAGAATTAAGCATAATTTATACAATAGACTATTTATATGACTGTTTGTAATGATCTCTCGTATAATTAATAGACTGTCTGAATAATAGTATACAAAGTACAAAGTTATCTATAAAATCGTCTGTTAAATAGTAGATAATATCTTTATAGATAGTTAACAGCGAATATTGTATATGCCCTAATGCTCGTCGGAGCAACGCTGGCAAACGAGGAGCATTAATAGATAGTATCTTTCTCTCTCCTCTATTAGTAGACAATATTTTTTATAGGAGCATTAATAGATGGTATTCTCTCCGTTCATTTTTATAAGGTGTATTTTGACTTTGCACAAGGATTAAGATTGTGTTGAAATTGATAAAAGTATGAGAGAAAGTGACTTAGATACCCCCAATTAATTGTCTTGGAAGATGAAAGATATACTTTGTGTGAGTGGTAATTAATAAATGCATATAGTTGAGAGAGAATAAATAGGGGTATAGAAAGAAAGACCTCATTAAATCTACATACAAGTCTTATATTTGTGAACAAGATCATTAAAAAAATAAGCTTTATAAAAATAAAGAAAGAGTACATCATTTAAAATTTAGTCTCATATTTTTATAGATAGCCAGCAGGAGACTAATGGTTGTCGGAGCAACGCTGGCAAACGAGGAGACGTGTCGGGGTGCGATTCCCCGCGTAGGCAGCCATTAATCCTCCTCGGCCCGTGAATCGTCGCCTCACATGATGCTCCATGATGGTCGGACAACGATCCCTAAACCCGTCGCGTCCACGAGCAAAGCAAATCAGAGCCAGATAGATAGCTCCGTTTCTACGTGTGTGGCGTAGAAGCGAGCTCGGGGTGGGTGGCCGGCCAGGTCGCCGCGCGCCGTCCCCGTCAGGCTGTACCACACCCGCACGTCATCGCGGCTCTTTTGTTCCTTCCCCTTTTACTATTCCGCTCCCTGCCCCCCTTAACTACCACCATTCAATCGGACTAAATTTGTTCCAGGACCGAGAATACCAAGAATCGCAGGATCCATTCATTGTTCGCCATCCTCCTCCTCGGTCTGTTGCTTCTGCGGCTTTTCCCCCTAGGATCATCCATCGGCGCCGTGCGCTCCGCTTAACCGCACCCCCTCCCTCCCTCTTCCTCCCCTTGGCTGTTGCTGTACGTGCTCGCCCTGAATCGCCGGTTGCTTGCGCCCTGATTTCTGGTAATTATCTCTTTCGTTCCTCCTAGTACACTTCCCGGCAGTGCTGTGCTTGGAACCTGTCGAGGTACGGCAACAGGCGGCGCCGCTGTTCTTGGCACGGCCCTTGAGATTTAAAGCTGTCGCGTGTCCTGATATGAATGGTCACGACTCACGAGTTCTCGTTCTTCTTTATCTCCCGGAAATGGACTAAACAGTACAGTTTCATAGGCGTCTACGGACTCAATCTTTGCTTTCTTTTCGAAATGATCTTTTTTAAAAAAAATAATAATAATGTTTGCTTTCTTTTCGAAATCATCTTTTTTGTGAAAAATAATAATGTTTGCTTTCTTTTCTTCACTTTCTTTCTTCTTTTTTTTGCGAAATGACCTTTTTTTAAAAAAATCTTTGCTTTCTTATCATTTTTTTGCTAAATAATCTTTGCTTTCCAGTAGTTATTTTCTGCTGCTTTTTTTTGTTAAACTTTTCTTTGATTTCCATCCCCGTATCTACCATACGCCCTATGCTAATCAGGCAATCCCAAAATCATGGCCTGTAGTTAGTTTCCCTTCGCTCAGATTTTTCATGAAAGAAATTGATGATAAGCCAATCGAAAGATTGCCACTGAATTCATCTTATTCGTCCATGGACATCCATACGCTAAACAAATAATTGACAACAGAATTTATGTCAGATTCCATGCAAATTAAGCTCGGGATGTTAGGTACTGTGGTTTAACAATAACTGAGTTTTCCCTGAGTTCTGATTTAGGTCCTCAACGGTTGGGTGATGCGCTATATAAAGTAACAGATCCAAGAGAAAGTTTCAACGTAGTTTTGTACGCTGAATTTGGTAAATAGAGTGAAGCTGCTCGCTTCTTTTTAAAAGAAAACAATTATTTTCTGTTGAAACTTTACATTGCCTTAACTTTCATCAGAGGTTGAAGAAAAAAGCTTTTGTGTATACTAACTGCTACATTTATTTTGGTGTTATTTTAATGTAAAGGTCTACTGGGTGTCGATGAGCTGTGAAAAGAATGAGTTCATCTTCATCAGATGTTTGCTTGCTTCCTCTCTCCCATTCAAGGAAGACCCTGCCCTTATTATTGTTGCATCCTTAACTGCATTGGCATTACATTGTGTAGATTCATGTACTTTATGCTTCATCCTGCAGAAACGAACTGAAGGGGGCTATTCTAACTTTCAGTTCTTAATATATGCAGTAAGTAATATTGGTTATGATTTTGGTTGTTAGACAGTAACCTATATTGCATTGTATAAATATTGCTAGCATCCTAGATTGCCTTGTATAGAGATTGCTAATATCCTCTATTGCCTTGTATAGATATTGTCTTATATAGTCTTTCCTTTTAGACCCTCATGTACATGTATATATTTTGTCATATTGGCCTTACGATGAATACAAGTGCTATTCATAACATTGGTATCTCGGTATGAGCTTATTGTGTGGTCCATACTATTTGCAGCCGAAAGTTGAGATGGTCAAATAATTACTTACGACCAGAAGTTTGTACTAACATATTTCTTACAGACTTGCCTTTGACATTGCTGAATCAGCAGACACTGCTATCATGGAAACATACACTACGGATGACGCACTTGCAGCCATGGGGTTCGGGAAATTCCAAGCACTTGTTCTTGTTTATGCGGGCATGGGTTGGGTTGTAGAAGCCATGGAGGTCATGCTGTTGTCATTTGTTGGACCGTTGGTGCGGGAGGAGTGGAAAGTCTCAGCCGAAGATGAGGGTCTACTATCAAGTGTCGTGTTTGCTGGCATGCTAGTAGGAGCTTGTGCTTGGGGCTTTGTTTCTGACAAATATGGGCGAAGGTAAAGGATTAACACTCACAAGTACTTCCATATTTCAGCTTTTGTGTACAAGCATTTCTGATTCTTGAGAATGTTATGAACTTCACCATGCCAATTCTGTTGTTAAGGATTTGATTTACATATTCCTGCTGTGCAGTTATCCAACTTTGGTACGTTTGGCCTCTTTTAGAATTTGTAACATAACTTCAGTATGACCTATAACGCACAGATTTATTATACTTGCAACAGCGTACCAAATTAACCCCTGAACAAACCTTGTATTTCTCTTGTTTCAGGATTGGTTTACTGTTTTCAACTCTGTTTACTAGCGGAATGGGTTTCCTAAGTGCTTTGTCTCCTAACTATTTATGCTTGCTGGCTCTTCGGTTTCTCGTTGGCATTGGAGTAGGTGGTGGGCATGTCTTTTTATCTTGGTTTTTGGAGTTTGTTCCTGCACGAAATCGCGGCACTTGGATGGTTATTTTTTCCTGTTTTTGGACTATTGGCACGGTCTTGGAGGCTTCTCTTGCATGGGTATGGCACCTTCTGTTGCCTTTAATGTGGCTTGCAGCTTTAACCTTTTCATGCTAAATTTGTTTCCATATTGCACATGCATGTTGTATGTAGAAATAGAAAAATGAATAAATAAACACCACAAATACTACCATATGTAGAGATATATGATCGGTACAACTCATTTTAAAATGGTTTATGAATCTTAAAGCAAAGTAGTTAGTTAATATAAGGTGGGGGCAAATATGCATAACCTAAAAAAATCAAATCAAAGATTTGCCCCTATGTAATATTGAAGTCTATATATATATACCTAACCTTCCATTTGATTTTTTATAGGTCGGTATGGTACATATTTGCCATCACCTAATATTAGCTACTTTGCTTTAAGATTCGTAAACTTTTCTAAAAGAGGTGTACTGAAGCAAAACCCTTAAGAATACGATCCAAGCATGTTTCTGAAACCAGAACTATTTGGGATGCTGTGTCAATTGGGAGAACGTTGTCTGTTTCTTCAGGTTTTTGTATTGCGTCTGTATGTGCTACCATATTTATTATTTTCGTACTTGTATAGCAATTTGTAACTATTTTGTAAGAATATTTGTAATATCATTATTTTGCACCACTTGATATCATACTTTTACCTTCTCATTTCAACTTGAATTTTCTGCTAGAAGTTTGCAATAACTGCAGTTCAGTAAAAGTTCAGACCCACATTTGCAATTTTATACTTCTGATTTATATGTTACATTTCTATATATTTCTATGAAACATTTTGTTAAAAGGAAATTGCTATGAAATATTATTCCATTGTTCCTATGGCAGGTTGTCACATCCACAATGAGTTGGAGGTGGTTGTTAGTATTGACCTCCCTTCCATGCTTTCTCTTGCTTCCTTTCTTCGGAGTTACACCCGAGTCGCCACGCTTTCTTTGTGTACAAAATAGAATGTCTGATGCGACGCTTGTCCTGGAGAGGATTTCTAGGATGAACCAAGCACCTCTTCCTCCTGGAGTTCTCACATACCACCAAGAAAGCAAAGTTGACAACAGCTCTCTTACTTCTGAGGTAGAACATCTTCTTCCAGTCAGAGAGAAGGAATGCACAGTTGGCAGTGCCTTGAACTCCAAACCTGGTGGCGTTTCTGCATTCCGTAGGCTCTTGTCACGAAAATTGCGCAGATCAACTCTTCTTCTTTGGTTCGTTTTCTACTCAAATTCCTTTGCTTATTATGGGCTAGTCTTGCTGACCACACAGCTGAGCGATGCAAATAGAAGCTGCGCATCTGGGCTGACATATGTAGTCCGTCAAAAAGATGACAACCTTTACAAAGATACATTTGTCACTAGTTTAGCAGGTAGCATACAGTCTGTCTGTTTCTTTACCTGATATGACTGGCTATGGAATATGCCACTAACTCATCTCTCTACTGCTCTACCAGAGATTCCTGGACTATTTTTGTCTGCCATTCTTGTTGAATGGTTTGGCCGAAAAGCTACAATGTGGTGCATGCTGTTCACATGCTGTGGTTTCCTTGGACCACTTGTGCTTCATCAGAATGAGCTGTTGACAACTGCCCTTCTATTCGGTGCTCGTGCCTTTGCCATGGGTAGCTTCACAGTTCTATGTTTATATGCCCCGGAGGTTTGTATAAACTTTTTATGGCATATAGTAAATGTGCTTTTTAGTCACTTGGTTGTCATACTATGCTGAATTAATCTGTTGAAAATACCATCTAGTAGGCATTTTAGTTGTAAATTCGAATATTATACATCCATATAGCCAATGTATTCAACTGGTAGTCTGGTGGTTTTGATTCTTGAATATTTAATGTTCAAGGTTTTACTTTCATCACATTGGCATGGGTTGAAACTGAATATGTTCTAGGAGACAATAGATCTTCATTACATTACATAATGAAATAGGTGGTTAACCTGGCATCGAAAGAACCTCGAACAAATAAAACACAATATTTTATCCTTTTCTTTGAAATTGATGGTAATATGATGTTTTCTTGTTGCACTATCATACTATGTATTACTGTCATTCTCTTTATATTGAGTTACAGCTAATGAGTTGAATTTCAAGTTGTACACTGGCACCAAATGGCATGAAAGACTTGCACACTAACATAAAGCATGAGGACAAGAATGTTTAGAATTGCACACTAACATAAGCATGAGGACAAGAATGTTTTCCTAGCCAAAGCATGCACTTTTCAATATCATTGATTTGCAAATTTTATGAGTATTCTTATCAGATTTACAAGGTGTTTAGCAGACAATTTTGAATCTTGAAATTTCCTGAGAACAGGAATCCAAGATCCTAATTGTATCTACCATAATAATGAGTCAATGTATTGAGAAAGTATTCCACATCCATTCACATCTAAACATTCTCCTCTCCATTACTGTGGTGCTTTTCCTTCCAAATTAAATTTGCTTGCGCGTGCAAGTATGTCACAGTTTGAATTCTAAAGTAAATCTATTATAAGTAATTATCAGTCGGAAAAAGTTTCCACGAGTGTCTTCACAAACCACTCACGAACAAAACGACCATCCTGCTAGATAACTCCGACGACACTGAGGTCTGCCCAATTCTGATCCATTTTGCAGACCAAAGGCCATCATAGCTATGTCATATGGTCTGCCCATCTTAGGTTCTTAGCTATGTTAACTGGTCAAATTTTTAGCTGAGAACGCTTGAATGTTAGTATGAAGAAATACAGCACTTTCTTGCAGCATTATGACCATGCATTAGCTGAAGCAATTTTGTAGAGGTTTTGGAAGACATCTCCTTGAGGCAGAGCTTTCTACGAGCTAATCCTTTTTCTTGTCTTTCTAGGTATATCCAACTTCTGTACGCTCGACAGGTGTTGGAATCGCAACCGCCATTGGTAGAGTCGGTGGGGTTGTTTGCCCTATGGTCGCCGTCGACATGCTGCGAAGCTGCCATCAAATGGAAGCCGTCGCTGTGTTTGAGCTCGTGTTATTCCTTTCTGGAGTTGCTTGCATCCTCTTCCCTGTGGAGACCAGGGGCCGCGAAATTGAGTGATGGTCATGGTGTAAAGATTAAAACACTTTGGTGTCTAGATGGGCTTGTAGTTCATCACCATTCATCAAATTTATCATGACAGTGTATACACATCGTTATATATGTAGTAGTTTAGTGGATATGAAGATATCAAATTTCTCAAACTATGTAATGGACTTTACAAATTTGTTGGGATTCTCCTTTTCTTTCGGAATCCCCTCTCCTCGGAGACTGTAAAGCAGGATTATAAAATGGGTTATATGTACCATCTCTCGGAGATGCTATGTGTCTGCTACGGACATTTCTTCCAGCAGCTATTACTGTTTTTTTTTTGGATGATGCTGGATTGGATGTGTATCATAAAATGGTAAATGTGCAACAATATTTTTGTCAAGTACATTAAATGCGTATCGTGAGTTTCCAAATAGTCTTGGATTGTTCGTACTTGATTCTTTAATAGAATCACCTGATCAGAGCTTGTAGGACCCTCGAGATCACAGACAAAAAAACACGTTGAGCTCCCTAAAACAGTTCAATTCGAACTAGAGCATAAATATGTCATGTTGGGGTAAAATTGGCGATGGCGTGGTGCTGGCCAATAATCCTATGATGGTTGTTCGACTCACTGGGATACTATACTGTACTAAGCATAGGCATTCGGTAAAAGTCGTCTCTACGATGGCGTTTGGATAGCTAATGGGACAGGGATTGGGTCATGAGATGGGGTATAATGAGGTGGGTTTGGGATGGGTTTTAGTCTTGTTCATCTGTTTGGATCATTGGGTTTGCGAGACCAAAATTCGTTGCCTAATATGCCCATGATACCAAGTTTCTGAACGTTGCCTAAAACATGAGAATTCGCTTTCAAGGGAAAAACATGTTAAGAAACCCTAATAGCCCATTGGAAGGCCCATGTGGTCCCTTAGCCAAAACCCTAGAGAGCGCTATAAAGGAGGAGGGGTCCCCACGCACGAGAATTCATTAGCAATAAAGAATTTCGCTTTCGCTCTCCCTAAACACGTGTCTCTCTCTCTTTCATCCACTTCAGATCTGTTGGGAACCCCGGACTATTCGACAAGCGAGGTTCCTTAACACGTTATCGCGACGAATTGCTCTACGGAGATCGATTGAAAATGTGAGAAAAGGTGGGATTAGCGTTTGAATCTAATCGTTCTTTTCTATGCATGCATCTATCCTACGTGGCACGGTTACACGAAGAACGCCAAGCGTCTCGACGCACGGCCACGATACATGAATTCATTGCTCATACGAAAAAAAGGAAAACAAAGATGGCGCTCGAAGTGCGTGCGCCACGCCTCGACCTTTGGCGCTCGCAAAGACGTTGTTGCCTTGACCTTGGCCACGGTTTTGAGCCACGGCCGCGGTTCCATCTGCGCCGCAATGCAGATCGCCACTCGAAGTAGCCGCGCTGCGCGGTGGCGCTCACGCGCGACGGCCGCACGAGCGCCGCCAGATCGATCGCGCCGCTCGGCCGCGGCCGCAGAAGACGCCGCTTGGCGCGCCGGCCGGTGTCGCGATGCCGATCAGCGGCGCGCTGCGCGCGCGCTGGCCGCGCCGGCCTCCGTCGTCGGCAGCCGCGGCCGGGCGTCGCCGCGTCACCCTCGGCCGCGCGCTTCGGCCGCCGCCGGCCCGGCCAGCGGCCGACCGCCGCCATCACAAGACGGTCGCTTTGTGCGCGCGCGCTGGCCTGCTCCACCGCCTCGACCCGCCAAGACAAAGCGCAGCGCCGCCGTCGGCTTCGACCCGACCGCCGCCTCGCGTCGCCGCCCGCCACGCCGCGCGCCGCCCGCTGGTCGCGCCTCGCACCGCCGCCCGGCGCTGTGTCTTCCACGCGCAGTAGTGCCGCCGCGCGCGCCCGCCGCCACGCCTGCCGCCGCAGCGGCTTTCGGTCGTCGTCGTGCCGCTGCCCCCTCGGCCACGCCGCCGCTGTTTTTTCACGGCCGAGGGCTGCTCGCCCTCGCCGCTCGAAGCCGGCCGAGGCCGCTCGCTCGCGCCGCTCGAAGCCGCCGAGGCCGCCTCGCTCCGCGCGCTCGCGGCCGGCCGAGCTCCTCGCCTCGCGCCGCTCGCCGGCCGAGGTCGCTCCGCGCCCGCGTCGCTGGCCGGCCGAGGTCGCTCCGCGCCCGCGCGCTGGCCGGCCGAGGCCGCCTCGCTCGCGCGCCGCTCGCGGCCGGCCGAGGTCGCTCGCGCCACCGCGCCGCTCGCAACCGGCCCGAGCTCCTCTCCTCCTTGACGCGCCCCGCCGGCCGGAGCAGCGTGCCAGAGGCCATGCGCCTTGTGCCTTTTCTTCGGGAGTTGACGCATGTGGCGGCTAGGGAAGTGGGAACCCTAGCCGCCGGTTCGCTCCTTTTCTTTGGCTCACCAGCAGCCACGCGCCGGGTTTCAAGGCCCAAAGAAGGGCTCAGCCCAGCGGGCAAAGAGGCCAAGCGGGAGAAAGGCCGGGGCACGGCCCAAAGGCCGTTCGGTCGGAAGAAAATAGCAAGGCCGAGCGGGCCTGTTTCTACGAAAAGAAAAGAAAAAAAAAGAAAAGAAAGGAGAAGAAAAGAAAGAAAAGAAAAAAAAAGGGAGAAGAAAAAAAATGCGGGAAAATTGCAGAAAATTTTGAAAAATTTGCCAGAAAATCAAGAAGATTTATTTGGCTCTGTTTTTAATTTTCTTGCTCTATTTCTCTGTTTTATGAATTTTCTTTATGAATTTTGAATCCTTTGCTTTATTTTATATAATGCAATGCATATGAATTTGTTTTCCTGCACTTTATGCTTTTTGCAACCATTTTCTATCAGATTACACGCAGTAATCTAAACCAGAATTTTGAAATCATGAATCGTGAGTTTGAAGAACTGGCCCCGCACGGTCAGAACTACCTCACTTGGGCATCGGAACTGAAGATAGTTCTTTGGGGCAAGAAGCTCCGTGCTGCGATTGGTCTAGGGTCCTCGCAGGACGCGAAACCTACCGTCGAGCAGAACGATCAAACAATGCACTGCCGTTTAAATGCATGAATCGCATTTTGCTTTTAGATTATGGTTGTTAGCATTTTTCCCTTTGAATAATGAATAGTAAGCTCTAGAAGAGCATACTTCTCTCATGAATATAAATGCAATTTATTCTTTATTCCAGTATTCTTCAATTTTGCAAGTAATATTTGGATTGTTTTTGCCTCTATCTGATTAGAATTATATTTCTTTTATCTAGAAATCGTGTAGCGCCCAAATGGAAGAGATATGCATTGTTGATAGTGGCACAACAAATACCATCTTAAGAGAGTCTAAGTATTTCCAATCGATCACGAAGAATTTGGAAAGATTACTACGATCGCAGAAGCGACTCATATGTAATCGGCTCGGGAAGAGCCACTATTATATCGCCTATGGGTACAACTTTGGTAATTGAAGAAGCCCTTTGTACCTCGAATCAACACGTACTCTCCTAAGCTTTAAAGACATCCGCGCCAATGGTTTTCACGTAGAAACCAATGAAGAAAATGGCAAAGAATACTTGTGCATTGTGAAGCACGCGGTATGTGGAAAAATGGTATTAGAAAAATGTCCCTCATATGAATCTGGGTTGTACTACACGAATATTCATGCACCCGAAGTGTATACTTCCTTGAAGACTGTTTTTAGAAGCTCTGAGTTATTTTCTTTATGGCATGGTAGATTAGGTCATCCTGGTCTTAGAATGATGAGAAATATAGTGAACAACTCACGTGGTCATGGCATAAATGTTAAAATTTCCCAAATCATGAAGATTTTGTGTGCCTGCATGTGCCACCGGAAATTAATAATTAGACCCTCTGTCATGAAAGTGCAAAGTGAAATCCTGCATTCTGGAACGCATCCAGGGGATATTTGCGGTCCGATTCAGCCCTGTCGGGCCGTTCGATACTTTATGGTGCTCATCGATGCTTCCTCGAAATGGTCGCATGTATGCTTGTTGTCAACAAGAAACCATGCTTTTGCAAAGCGATCTCGCAGATCATAAGAATTAAGAATGCTTTCCCGATCATCGCGTGAAGTCCATTAGAATGGACAATGCCGAGAATTTACTTCAAAGGCATTTGATGATTATTGCACAAACAGGATAGCGATTGAGCACTCCGCATCGCACGTTCATACGCAGCGGACTAGCGAAGCACTAATAAAGAGGATTAAGTTCATTGCCGGACCGCTTTTGCGAGTTGTAACTTGCCCAACACTTGTTGGGGACACGCATCTGCACGCAGCAGCTCTTATCAATTTTAGACCGTCGGCCTACAACATCCATTCTCCTATGCGACTTGTGCACGGATCATCCGAAGATCTCCCATCTTAGAAAATTTGGGTGTATGGTATATGTACCTATACCACCCCACGGATCGCAATGGGCCCTCTCGCAAGTCCGGGATATACGTTGGTTATGAGAGTGCATCCATAATCGTATTTGGAACCCATGATTGGAGACTTGCATACTGACCGATTCATTGATTGCATCTTTGACGAGGATCGTTTCCGTCATTAGGGGAGGAAATCAACCTTTGGATGAAAAATGCCGGAAATCATATGGCATTCCTTTGGGATCCCGCACATGACCCCGAACTAATGAAGCAAATCAAGAAGTCCGAAGATAATTGATTTGCGAATTTAGCAAATGAACCGCTCGATCATTTTGTGATCCGAAGGCGTGGTTAAGTCGCATGTACCCGCAAGGAATGCACCGAGAGGGTGGAAATACCAAAGAAAATAGAAGGTATCCTCAACCTGTTCAGAGGCCTCAAAGAAAAAGAGAGCAATCTGCTCCTCAAACCCAAAGTACCCGAGACGCCCCGAGAAAATCTGGCGAGAGGACTTACCACAACCAATCATGAAAATGCCCCAAGGAAAGAAGGGAGCAGTTGAGACTGCTTTGGAAAGAAGCCAATGGAAAAGGCAATTCTGCACTTGAATCTTCCATGAAGGAAGCACGGAAATAATGTGTGCGCACACATAGGCGATGAAAGCTAAAGGAACTTGCTCCTGCAATAGGAAAAGCGGCGAAGAGCAAGTAGAAGTGCATGAAGCACCCCATGAAGAAATGGCCATAAACTTTGTAATAACGGAGAATCCTCGAATAGAGCAACGACCAACGTTGATGCATACTTTGCAAAGAAGATTGCCTCGATCATTGATCATGATCCCGAGCACGCATCTCTCGCAGAGTGCAAGAAAAGGCTAGATTGGGAAGAATGGAAAAGGCAATTATCTGCAGAGTTAGTCTCTCGAACAAGAGAGAGGTGTTTGGTTCAGATGCCGCACACCTCCCCATATAAACCCCGTAGGTCACAAATGGGTCTTTGTTCGGAAGAAGAATGAAAACAACGGTTGTAAGGTACAAAGCAAGGCTCGTAGCTCAAGGTTTCACTCAACGCCCGGAGTTGATTATGAAGAAACCTATTCTCCGGTCATGGGAGGAATTACCTTTAGATATTTGATCTCAATGGCGATCAACTTGAAGTTGAGAATGAAGCTAATGGATGTTGTCACAAAGATACCAGATGGAAACTTGGATTCGAGATATACGTGAAAGTACCGGAAGGAATTCCTATCCCGAACCAAGATGGAGCAAATAGAAACACATGCAGATGTGAAATTGGAGAAATCCTTGTATGAAATTTAAGCGATCGGGAAGAATGTGGTACAATCGCTTGAATGACTTTCTCTCGCAAGAAAGGCTACACAAACAAATGAAGATTGTCCATGTGTGTTTATACAACGATCCCGAATGGATTCTCAGATAATCTCCGTCTATGTAGATGACTTGAACATCATTGGGACGGATGAAGAAATTGAAGAGGCATGCTCATACTTGAAGTCCGAGTTGAAATGAAAGATTTGGGTAAAACCAAGTTTTGTTTAGGCTTGCGGCTTGAACATGTCCAAGGAGGAATCTTGGTACATCAATCAACCTACACACGAAAGTGTTGGAAAGGTTTGGATTTGAAAAGGCATATCCTGCGAAGACTCTAATGGTGGGAAGGTCACTCCAAGCGACCTAGACCCATACTGGACCTAGAGAAGAGGGGAGGAAGTCCCGGGAGCAGAATTCCCATATTTGAGTGCAATTGAGCGCTCATGTACCTTGCGAATAGCACTAGACCGGACATTGCGTCATTGTGAATTTGCTAGCTCGATGCGAAAGGCGTAACCCACCAAAAGGCATTGGAAAGGGATCAAGGACATCTTCCGTTACCTCCAAGGAAGCAAAGACCTTGGTCATTCTTTAGAAGAAATAATGAATTGAATTTGGTTGGCTATGCCGATCTTTGGTATTTATCGGACCAAGCATCTTGGCAAGTCCCAAACCGGCTATGTTTTCCTATGTGGAGGAACAGCAATTTCTTGGAAGTCGTCTAAGCAGACTCTTGTCTCGACGTCGACAAACCACTCAGAAATCATCGCTTTGTATGAAGCATCACGTGAATGTGCATGGCTCAGAAGAATGGTTCACCACATCCAGAAGTCATGTGGTTTGAACATTGAGCAAACTCCCACGATAATCTATGAAGATAATGCAGCTTGTGTTGCCCAAGCACAGATGGGTTATGTGAAGAGCAATCTCACGAAGCATATCAACCCCAAGTTCTTCTATGCTCATGAATTGCATAAGATGAACGAGATTAAGATATTGCATACTAAGTCATGTGAAAATCTTGCAGATTTGTTCACTAAATCACTCCCAAAGATCTACCTTTGAAAGGTGCGTAAAAGGAATTGGGATGATGAGACTTAGAGAAGTGCAGATTTCGGGGAGATATGTCACATACTCCGCATGAATCTCGAACATGAATTATGAATACCCAACATAAATCTCGAAGATTAGCAATTGAAGTTGAGAGAATTGTACTCTTTTTCCTTAGCAAGTTTTTCTGAAGTTTTCTTGCGTAAGGTTTTAACGAGGCAATTAGTGCAACATAGTAGCGTATGCTATGTACTCTTTCTCCAAGTATTTTTCCCATCTGGGTTTTTCCGAGTTTTGAGGCATATGCATCTCGCGCAAAGGGCCCAAGGGGAGTGTTAAGAAACCCTAATAGCCCATTGGAAGGCCCATGTGGTCCCTTAGCCAAAACCCTAGAGAGCGCTATAAAAGGAGGAGGGGGGTCCCCCCATGTACGAGAATTCATTAGCAATAAAGAATTTCCGCTTTCGCTCTCCCTAAACACGTGTCTCTCTCTCTTTCTGTTCTCCACTTCAGATCTGTTCGGGAACCCCGGACTATTCGATAGCGAGGTTCCTTAACAAAACACATTTATGCGAGCAGTGGGGGGAGACCGTAGTAGGAAAATATCCCACCCAACTCCAAGCATCATTTCCTGGTCCCACCCTCATGTCCCGTAACAAAGAGATCTTTTTTTAAGCCTCATGTATCTCGTTTTTCTTAAATCTAAACTTTTTTTTCGACACATATATTTACAAATTTAGTCTCTCCCCACCGTAGAAGACGCGGCAGACGATATTTGTTCCCTACCGCGCCTGGGGAGCGCGAAAAGTGGTCAGTGCTGTGGTAGGGGCGAGTGAACGCGGGAGCGATGGGCAAGCGTCGGAGTGGGCTAGTGAGCGCGTGAGGAGCTGTGGTAGCATGCACTGCTCCTCATTGCAGTGTCCAGGTAGCACAGAAGGCATCCTACCGTGATGGGCCACGTTGTTTTCACGGTCGACTGAGCTATTGGGGCATCGACCACTTTCTGCATACTCTATGCACACCCTACTCACGGTTGTTTATCGTGCCTTCTACTACGATGAGGAAGAGAACCAAATTTACTAATACAGATTATATTTTGAAAAAAAAGCTATACGGAACTAAATATGCAATGATTTCTATCAGAGAAGGGAGATTCCACACGTCGCTTGTGTGGGCCCCGCCACACCAGGCCAGTCCAACAGATTATCTCCCGACCAGAGTTGAAGCGGTTTTTCTGTTTCTTCCCGTTCCATCCCATCCAAGGACAGGACCGTTAGAGTCCACGCAAGAAATCCTTAGCTCGTTCCTCCCCCTCATCCTTCTTGGCTGTGGCTCGTCCCCTCCTCCGTTGGGGGTGGACATCCAAGAATCATCCTTCAATGGTACGTTCGTGGTTCGTCCTGTCAGGTTTTGATTCTTCTCTTCCCCTTTGATCGCACCAGATTTTTGGCAAGGTACCATAAAAATTGTCAGGCTTAGGATCAAGAGAATTTTGATCGATATCGGATATAGGAAAAAAGTTTAGATTTGGGTTATGACCGATATTTATCTAAAGGTGGAAGGAATTGTCCGAGTGAAAGCCGACACGAATCATGACAACTAGCGTATTGGAGATGAACACGGTCGGCCGATAGCTATAAAAGATGACCATAGGCAAGCGAGAAAGATATAAACAATCAATCCAACAAATCGTATTTACTCTTTTATTTTCTCGTCGACTAGAAGTAGCTTCTGTAATTTAGAATCTTTTTATTCGATCTTGATCGATAAAATTGCGTATCGCCGATTATTGATCTTCATCAATTACACCATCAGGTTTGATTTTTCTCCGATTTTGTTGCACATCGCCTTCTTCGGAAAAAAGATCTACCTTTACCATCTAATTAGACCTATTGTTACCCTTTGATTTAATCAGCTTCTTAGCTGTTTGGATCTAAGCCGATTGTCTCACGACAGATCGGCTTTGAGCATATCATATATTCATCTTACCGATTGCAGGATTAAATCGGTTGGCACGTCTTTATCAAGTGAACTCGGTGTTCGTCAGGTGTGTTGTGGCCGATTAACTCTCTTCACATTTTTTGGCGCCAACACACTCTTGGCATGCCCGGTGGGACAGGGAAGATGTCTTCATCCGGCAAGCCGATTCCGCCGTCCGACCTCAACGCCGACGCCATAATCGACCCTACATTGGACGATTTAACGCCGGAGCAGCGTAAAGAAATTGAAGATCGAAAAGCTGCTCTAGAGGAGATGATGCTGGGATGTGCTATCAAAAGACCCGACGCGGCGTCACACAAAAGGTTGCATTGCCGACGGTTAATGCCCTCGGCGACGTGGGAGTTACTGACACCTCGGTAAGCCAATATATGCCTGCACAAGCCGAATTATCGGATATAATTAATCAATCGACACATCACGCTTTGGTCAATCAGTCATCGGCTCTAGTCACGACGCTTAAGCCGATGATAACTAATAGCGTAAAGAGTATAGCTCAAGAGTTGGCATTAACTGGAAGCCTACTTGACCCAATGCTCGGGGGGCAGAATGCCAATTACGATCACAATTGGCAGAACCCTAACATTATGTCGGCTAATAATGTTAATTGGGCTAATCAGATTTCTACCGTATTGAGGGATCAATTCGACATACAGCCAAAGGGTAAAGTTATCGGCCATAGAAAGCCGTATTTTGATTATATAGATCGTATGTCTTACCCAAATAATTTTATAGTTCCTGATTTCGCTAAGTTTTCTGGGGATGACTGTGTTACCACATTGAAACACGTCAGACGCTTTATCACGCAATGTGGCAAAGCTGCAAAGTCTGACAGACTAAAAATTAGATTATTCCCATTGTCGTTGTCAGGAGCTGCTTTTACTTGGTTCATTAGTTTACCTTCAAATTCGGTTCACTTCTGGAACGATTTGGAAAGCCGATTCCATGAGTAATTTTTCTCTGTCAGTCTGGAACTCACGATTTCCAATCTGAGCTCCGTCCGCCAGAAATTTGAGAAATCAGTAACAGATTACATTAAAAGGTTTAGGGAAGTAAGAAATCGGTGCTTTAGTGGTACTTTACCCGATAATCAGTTAGTGGATTTAGCCTTTCAGGGATTAATTCCCCCACTTAGAGAAAAGTTTGGCAGGCAAGAGTTCAACGATTTAAGTCATTTGCTTCATAGGGTGTCGGCTCAAGAAAACCGATTTACTGATAACAGAGGATTCAATGATAAGTTTAGGATTAATAAGGAAAAGGATAAAGCTAAGGTTAACCTTGTTGATTATTGTTCGAGTGAATCCTCTGAAGACAAGGAGACAGAGATAAACATAGCCGAATGGGTGAAAGGATCTATAAAATCCTTAGTCTGCTCTTGGTTAAAGCCGACGAAGAGTAAGTCGAAAGTAAAATATGCATTTGATGTCTCAAAATGTAATCGTATGTTCGATCTATTATTACAAGAAAAGATTATACGGTTACCTGAGGGGCATGTTATATCATCAGCCGATGAAATAAAAAAAGGAAGGTATTGCAAATGGCACCATTCTTGTTCTCATAATACTACAATTGCAATATTTTTCGGTAGTAGATACAATCGGCTATAGAAGATGGTCGACTTAAATTTGCAGAAGAGCCGATCATGCAGGTGGATGTCAACCCGTTCCCAATAAATATGGTGCAATGCTTGTGAAAGGGAAAATAGTCGATGCAAGATGAGCAACCAAAAAGGGTTCGACATGTTGATATACAGTCAACTTCCAGCGGTAAAGAGATCCTAAATATTACGGTCGGTTCATTGCAGATAGAAAATGACCATGAGGGTAAAAATTCCAGGACTATTAAGCCTAAGGGAGATCTGCAAATTGGCAAGTGGTACAAGACGGAAAAATAGCCACCACGACGGCCAATAAACAAGCCCAAGCCAACTTTTTCTCAACTACTTGAGAAATATGAAATGAAAAATAACAGGCCACGCTATCTTACGCGTCGGCCAGATAACCTCTATTGGCCAGATAATTTGGAGAGGGCTCACCACTTTCTGGCAGTTCTGTTGGGAGAGGAGAATAGCTTTGCCATCACCATATACTTGCCCAATGGAGCATTACCCTCAGGACGATTTGCCAAGGCCATCGGCTAAAGACAAATTATCTGGACTAGTGCGAGATTACCACGATAGAAGTTATAACAGGTCGATGCATGAAAGAATTTCTATGCCAAGTCAGGCCAAGGTAGAGGTAGAAGAATCGAGTTCTGCGATCTAGGAAAATCTAGCTAGAAAAATATGGAAGCCGATTGAGCCTAAGTCAAGATGGTGCCCCCCTAGTCTTAGTCGATCACAGCGCAGACGGTTGCAAAGACTAAGAACTTAGGAGATCAGAGAGACTAAGCAAGAAAAATAGAGGGATCAAGCTTTTGATGAGCTTCAGCCGATTAAAACTGTTACAAAGGAATGGAGAAAAAAAGAGCTGGTTGAAGAAGAATTGGATTCAGCCGATGACTTAGAATCCCTAATGATCCGGGATGACACTCCCCCGATGGACATCAATATGGTGTTCACGTTACCAGCTGAGTTCAAGATAAAAACAGAATCAACTAGGGAGATGTTTGCTCAGCTATGCTTGGGTGCTCAAGATGCGGTCTTTGAAAAGCCTCAAGACACTCATCGGTATCTTAAGCCGTTATGCTTAAAAAGGCATATTAACGGCAAGACAATTTATAGGATGCTTGTTGACGACAGGGCAACAGTCAATTTGATGCCATACAACACCGGTAAGAAATTAGGTAAATTCGATGAGGATCTGATTAAGACTAACATGGTCTTGAACAATTTTACAGGCAATCCCACTGAGGCAAGGGGTGTCATGGTAACAGAATTAACCATCGGCAGCAAAACATTGCCGACAACCTTTTTTGAGTCAATGCCAAAGGCAATTACAATGTCTTACTTGGGCGAGATTGGATTCACGCTAATTGTTGTATACTGTCGACTATGCACCAGTTACTCTCCAATGGAATGGGGATGAGGTTGAAGTTGTTCAAGCCGACACCGCAGTTCACATTGCTATGGCCAGTTCAGATGCGAATTGGCAACATGAGGAAGCCGAGTGCATATCAGGAAAGGCTTTGGATGATTGTGATTTCATATGCATCAGTAAGACGAGACTTATTGTAAGGTCGAGGATGCCGACTAGAGGGGGGTGAATAGGCGGCTTTTAAAATTTCTCTCGCTAATTTCTACAAAGCAATTCATCCCTAGTTTCCCTAATGCCAAAACCTTAACAAGTATTAATGCGGAAGCGATAAACTAAGGTTTTGACAATCAAGGCCTAAATTCTCTAGGCTCACTATGTGCACTAACTAATTATGTCTCTAACAAGAATATGCAATCCTAAAGACAAGCAATCAATCAATTTAATTCTATGAATATAAATTGCTTGAACATAAATAACAAACACAATGCAAGCACAAGAGACACAATATTTTTTACCTTGGTGTTCGGAGACTTGCTGGTCTCCCCTAGTCCACGTTGAGGTTAGCCCAAACGAATTGGACCAGCTCCACGAATTGAGTACCCACCTCGAATCCACTAGTGGTAGCTCCTTTTCCCTCCCGGGTAGGCGAGCTCCAACCTTCATAAACTTTGCCGGGGCTTCTCACAATCTCCGTTGAGAGCTCCCGCGCACGACGTCGCTACGCCGTCTAGGTGTCAGCAAACACCAAGAGTAACAAGCCAATCCCTTCCGCTTGAACTTCACCTAGTGCAACACATGTGCACTCCGGTGACCTCCTACGTGCAACACATACACTAGGATCCACCTCAAGTGCAACACATGCACAAGAGGCTCTCAATCCACTTCCTAATTGCAACACATGCAAGTAGGACTCACTCTTAGCTCAAAAGGCAAATGGGAGAAGGCAACACATGCACTTCACCCCCAAGAACTCACACTTGATTTCAGCAACCAGCAAATGCCCCCCAAGGCCTCCTTTTATAGCCTCCAAGCCAAAACTAGCCATTGGGGGCGAATTCTGGAAAAACTCAGCAAACCCGGTGCTACCACCCTACTGGAACCGGTAGCACCGGCCTCCTCGCCAACGGCTACAAAACTAGTCGTTGCAGGATTTCCAGTAGCACCGGCCAATTGGGAGCGGTGCTACCGCTTGGGCGGTAGCACCGGCCTCCACCCCGGTGGCACCGGACAACCTAAACACAAAAACACCCCACTCTGGATTTTTCACACCGGCCAGAGGAGTGATAGCACCGGACCTCCGGTGCTACCGGCCTATCATGGGCGGTAGCACCGGACCGCCAAACCGCCCAAAAACATCCCTCTCTGGAATTTTTACACCGGCCAGAGAGACGGTAGCACCGGCCTCCCGGTGCTACTAGCCTTACAAGGGCGGTACGACCGGCCTCAGGGAGAAAACACTGTTTTTCACCAAAACTTTTCTCCAAACCATTAAAGATTTATTCTTTGAGCTATGTGAGGATCAACACATGATCACAACACTATACAAAACACATTTGCACATGTTAATCACATACTCCAAAGAATCTCATTAAGTACAACTTATTTGCAAAACACATTTGCCAATAAACCAAGAACTTATGAGATCAATCCTCTTAGCCATGTGATGATCAACACATGATCAAGTCAATTTGCAAAACACATTTGCAAACCCTATTCACATGCTCTAGGATCGAAACCCATAATCTCAAGTTCATTTGCAAAACACATTTGCAAATAACAACTCCAACTTATTTGCAAAACACATTCGCAAATAAACGACGAACCTATAAGATCAATCCTCTTAGCCATGTAAGGATCAACACATGATCCCGATACTTTGCAAAACACATTTGCAAATGCCAACACATGCTCTAGGATCGAACCTCATAACTTCCAGCTTATTTGCAAATAACAAGTCAACACTTTGCAAAAACACATTTTGCAACTAAACCAAGCTTAGCCTTGTGATGACCAACACATGACCCAATCACAAGCTAAAACACCAAAGCATGAGCTCTCTATTTGCAACACATGCAAATCTCTAGCACCATGCAAACAACCACAACAAATTCAAGAGTATGAGCTCTCTATTTGCAACACATGCAAATCTCTAGCTCCATGCAACCACTTTAAACCAAATTGCTTGAGCTCTCTCCTTTTTGCAACACATGCAAAACTTAGCTCCAAGCAATAACCAAATCAAATGAGATTCAATTTAGAAGCAAACATGAGCTCCCTTATTTGCAACACATGCAAATACCTAGCTCATGCAAAATCCAATACACGAGCTTCACCCATTTGCAACACATGCCAAATGGTTAACTCAATGCAAAAACCAAACTAAGAGAGTGAGCTAGAGTGAACCGGATCGAGTTCATCAACACATGATGAAGCTCAAGCTAAAAGACTCAATCCCTCTTAATAGTACGGCAACCTAACTAGCAACCCGGTCTCCCAACCAAACACCGAGACCGATAAAAGACTAGGAACACATCCTTAGCCTTAGCTAGTTATACCTTTGCCTCAAACGATCCACTTGGAGCTTCTATGATTTCCAATCATCTTCTCTCCAGGATCACCTCTTCTTCTTCTTGGTCATCAACACATGATGAACCTTCTAGCTCTTCTCTTTACTTCGGGATCACCTCTTGAAGCTCACCAACACATGACTTCTTCTTCTTCTTCCCGATTCTTTATTATCTTGGACTCAACCTACTTCACAACTCATGGAAGATGTTAGTCCAACAAACACGGTTGTCTCAATCATCACCGCACTCCATTAACACATAATGGATGCCTCTAAGATCGATTGAGCACAACCCAAATCAATTTGAATGATTAAATGTTGTCTTGAGTACTTTGATGCAACTAATGCTTCATTATACTCAAGAACTTCCCGCTTGTCTTTAATCAACAAAGAGACACCATCAACACATGATAAAATGTTATTTGATAGATTGAAAGACAATCGAACTCAATTTAAATTACATTTAAATTGATATGAGTATATATATAACTACACAAGTTTCATATACTCAAATGATTGTTTCAAAGTCTTGATCCTTTATATGTTATTTAGCAATAAGACATGGATCAATACTATTGAAACAACAAGTTAAATTATAAACTCCCCCTAGATGTGTACATTCATGTAGTATATGAATTAGGAACATAATGCACCTATTTGGACTAAAGCAATGGAAGAGTTCATACTTTAACTTGAATCCTAATTATGCATTAAGTCAATAGAGTGAATACAAGTGCATACCTTAGGTTTTCCATTTTCCATCCAAATATGAGACTAATAAGAATAAGGCTCAATTAAACATGTTAGTCTCATAATGATTAGATTTGTCATTAAACAATGATTAAACATTAATATTAAACCAATCATCAAAACCAATGGAGCTTGAACTTACACTTATGCCGATCAATGTGAGGCCTAGCACCTTTGATTGGACAAGTGAAGTTTCACGCCGATGGAGTCCAAGCGAGCAGTGAAACATTTACAACACAAAATGCAAAGCTATCGGCAAGAAATAGATAGCTATGAGGCCATTGAAGATTTTAATGAAATCGAGAAGTTAGACCAAGGATTTACATCGACTGATTTGCTTGAAGAAATCGATATAGGCGACGGGGATAGGAAAAGACCAAATTTTGTTAGTGCAAAATTGGATGCAAGTTTCTTTCAAAAAAAAATTTGGATGCAAGTTATAAGGATAAGTTGGTCAAAATTATTAGAAATTATAAAGATTGTTTTGCTTGGGAGTACCATGAAATGCTTGGATTGAGCCGACAGCTTGTTGAACATCGGCTACCTGCAAAATCAGGCTATCGGCCGTTCAAACAGTCCCCTCGAAGATTTAAGCCGAATTTGTATAATGTTATAAAAGAAGAAATCGAACGATTGCTAGAGGCCAAGTTTATCAGGCCTTGCCGATATGCTGAATGGGTCTCTAATATCGTTATTGTAATGAAGAAAAATGGCAAACTGAGAGTATGCGTCAACTTTAGGGACTTAAACAAAGCTACGCCAAAAGATAAATATCCAATGCCAATAGCCGATATGCTTATGGATGCTGCATCAGAAAATAAGATCATTAGCTTTCTTGACGGTAATGCCGGATATAATCAGATATTTATGGCAGAAGCCGATATACCTAAAACAACCTTCAGGTGCCCTGGTGCCTTGTGGTTATTTGAGCGGACTGTGATGACATTCGGCTTGAAAAATACTGGTGCCACATATTAGCGAGCCATGAACTTAATTTTTCATGATCTAATTAGTTCTATTGTGGAAATTTACATCGACGATGTCGTGGTAAAATCTACAGGAGATTTGCAGCATCTAGCCGATTTAGAAGCAGTCTTCAAGAATACAAGAGCGCATGGTTTGAAGATGAATCCTTACAAGTGTGCTTTTGACGTGTTGGCTGGGCAATTTTTAAGCTTTATGGTTCATGAGAGAGGAATTGAAGTCAATCAAGAAAGGGTAAAAGCCATAGCCAAAACAAAACCACCAACGTGCAAAAATGAGTTGCAAAAGTTGACTGGCAAAATAAATTATTTGTGACGGTTTATTTTAAATCTTTCTGGCCGTATTTGTGCGTTTACCCATTGTTAAAATTAAAGGACAACCAGGAGTTTGTGTGGGGCACCGATCAACAAAAATCTTTTAATAATATCATGGAGTACTTGATTAATCCTCCAGTTTTGGCCGCACTACAAAAAGGTATACCTTTTAAATTATATCTATTGGCTGAGGAGGAAACTATCGGAGCTGTTTTGGCACAAGAAGTTGATGGTAAAGAAAGGGTAATTTTCTACTTAAGCCGACGCTTGCTTGATGCTGAAACTAGGTATCCCTTTGTAGAGAAGCTTTGGTTATCTTTATATTTTGCTTGTACAAAATTAAAGCATTATATTTTAGCATCGCCTTGTAAGGTAGTTTGTAAAACCGATGTGATAAAGTATATGCTAGCAGCTCCAATTTTGCGTGGTCGACTTGGTAAATGGGCTTATGCACTCATCAAGTTCGACCTAACATATGAATCGGCTAAAGCATTTAAAGGGCAGGTGATAGCTGATTTTATAACAGGTCATGAGACTACTACCGATTTGATATCTGTAGCCCCTTGGCAACTGTATTTCGATGGATCGGCATGTCGAGAGGGTAAAGGTATTGGCATAGTACTCATTTCACCCAAAGGGCATAATTTTGAATTTGCATTTCGGCTAAATTGTCGATGCTCAAATAATCAAGCAGAGTATGAAGCGTTGCTTATAGGCCTGCAGTTGCTCAAAAATATCAGAGTAGATACTGTTGAGGCCTATGGTGATTCTCTATTAGTTGTGCAGCAAATTAAGGAAAAATATAATTGCTATGATGAAGTTTTGATTAAATACTTGGAGCAATGTCTTGTCGTAATCGGCTCATTTACAAGATTTACTATTAGTCATATTACTCGAGAAATGAATGATAGAGCAAACTTGTTAGCTCAGCGGGCATCGGGCCATAAAGTTTTTTGCTGATACGAGGAATATGAGCCGATTGGGAAAATAGTAATGTGTGTCAACGTCGCTAATTGGAGGACGAAGATAATGGAATACTTAATTGATGCTTCTAAGCTGATAGAGTGGAAAATTAGGCGGCAAGCTTTGAAGTACGTAGTTTTGGATAATGTATTATACCATTGAACGATGGAAGGTTTGTTGCTAAGATGTCTTGGAGCCGATGAAGCTAAAATAGCGATGGGTGAGGTGCACGAAGGTATCTGTGGATCCCATCAATCGGCTTATAAGATGAAGTAGATGCTAAGGCGTACAAGGTACTTTTGGCCATCCATGTTGGAGGACTGCTTTTGGTATTACAAAGGGTGCCAAATTTGTCAAAAATTTGGCAACGTACAATTAGCTCCAGCATCGGATTTGCACCCTATTATTAAGTCTTGGCCATTCAGAGGCTGGGGTATAGATGTAATCAAGCAGATATTTCTTGCCTCGAGCAAAGGCCATAAGTTTATTTTGGCCACGACCGATTACTTTTATAATAGGTTGAAGATATACCACTCAAAAAGGTTACAAGTATTGAAGCTATCGGATTTGTTAATGAGCATATTATCCATCGGTTTGGAATCCCGCAAACCATTATGACCGATCAAGGAATTGTGTTTATGTTCAATGAATTTCAAGGTTTTGCAAAAAGTTTGAGTATTAAGCTATTGAATTCTTCACCCTATTATGCTCAAGCCAATGGTCAAG
Source organism: Otatea glauca (assembly GCA_036346275.1). Lineage (NCBI taxonomy): Eukaryota > Viridiplantae > Streptophyta > Magnoliopsida > Poales > Poaceae > Otatea > Otatea glauca. The sequence goes on from CM070715.1 coordinate 65,744,892, forward strand.
CTGAATCGTCTAATAAGACATTGATTAAGATGATTAAGAGGAAGATTGATGAAAAACCAAAGAATTGACACTCAACATTGTCGGAGTCATTGTGGGCTTATTAGCTTGCATATCATGGAGCAATGAAGCTTTCACCCTATCAATTAGTTTATGGTCAGGAAGCCATTTTTCCTGTAGAAACTAATATCGACTCCATATGAGTAGTCAGACAAAATGGTTTGTCGGCTCAAGATTACAAGGATTTAATGATTGACAACTTAGACGATTTAGCATAACTGCATTTATGTACGTTGTATCGGCTTAAGAGAAACAAGGAGAAGGTTTCTAAGGCTTACAACAGGAAAGTGATGCCTAAGTTTTTTCATAAAGCCGATTTGATTTGGAAAACTATACTTTCTGTCGGCTCTAGAGATAACCGATTTGGAAAATAGTCCCCTACATGGGAAGGGCCATATAGGATAAATCGACTTGTTGATGAAAATTCCTACCTATTGGAAACTTTGAGCGGTGTAGTGTCTCCTAAGGCGATTAATGGGAAGTACTTAAAGAAATACTACTCTAGCGTTTGGATTGGTTCCTAATCGGCTAGTCAGAGCTATTGTTTGTAAAGCCAAATTAACTCGATGCGATTAATTTTGGCTAGTTTGGAAAAATAAAACACATATATACGGAAATAAGACATAATCGGTTAAACAGCCGATTGAAGATTACAAGAGTTTTTTCAAACATAGTCTCGATCAAAGCCGACCAAAGTATTTCTTGATTCATTACAAGTTAGGATTAAAATTGTAGGCCAGAGCTAGAGAACCTTGCGCCCAGAGCCGATAGATCCCCCACAACATTGGCGATTGTCTCCTGCACCTCATCTAGAATCATTTCAACCTCCTTGGTGCTTCCACGTATAGGAGCAATTTTAGTCGACTGTTTATTGATGTCAGGCACGGTCAAAGCTATTCCAAGTGTTTGTTCCTTGATGGCCGATGCAGACTTCTCTATGATTTGTTGGCCATCAGAGATTTGCTTCGTTAGTTTGGCCAACTCCTCTTCGAGAAGTTTCTTGGTCGATTCAAGCTTATGGGCCGCTTCCTTGTTTATCTTGAGGGCTTGAGCGTCCATGTCGAACTTCTATTTCTTGGCCTTAGCATCGGCCATCAAATCACTCAAAAGTTTTTTATCGGCTTCCTGTGCCTCCCTCAGTGCGATCCTTGCTTGAGTAGCCTCAACTACGGCCTTTTTGTCGTCCAAGTGACAGACGTCAAGCAACGCATCCATTTCCTCTGGGGGCAAATCGGTTTCGACGGTGGCCATGGCATCTCTAATCGGCTAATTATTGCCTAGGATTTCTACCTGTGGCCTCATCACCAGGTTGAAAAGTTTATTCAGCCGCTCTTGTACTCCTGAAACTGATGTCACCACGGTCGACGCCTCCTTGGAGACTTCGAGGATTTTCTGAATGTCCACGTCATAGTAGTCTGTAGCCATTATTTCAGGGTCTTCCAAATCAGCCAAGAAAAAATCCAACAAGTCAGTTGGGTCAAAAGACGCTGGAGCAGCATCAGCTATCGGGGCTGGTGGCGCCGACTGGGATGACGGTGGTGGAGGATCGACGGAGACGGCCAGCAAATTGGCTAGAATGGTAGCCGCTTGCACTGACGGAGTTGGCTGAAAAAGGAGTTAAAGTGAGTTAAGCTGATAGTTTAATATACTTACAAGAAATTAATAGAACCCAGCTTACCCTGTCAGTACCCGATGCATGTGGCAAACTTTCGTCGCTTTGTTCTTGTGGCTTAAAGACTCTTTTGGCGATTGCCTTGGTGGACTTGGCGCATTTTTTCTCTAAAATTAATCGGCTATTAGTTGATGGAAAGATGCTTGGAGTGAAAGGGAAGCTTGCCGATTGAATATACTTACTGGGCTATTGCTTCTTTTATATGTCCGACAGAGAGGGACTCTGGATTCCCAACATGACGGACGTGTACCCCGTAAGGCCCGTTGACTGATGAGGCCGCTTGCCTTGTTGACCACTACCCGACGAACAGGCTGCAACCTTCTTCCCCGCAGTTTTAGTCTGAAATATGGAAGAAAGCTGATTAGTAAAAGCACTAGATGAAAGGAAGAATATGACATAAATGATTCATTCAAGCCGATACCTCTCCAGTTATATATACGATACTTGTGTTAGTGTATCCCGAAGAGCTAGCCTCATCGCTAGATTCGCTGTTAGTCTGAAAGATCGAAATAGCGATCAGAGGGGGGTGAATGATCCCAAATAAAATTTTCCCCTACTCAAAGTACTCCAAACAATCTCGCAATAAAAATCTAAAACACCCAAAGATTTTCCTTCAAACTGGTGTTTCTCAGATTCGCACACCCTCCAAAACCCGAATCAATTAGGCAACTATGTGTACCCCTTGCTTGCATGGATGAGAACTATGAGTCATGTGAGGGATTTTTAATCACAATCCTGGTTGTCAAGTGTCCAAACAAAGAGGAATCAACTCAAAGACTACTTTTCTAAAAGAGATAAAGGTAAAACACCAAAGTCTCTTTCCAGAAAAGTAAAAGCAGATTTTCCTGGAATTGTCCTCAATTGGAGCAGGTGGTTGGTGAGTTTATGTTGCTCTAAAATTCTTAGGAATTTTTCTACCTGTGAGCAGTTGAGTCGTGGAACACTCCACCAAAAGCACCTCAAAACTATTTGTAGAATAAACATGAAAAATCAAGCATTACAGACAACCAGGAACTTCGACCAAAATGTTTGAGGCTCGGTTTTCACTTCATAGCGCTCAAACGGTGCAACCAGTGGACTCAAAAAAATTTCCAGAGATGGATATATTAGTTGTGAACCTTCTCCAATAAGAACCACATAAAAAGGATTTTTATAGATTTTTATAAAAATAAAATACTGACTGCTGCGCGAAGAACAAGTTCTGGACAGATTTGCAACTTGATAAAAACTTGATCTCTAGTCTATCCTAGGGTGAAAGAAAGATGTAAAACCATATGAACACCCTCAAGACATCCAAGAAGAACAGCATTTAGAAGGAGGGGAGGCAAATCCAAATTGCGATAAAGTAAATTGCGAGAATGTAAATGCGGGAAAGTAAATGCTGAATTTAAATGCGTAATGTAAATGCGTAAAGGAAATGAAACATGAATATAAATGAAGAACATTTCATTTCTGGAAGGAGAGGTTACAAAGCCTCACATTTCATGTGGGCAAAGCTCAAAGGAGCATCAAAAACCTCAAAACCTTCAAGGGGGGAAGGCTACCCCTCCACCCCTATTTATACACCTCTTGGGCCACCTACCACCCTTGGATGAGCCTCTAAACCCTAGAGCATCCATCAAAAGCTAGGATTTACCTACTCAACCAGCCATGCAAGGGTTCACCCAAAACCCACAAAACATAATGGGTTTTCTTGCACGGTTTTCAAAGCATACTAACTAGACCCGCTATCCTATCAACTAGACCGCAATCCGACGGCCCTCATCGATCCGAGCAGCATCTAGCTAGCATCACATCCATTCCTTGTCTTTATGGCTTGCACGGACCACGTCTCCGATCATCTTCTAGCGATCCCCGACCGTTTGGACCTCCGACGCTACTCGCCTAGTCCGGGCCATCCTTCGCCTCACCATGATCGAGCACCGTCGTCCTGTGTCGGGACCCGAATATGCAAATACGGACCCTCTGTGTATACCGCACTAGTCCAGGATCACGCTAGTGCACACAGGCTCAACATAAGTAAATATCACAACCAAACATAGCGAAAGCATTATGAAAGACATCATATGATATATACTACTAGTTGAATGACCTATGGTCCACTTACATGACTATGCCTCGCAAGGCTGAACAACATATTACACTGCAGCGGAATGAAAACGTAGACAACCCCTCAGTATACCATAGGCAACTGACAAGGCTTGCGCCCTAAACATTCGTCTCCTCCTGGAATCTTTCCTCCAGCTTTGATGTAGACTCTTCAACTGGTGATGTTATTGTTGGCAAGGGTGAGTACATAAAGCACTCAACAAGTTGTGCACAGAATGCATTTCTAACATAGCTATATGCAAGGCTTATTCCAAAGGATAGGCTATCATGGTTATTTTGCAACAAAGCAGCATTTATGAACAAATACAATAAATAGATTGTAAAGACCGTAAAACAAATAACAATAATAGATAGATTCAGCATTTCTCAAGTAAACCAAGTTTTCCAATCCTAAATCAAGTTCCAATCTTCCATATGGCAATCCCGGCATCCCAACCAAGTTTTCCATTTAAGTAAACTAACCCTTAACTGTAATTCCCGAGCATTGCTCAATACCGCGAGCACGGCTATTCGAATAGTTTTACACTCTGCAGAGGTTATGCACTTTACCCACACGACATGATATTCTCTTTGCGCCTGGCCTTTAGCACACTTCCTTTGGTGTGCCGGCAGAGAAATCATTACAAAGACTTTACAATGCTCTGGCTTAACCCGGTACCATCCGCTAAGGTTTCAACACTGGTGGGACTGGTTACCACACCCAGGGCCCCCCTCTTGCGCCATGTGAATTACTCCATAACCCAGGAACTCACACCAACCACGATAGTACCAAAGCTAAGACATTGCAAATTAATCAGCTAGGCTGGTCCATACCAGACATGTGGTTGCATGATTGACTCAGGTCAAAGGCTTGCAAGGTTAAGTCCTTAGAGTGATCAAGGCAAGACTTCCACATACCCTCTGCCCATCGGGCCCACCTTGGCATACTCACCCCTTGTCACTTGCCCCAATCTAAGTGAATATCACTCAAGTTGATTACCAAGCACCACGTGCCATCAACAATTCAACATCGTTGCGTGACATGACTCGCCACAAACAACTCAATTTCATCGTGTGATCCCACATGACACACAAGTTCATAACATTGTTCCATATTCCATTAATCAAGATTAATTATCAATGATTCAATCACATGTGATGACGTGGCATGGCTAAACAACTAATACGGTCTAACCATCCCATGTTGATTATCATTACTAACCAACTATAATGAACCAATCTAGGGTGACAATAGATCATGGCATACAATGACAAGGTAAGGTGTAGATCAAATTGGTATAATAGCTAAGTCCCAATTTAATTTGAAACAATTGTATACTTGAAATAATATGCAATAGGGTAAAACAAATATAGCAATTTATAAACATGGGTTCAACATGATCAAAGCACAACTTGCCTTGGAATAGGTTCTGATCTTGATCTGGAGCTTGCTCTTGAGTTGTTGGATCTTCCTCCGAAGCGTCGCACAAGTCAACGTCTACGCGTACCGAAGGAGAAAAGCAAATAAATACCAAAACAGAGGGAAACTGAACTCCAAAAATCAATTAAAATTCACCATTAAATAGATCTCAATCTTACAAATTTTTAGAAATTTGAATCACTCAAATCCGAGTTAAAATGCAAAAGTTATAGCCTTTTGAAGTTTGAATAAATATTAAAATTACAGAAATTAGAAAATCAGAATTATTGAATTTTTCTTATATTGAAAACTGATTTACTGCATCAATCTGACGTCACCAATGCCCGGACCAACCAGGCACTGCCACGCGTCTCAGGCGTGTGGACCAAGTCCACCAGCCAGCACCGGTTCACGGTGGACATGGCTCATGGCGCCTCGGTCTCCGCGCCTGACACGCGGCATGACAGGATTGGCTGAAGTGCGTGGCTCGATCCTCACCGGAAGAGGAAGATCGGACCGTCCCGAAGTGCACACAACGTGGAAGCATCTCGGTTCGTCCGATCTGATCCAACCGCCGAGGTTACCGATGGGATTCACTGCTGAAGCAACCACGTGGCGCGATCTCGGCCAACTGCACGAAAATCCAACGGCGAAGGAACACGGCTAGCGACGGCGTGCTTCACACGGCGGCGCCACTGACGGCCTCGAGGAAGACAACCATGACACGGCAAAAACTCGACAGATTCAACCAGGACTTCGACGGTTCTGGAAGAGAAAGCTTCGGCGAACTCGATGCTACCCTTGGTTCCCGCGGAAGCACGACAACGGCGAGGATCTTGACGGGGAAACGGCGGCGGTTGTTCACGAAGTCCGACGAGCTCGTACAGGTACCACGCAGCGTCTTAGCAGCCGAGAGCAAGAGGGGAAAGGGCGGTGAAGGCAGGCGATCCTCGGGGCAGGGTCGGGGCCGCCTTTTAAAGGCCTAAGAGTCCGCGCTAGGCACGAACGCCGAAATCGCAACGGAATCGCCACCGGATTCGGGACGAACACGACGGCACGCTCAGCTACATCACAACCGTCCACGTGGCACGCATCCCACGGTGCATCAGCACGCAGGCGTGGCTCCATCCTAGCCCTCCCTGCGACCAGATCCGACGGTGACCGAGCATTAGGGTTTCCAACCCGACTCTGCGCTTCGACCGTTCGATCCAGCAACAATCGGCCACGATCGAGCTTCTAGAAAACGGACAAAGCCCACACAGTAAATGGGCCAAGCCCACTACTGTACAAAGATTTTCACGAGTTTTTCTTTTTAAAATAATTCCAGATATTCACTTAATCAGTTTTAGGCAATAAAAATATCAGTAAAAATCCAAGAAAATTCACTAAAATATTTTGAGGCATTTTGAACTCAGATAAAATATTTTTGGCAAAACTTTATTTTAACTTTGCATCAATTTAATTAGTTTTCAACCAAAGATCAATATACCTAATTTAAAGTTAATTCAAATAAATCCAAAAAAACCCAATAATTTCCAGAAAATCATAGAATGCACAAATAACCCATAAAATAATATTAAAGCAAATTTGGGATGTTACATCCTGCAACCATCAAAAATAAGGAAACTCCTCACATAGCAATGCCCACAAAGATGTGCAATAAATCCATCACAGTCCACTTATTAAAATTCATTTTTACTCGACCAGACCGGTAGCACTGGGAAAACAGAGAAGACCTAAAATTGCTTCCAATTGAGAATCTATTTCAAATCAAACTCAAACAAGAGTAACCCAAGCTCAAATTTAGTCAAATACTCATTACAAATCTGGATAGACCTCCACATGGTCCTTCATAGTTTTTACCGTCGGCTCTGGAAGATTTGGGAAGAATTCATTTATAATAGCTGACAGTGTCTTCTGCAAATAAAGCGCCTCTACAATGGCTGACCACCAGGAAGAAAAGTGCCCTGCCCGATGCGTATTCAAGAAAAAACGCGGTAAGTCTACAATCTGAAGTTCGTCGGCTATTTCCAAAAAAATGATGGCTACGGCTACGTTGCGAACCCGAGCTCTTTGCTGAAGCCGATCAAGGAGTGGGAGGCTTGGAATAACTTGCCCAAAGCCCAGCTGTCTAGCATAAATTGAGGGATGGTAAAATTCATATGAGGGCTGAAAGGTCTGATTTCTTGTGTTAAGGCCGACATGAAGTATACTCAGAGAGATGATAATCTTATAAAATTCCAAGGTTGCTTGAGGCATCAAGGAGCTATCGGCTTCTAAACGCAGAAAAGACGGCCATGAGAAATCGGTTGCACTGTTATAGCTAAAGAAGTCTTGTTGTTTGAAGCCTTCGCTGTCAAGCTATAAGAAGAACGACAGGTATTTCTGAAAGATCGAAATGGCGAACAGAGGGGGGGTGAATGATCCCAAATAAAATTTCTCCCACTCAAAGTACTCCAAACACTCTTGCAATAAAAATCTAAAGCACCCAAAAATTTTCGTTCAAACTGGTGCTTCTCATATTCGCACACCCTCCAAAACCCAGAACAATTAGACAACTATGTGTACCCCTAGCTTGCATGGATAAGAACCATGAATCATATGATGGGTTTTTTAATCACAATCCTGGTTGTCAAGTGTCCAAACAAAAGAGGGATCAATTCAAAAGACTTCTTTTCTAAAAGAGATAAAGCTAAAATACCAAAGTCTCTTTTCAGAAAAGTTAAAGCAGATTTTCAGAAATTGTCCTCAGTTGGAACAGGTGGTTGGTGAGTTTATGTTGCTCTAAAAATTTTGAGAATTTTTTTCCCTATGAACAGTAGAGTCATGAAACACTCCACCAAAAATAACCTCAGAAAGCTTTGTATAATAAGAATTAAAAATCAAGAAATACAGAAGATCAGGAACTTCGACTAGAAAGTTTTAGGCTCGGTTTTCACTTCATAGCTCTCAAAAGGTGCAACCAGTGGACTCAATAAATTTTATACAGATGTATATATGAGTCCTGAAACTTATCCAAAAATAATCACTTAAAAATTATTTTTATATATTTTTAGAAAAATAAAATACTGACTGCTGCGTGAAGAACAAGTTCTGGACAGATTTGCAAATTGATAAAAAAACTTGATCTCTAGTCTATCCAAGGGTGTAAGAAAGATGTAAAACCAAATGAACACCCTTAATAAATCCTAGAAGAACAGCATTTAGAAGGAGGGGACGCAAATCCAAATTGCATAAATGTAAATTGCAAGAATGTAAGTGCTGAATTTAATTGCGGAATTTAAGTGCATAATGTAAATTGCGTAATTTAAATGCGTAATGTAAATGCACAAAGAAAAGAAATGATTTGAGGAAACATTTCATTTATGAAAGGAGAGGTTACAAAGCCTCACATTCATGTGGGCAAAGCTCAAAGGAGCATCAAAAACCTCAAAACCTTCAAGGGAAGGAGGCTACCCCTCCACCCCTATTTATACTACTCTTGGGCCACCTACCACCCTTGGATGAGTCCCTCAACCCTAGAGCACTCATCTAAAGGCTAGGATTAACCCCCACACACACAGCCATGCAAGGGCTAACCCAAAGCCACACACATACCGGGTCTTCTTGCACGGTTTTCAAAGCATACTACCTAGACCCGCTAACCTATCAACTAGACCTCAATCTGACGGCCCTCATTGATCCACGCGGCATCTAGCTAGCATCATCTCCTTTCCTTGTCTTCTTGACTTGCTCGGACTCCATCTCCGATCATCTTCCGGCGATCTCCCAACCGTCTGGACCTCCGACGCTCCTCGCCTAGTCCCGGTCATCCTCTGCCTCACCATGACCTAGCACTGTCGCCCTGCGATTATCAAAGACAAGGAAAAACCTTTCATAGCAATGCCCACAATGATATGCAATAAACCCATCCAACTCATCACTCACGCGCCAGACGGCCAAGATCTCCACTCTGGCAAAGACAACTCAAATTGCTTCATTTTGAAAATCAATCCAAATTAAACTCAAACTTGAGCACACCTTGCTCAAATAAAGTGAAATACTCATCACAAACATGGATGGACCTCCACATGGTCCTTCAATTTCCTTGAGCTGACAGGCGTGACCTTTGTCTCATTCCCAGAGCACATTATGAATCTTTCGCCGTACGATCGGCTTGCTCTGAACTGAGGCACTGCATCCTCTGGAGTTTCCTCCCGTGGAAATGCTGTATCATCAGTTGGGTTCAAAGCAAAAGATCGACTGAATAGACAATATAGCCAGATATGCACAAACCAAAGTGACCCTCCTACATTGCCGATAGTAAAACTAGCAAAGCCTGTGAATAGCCGACTTCTTATTATATACACCATTTGATACATTGCCCCTAGCAACATTTTTCCTAGGGTTAGCCCACGGCCATCTACTAGCTACTCTGCTATGGTCTAATAAACTTGGGTCGGCCCAAGAGAAGCCCTGCAGAAAAGAAATCTGTCCAGCCAAAAATTGAGGAAGGCGATATGCTCCTCGTTCGATACTGGCCCGCTGACTTGGTTATTATTGCTTATATACTTATTCCATCTTTCACCTTTGGATCTGATGAGCTTGAGCTGTGGTTTGGCACTGTAAGCTGATATCTGCTCTCCTCAGATAGCACAATTGGGCCACATCCAGAATAGTTGGGCCGACGGGACCGGTTCGGAATATAAGGACCAGTTAAAATGCACAATGCGCATATCTAGATTTTTACATCACCATAAATATGATGGTTACTGGTGAAGATGTTGGGACAAGCCGATAGAAAAAGGGGACAAGCCGATAGAAAAAGAAGCCGATAGATAAGATTTTTGGAAAATAACAAGTTATCTCCCAAAAACAGGGGCATATATTTGCACCAGATTTTGGCAAGGCATGATGAAATTGTCAGGCTAAGGATCAGGAGAATTTTGGTCAATATCGGATATAGGAAAAAAGGTTTAGATTTGGGTTATGACCAATATTTATCTAAATATGGAAGGAATTGTCCGAGTGAAGGCCGACATGGATCATGGCAACCAGCATATTGGAGATGGACACGGTCGGCCGATAGATATAAAAGATGGCCATAGGCAAGTGAGAAAGATATACACAATTAATCCAACAAATCGCATTTACTCATTTATTTTCTCGTCGACTAGGAGTAGCTTTTGTAATTTAGAATCTTTGTAATTCGATCTTGATCAATAAAGTTGCGTATCAACGATTGTTGATCTTTATCAATAACGCCATCAGGTTTGATTTTTCTCCGATTTTGTTGCGCATTGCCTTCTTCAAAAAAAGATCTACCTTTACCATCTAATTAGTCCTAATCAGTTAATTAGACCTATCGTTACCCTTTGATTTAATTGGCTTTTTAGCTGTTTGGATCTAAGTCGATTGTCTCGCGACAAATCGCTTTGAGCATATCATATATTCATCTTACCGATTGCAGGATCAAATCGGTTGGCACGCCTTGACCAAATGAACCCGATATTCGTTAGGTGTTTTGTGGCCGATTAACCCTCTTCACATATTTTAGCACCAACACCCCTCTTCCTTGCGTTGCGCTTGCATGCCCTCCTCTGTTATTTGCTTGGTTGTTTTTTTGTTTGTTTGCACGGACTGCCCCCTGTTCTTTCTTGTGGGTGGCGCTTGATTATTTAGTTTCTAGCTCGTGCTGATCTTGGACCATCAAGATAGGGTCCATTTACGGAAAAATTGATATTTGTCCTCTTTTACTTGTGCCATTCATGATTGTCCCGTGATACCTCACTGACATGTGGGCCCGCATGTCAGTGAGATATACGGGCAAATCATCAATTGTACAAACTAAAACAGGACAAATCATCAATAACAACTATTTTGTCCTTGTGACGAGTATGTTGTTCTTGTATGAAGCTCACCCTCTTTTTTTATTGATATTTTAACCTTGTAAATTTTGACAATCAATATATTAATAGAAGAAAATTATATCATTGGTGTTATGCACTACTGCGGATCGGGCATACACAAGCGGTTAGAAACCGCTTTCAGAAGCGGTTTTAGAACCGCTTTTAAGCAACCGCGAGTGATATTAATAGAAGAAAATTATATCATTGGTGTTATGCACTACTGCGGATCGGGCATACACAAGCGGTTAGAAACCGCTTTCAGAAGCGGTTTTAGAACCGCTTGTAAGCAACCGCGAGTGATACCCCGTCGGGTGTGGTTCGACACTTCCAGAAGCGGTTGGTGTTACCAACCGCTTGTCGAGAGGTTCTCTCCAAAAGCGGTTGGAGTTACCAACCACTTGTGAAGAGTCTGACAGCATAGCGTTTTGATTATATTCAATATAGAATATGTTTTCAGAGGGGTTTTTGATATAGATTTTGACAATTAAAATAAATAGAACTTCATGAGTTTTTTTGACACACTTAAATATATATATTAGTCATGAGTATTTATTCAGATAATTACAGACTAAAAAATGAACAAGTTGATGAACACATGAAATAATAATCCACTTTTACAAGTTTCAAAGAATAAAAGGGCGAATCTTGAGCTCGTTTCTTGCGTGCGTCGCTCTTTGTGCCCTTGGTCGACGTTGATGTCAGTTCACTGTCCTTATTTCAGACAATCTCTCCAACCATTTGCGTGGAACTCGCTTTGGTGGATACAATCTAAATCGACAATAAAGCCGATGAGTTGTTCTTGGATTCTTTGCAACTTTGTGCGGCGGGATCACGCCTTGCACATCGACGTTGGGCTGACAAAGCGGGAGGTAAATAAATCTCTGGACATGTAATTATTAAAGTGTAAGTACTAAGAAATTGACATGTGCACACTACCTCGGCGTTGGTTGTCGGCACATCACCGTGGGTAATACTTTGCATATAGTGGCACACATAATAGCCACATAAGTTGTTTCCACCGTCATTTGTAGAACTGCGGTGAAATTTGAAAAGAACACGATTATTGGGATGAAAAGCGTAACGACATATTAATATTCTTTATACGTACTCGAGTGCTTAATTGTACATCAAATTCGTTCTCGAAATCTCCTTGTTGCTTCTTTCAAACCGTGCGAATGCCACGTGTGACGCGTTAGTATGAATGGTAATTATCAGAGTTGGAATTAGTAAGGTATTTCAATATATATAATAAGGAAAACTATCGTATATATATGTGCTATATACCTATTTAGGGTGTCAATGATAAATTGATATTTTTTCACCGGAGTCCTTTTTGAGTCTTGAACAATGATAAATTTGCTATCAAGCTTGATGACAAGAAGGATCGATGAAACCTATTCATGTATTGCAACATATATGTAACTAGCTAGTAGTATTATAAATGCCTTGGAAAATATAAGAACGAGAGGTTGTATATATACGCACTCGAAGTTGAAGGGCGAAATATGTACGGTTTGTAGTGCTGTCCCAAGAATGCATCGAGAATGTAATCTTCAACATCCTTTCGGTTGTATCCAAAGGCGAACTCGTTAACAATCTACGGGTCGATGAAGCCCACGTTGAAGATATTCTCTTTTCTACATCGTTGTATCTCCATTCTACATAGAAAGGTATAAGTTTAAGAGTTGCAATTTTATTGTGCGAGGAAGCACACAGTAAAGGTATGAGCTTGACACTTACAGCACCAAAGAGCTCATGAGAGACACGTTGATGGAGTCGGCATGGTAAATATTGTATAAGTCGTCAAATTCGAGCCATATGTTGTTGTCCCCGCGATAAAAATCATCTTCTTTGAAGCGGAGGAACATCGTTCTTCCTTGAGCGGACTCTGTCATGTACCATTCGTGAAATTGCCGCATCTTGGTTGGCGGATCCTTTATCTCATTTGGGTCAATCGGCTCCGGCCCAACCGAAATTGCCATCGACCTTTGTTGCCATTGGGATATCATCTGTTAATCCAAGAGCTGCGGTGTGGGCCGAGTCTGCCTCCTTCAAAAACCTCTCGAGGTTCTCATGATCTTGATCTCTTTTCTTCTTCTTTGTCGCCGCCGCCTGACCACGTTTATTCTTCTGTGTAGACTTAATTATTGTCCGTTCATAGTTGGGCCAGCACAGTGCGACTTTACGGCATGTCGCGAAGTGTTCCGCCGCTTTTGGATCGATTGGTACCTTTGGCTCTACCTTCTTTTTGGCGAAGTGTGCACCATACGCTTTAGTGACCACGTCACTCTCCTCCTTATTCATATCATATGCCCTCTTTGGAGGTTCCTTTACCTTAGTCGATCGGTTGGACTCCGCCTTCTTGGGAGCGGTGGGAAGCCTTAATTCATATCGAGCTTCTTCCTCGGAGGAGATGGTGGAGGCGTGGTTTTCCTGGGGGGTTCTTTTTTGTTTGAGATGCTGGTGGTGGAGTAGGGCTTCTGCGTGGAGCGGGTGGTGGAGGAGGCGTGCTCTGTTTTACTCGCGAGACATTGCGTGGCGGTGACGTTGAAGGAGGCGTGGGTTGCCGTGGTGGAGATGACGCGTCCACAACAGCTGGAAATATGATGTACCGTTTGAGCCAAAGGATGATATTGTGGAGGGCCTGTCCAAGCTTGGTCACGTCGTCGCCTCAAGCAATATCGAGGTGAAGTTCTTCAAATCCGCTCAGCACCTCCTCCACCGCGACCTTTGAGTAACCCGGGGGTATCTCATTGCAGTGGAACATCTGGCCCGGCTCCACCGGATATGCCATGCCGTAAGCCACCTTGATGGAGAGGTTATGCGCATCAACGTGTAGCTCACACTGGCGGCGAACCCTTATGTCATCCACGGGATAACGGGCTAGCAAGGTGTCCGCCGGGGGCCGGTAGACGCGCAGACTACTTCGCCGCGGAGGGTCGATCACGGCGTCGGTGATTGCCGGACCTAGTCCTTGAAGCTTCTTGAGGGTAATTTGTACTTGTTGCGCAACTATATCGCCGATGCTAGCACAGGTTGCTCTGAGCTCTTGTTCCAATTGGTACACTTTACGTGATTCTCTTGTTTTGCTTCTATGCGGCTCACATGCGTATGTGCATCCTTAGTGAAACCATACTTCCACGGCGTCGGCTTGCCCATACCTCGTGTCCGTCACAGGTGCTCGGGGTTTTCAAGGGCATGTGTTAGCTCGTCATTCTCCATGTCGCCACCAATGTACTCGCTCGAGGCGCTCGGCGGCTTGTACAATCCTTTGACCACCTCTTGTACTCTGGTGCCATCACCAAGCTGCGTCATCCGAAAGGCTCCCCATGACCCATGAACCAATTGCGCAAGCGCTGTTCCCCTGAGCGGTAGCCGGTGTGACGTCCTTCGCTATTAATTCTTCTTCCCGCTTCTCCCATTTTGGTACAGCCTTGATGTAACCACCGGTGCCAAGATGGTGGTGGTATTTCTTCATCTATGAATTGGCCTTGTTCTTCTGATTTGCGGCCTGGCCTTCAGCTGACAACTTGAACTCCTCGAATGCTTCCCACTGATCCGCCAACTTAGGAAATTTGTTGAAGTCGGGTCTTTCTCCCTTCTGCACATACTTGCGGCTGAGAGACGTCTTCCAGGCCTGAAACATTGTTGCCATCTTCTTCAAAGTGAATTTCTTGGCCTTGTCTTCGGACCCTTGAGGAAATGTGAAATTTTTCTTAATATCTTGCTAGAGCAGATCCTTGGTAGCTTGAGGAACTTCGGCCCATTTCTGATGCTAATTGGGATGTGATCCCTCACGTGGTAACCGCAAGCGTTGTTGTACGGCCCAACTGCTAAAAGAGGGGCAACCGGCATCCCTTCGTTGTAACGTCGGTAAACACGTGCTTTGTGGACGGCTTCTTGTTAGGTCCTCGATGCTTGGATTGGTTGCTCGATGCACGGGGCTTGAAATACATAAACATATGTACAAACGTGTCAGAGTGTGTTATATTAATGAATTGCGATTAATTAACATGTCTACGGGGATTATATTCTTTTGGCTATACCTCATCCTGGCGAAACCGGTGTTATCGGACTCGCGGCTCCGGCGTCAATGGCTTCATCATTGCGGCCTCAACGGCCTCACCGGAACCACCATTAGCCCAATGGCGGCGGCGTTAGCATCACTTTCGATGGTACCCGGTAGCGATGGAGTCAACGAACTGTTCTCCCTCATCGAAAGTAGGGTCACCATGTCACGGTTGCGCCATCTGTCCTAATTCGAAAAATGTTGACATAATTATCATATTACTTTGAAACAACCATATTACAGATTACAACACAAGCATATTATTACATAAATTTCTAAACCAAGCATTAAGTACTACGGCGTGTTGGAACTAGCCCAAGGACCAAACACAAACTCGTGGACACAAGAACAAGAAATACACCAAGAACATACACACTTATATATTCTCGTACTTAGCTCACCAAGAATACAAGGAACACCTACCGACTTACACACTTCTTTGTTCCTAGCTACTCCCTCTGGAGTTTCATTTTACATGCAAGTATGGGCATACTTGAATTAAAATGGAAATTCAAGCAACGCATATTACAGTTGTTAACAAAAATAGGTCCTAGACAGAAACAAAAATCAGCTTGTGGGTATTTCACCGAACATCTGGTGGGCAGCCGAATTAGAGAGGGAGGACGACGCGTGCACACATATACCTCGGTCCTCCTGGGTGGAATGGCGGTGTGGCGGCGCTTTGGTGGCGGAGTAGGCGTCGGCGAGGTGGCGAAGAAGGCACCGGCGGCCGGGGTGGGAGTGACGGCGGCGACGAGGGCACCAGCGCACGCGGGGTCGATTAGCGCGGTGGTGGAGGCGTCGGGATGGTTGGGTGGCGGAGGAGGCCGACGGCGTCGACGGGGACGGCGGCACGGGGTCTGGACGGAGGCGACGGCGACGGCGGCCGGAGAGACACAGGAGGCAACGGCACGCGGGGGGGATCTCGAGCGGGACTTAGAAAATTTCGGGTGTGAGAAAAGGGCGGGGCGTTTCAAATTTATACGGGGAGCACTTCTACAAGCGGTTCTAATAACCAACCACCTGTAAAATATCTCTACAAGCGGTTTTAGAACCAACCGCTTGTAGAGGGAGGACTTCTACAAGCGGTTCGTAGAACCAACCGCTTGTAGAATATCTCTACAAGCGGATTTAGAACAACCCGCTTGTAGAGGGATGACTTCTACAAGCGGTTGGTATTACTAACCGTTTCTGAATGTTGCGCTCTAGAAGCGGTTCTTTTCTCAAACCGCTTCTGAATGCTGCGTTCTAGAAGCGGTTCTTTTTTCTCAAACCATTTCTGAATGTTGAGCTCTAGAAGCGGTTTGTTTGTCAAACCGCTTCTGAATGTTGCATCCTAGAAGTGGTTATTTTCTTAAACCGCTTCTGAAGTTGTGTCTTACAAGCGGTTCTTTTCTCAAACCGCTTCAGTTTAATTTCATAATTTTTAAAAAGTGCTTTTAGCACTTCAGTTTTATTTCAGAATTTTTAAAAAATGCTTTTAGCAATTTAGTTTCATTCTATATTTTTTGAAAAAGCTTTTAGCACTTCAGTTTCATTTCATAATTTTTAAAAAATGCTTTTAGCAATTTAGTTTCATTCTATAATTTTTTAAAAAGCTTTTTGCACTTCAGTTTCATTTCATAATTTTCATTCGAGAATTTTTTAAAAAGCTTTTAGAACTTTACTTTCATTCCATACTTTTTAAAAAAAGCTTTGAGCACTTTAGTTTCATTCCGAAATTTTGGCACTTTACATTCATTCCAAATAAACACTTCATATTATAGAAGACCCGTGTTACATATACATAGTTCATACAGTAGGGGTACATCTTAAGTAGTAACGTACTTTGTCTTTACAAGTGTTCCTTCATTATGATCGCGACGTATGAAAGGAGTATCCACGTCTGTGTCATTGAGGAGGCTTATGTCGACATCCACAATGAAAGGAGGATCTCGTCGGCCGACTATACTCTTCCTCGTGCGTGGCGTCCTCAACTCCAACAATCCTTCGTTTGCCTTGTAGAACCACGTGTCGCTTTGGCTTAGTACTACAATCTTTCTGCTTGTCCTTATGCTTCTTAGGTTTGCTTAACATGTCCATTACGTAGAAGACCTGTCTCACATCGTTCGCGAGGACGAACGGTTCACGCTTATAGCCGACTTGCGTGAGGTCCACGATTGTCATACCGTATTTGTCGACCTTCACGCCGCTTGAAGTCAGTTTGACCCATTGGCACTTAAATAGAGGGACCTTCAAAGGTCCATAGTCAAGCTCCCATATATTTTCTATGAAACCATAATATGTATCCACCTTGCCTTTGTTGTCTTCGGCGTCTATACGGACACCGCTATTTTGGTTGGTGCTCTTGTTATCCTGCGATCTGGTGTAAAATGTGTAATCATTTATCTCGTACCCCTTGAATGTCACGATTTCACTAGATGGTCCCGAGCCAAGCGTTACAAGCTGTTCATTATCCGACCCTTTCAAAAGGATGTACTTTTGTAACCAAGCTACGAAAGAATCCATGTGCTTGATGTTATCCAATCCTCAAACCTCCCGGAAATCGCGGCGTAGAATACTCTTGTGCTCAAGGACATACGGGCCACTAGAGTTGATTGTTTCAAAACCGTGAAATGTGCTTGCTTAAATGTAAGAAGATCATTGCATGCAATTGCTTTCCTTCCTAGTGTCCCTTTTCCCCGTAGCCTCCCCTCATGGCGTGATATAGGGACGCCGATCGGGTTTAGATCATTAATGTAATCCACACAAAACTCAATCACCTCCTCTGTCCCATAACCCTCGGCAATGCATCCTTTAGGACGAGAACGAGTTCTGAACATACTTCTTTAGCACACTCATGTACCTCTCGAAAGGGAATATGTTGTGTAGATACACGGGTCCAAGAATACCTATCTCTTTGACAAGGTGAACAGTGAGATGAACCATAATATCAAAGAATGTAAGAGGAAAGATCATCTCAAGACTAACCACACTTTGTACCACGTCATCCTGCAGCTTACTTAGTTTATCTGGGTCGATGACCTTCTGTGAAATCGCGTTGAAAAAAGAACACAGCTTTGTGATTGTCCCTCGTACCCACTCGGGCAGTATGCCTCTCACAGCCATTGGGAGCAACCGTGTCATTAACACAAGACAGTCATGGGATTTCATGTGTACGATTTTATTCTCTTTCGTGTTTACGAGTCTCTTTACATTCGAGGAGTATCCAGAAGGGACCTTCACACCGTTCAGAACTCTATCACGCTTTTTCTCTTCTTTGCTTAGAGTGTAGCTCGCAGGATGTAGGTAATGTTGTCCTTTCCTCTCTTTTCGGGATGTAGGTCGTTCCTCGGCCCAAGAGTTTAAGGTCCTTCCGAGCTTGCGGTGTATCTTTCGATTTTCCGTACATATCTATGTAGCCTAGTAAGTTCAAGCGGACATTCTTCGTGATGTGCATGAAGTCAAGTGAGTGTGAACCTCCATGACTTCCCAATAAGGCAAGTTCCAAAATATTAACTTCTTCTTCCACATGGGTGCATGACCATCCTCATTACGCACATGTTTGCTTCGGACCCTTTCCAAATACTACTTTCAAATCCTTTACCATAGCAAACACACGTGGCCCACTACGATCTTTGAGGCCTTGCACGAAGGTCAGCTTGCCGTTAAATTTCTGCCTTCCTTCCGCAACGGGTGACTCGAAGAAGAAACCTACGGTGACCCATGTACACAACCTTCCGAGAGTTTTTCGGTACATGCCGTCCGTTTCATCTAAGCCTTTGGATGCGGGCTCTATATCCTTTGATAGTTAGGCGGACAGTTACAGAGAGCGGGCGATCGTTGATTGTTACAAATAACAATGCACGTAGGGTGAAATACTCCCTTTTGTACTCATCCCATACCTTTGCACCATCGTCCCACAACGTCACAAGATCTTCAACCAATGGTTTCAGGTAGACATCGATGTCATTTCTGGGTTGCTTGGGGCCTTGGATCAACAACGGCATCATGATGTACTTTCGCTTCATGCACAACCATGGAGGAATGTTATAGATACATAGTGTAACAAGCCAGGTGCTATGGCTGCTGCTCAATTCTCCGAAAGGATTCATCCCATCGGTACTCAACTCAAACCTTATGTTTCTCACTTCATCTGCGAAGTCCGGGTACGTCCGGTCGACTTTCCTCCACTGTGAGCCATCTGCAGGGTGTCTAAGCATCTCGTCGTCCTTACGCTCTTCTTTGTGCCAACGCATCATCTAGGCATGCGCTTTGTTATCAAACATACGTTTCAATCGGGGGATCACAGGGAAATACCACAACACTTTAGCTGGAGGTCTCTTCTTCTTACGCTCCCCATCTATCTTACCTGGATCGTCACGCTTCACCTTATACCGTGATTCTCTGCACACTGGACAAACATCCAAATCGGCATACTCATTACGATACAGGATACAATCATTAGGACATGCGTGTATCTTACGTACTTCCAATCCCAAAGGATGGACGACTTGCTTGGCTTCATATGTAGATTCGGGCGAGTGTTATCTTCTAGAAGCAACTTCTTTACGAGTGATAACACCTCATCGAATCCCTTATCGACACACCATTTCTAGCCTTCCATTGCATGAGTTCGGTGTGGTACGCAGCTTTTTGTGGCCCCGCCTACGGTTTGTGTACAAAGGAGTTCGTGGTCCTCTAACATGCGCTGGAACTTCTCGAATCTTTCATCGTGTAGTCTCCTCTTCGTCACGCAAACATCTGGTCTAGCTCATCATCACCAAAGTCACCAAGTGTTTCTTCCACGGAACAGTATTGCGTGCCGTCCGGGATACTGTTGAATCCATCTTCCTCTTCCTCGTCTTCTTCATCGTCTTCCTGGCTAATTACCTCAACTTCACCATGGTTGGTCCAACAGGTATAGTTTGGCATGAAACCTCTTATGATCAAGTGGTTCATAACTTGCCATCGCTGGGAGTGCTCCTTCTCGTTCTTGCAATCTACACACGGACAACATATGAAGCTGCCTGGAGGCAAGAATGCAACGGCCGCATCGAGAAAAGCCTGCACGCCATCAATGAACTCTCTCGAGCGACGGTCCGCATTGTACATCCATTGCCGATTCATCTATACCAAGTTATAATTTCATTAAAAATTATAGCAAATTCCGTTAGAAAAATTATAACCTAACTTAAATTTCATAACATTTAAACCCAACAAAAAAAACTCCACCTAGACCGTCATCCAATTAAAGACCTACCTTTCTAATTATTTTGTATCCCTTCCTACCTTTGTAATTATTTTTTATCCTTCTACATGCTTTTCTATTTTATTTCATACACCAATAATTACTTCCTTGCAATGTTGTACCTAGATCTCTCCCAATATTGTGATATTTAAGATTCTAAAGCTAACAACCACCTAGATCTAAAGCTTCCAATCACCTTTACCTTGTAATGTCATATTTTGAACTAGATCTCCACCCTACATCTTCATACAACAACAAAAACAAGGCACAGAAAACAAATTTTCGATCATGCTTAAAAAGTTCAAGATTCTCCACATCCATTGAAAAAAATAGCAATATCTAGGTGAGAAGGATGTTCACATGATGTTAATAACTTTGAAACACTTAATTTGGAGCTAATCACCTCCAATTAAAAATTTGGACAAGACCTCCCAAAAGCAGTAGCTTGGTCGGCCTTCATTTGTTCGATCGTACCTCTATTTGGCGTATGGAGGAAGAAGGGTTTAAATGCGCTGCTTGGGAGGGCTTCGAGCGGTTTGAGACACGAACCGCTTCGAAGGTTGCGTTCTAAGCGGTTCTTTTCTCAAACCGCTTCTAAAAATCAGAAGCGGTTTGAGAAAAGAACCGCTTCTAGAACGCAACCTTCAGAAGCGGTTTGTGTCTCAAACCGCTTTTGGAAGCCCTCTCCAGACCGTTGCCAACGAACCGCTTCTGGTGCGAACATCACAACGGGTTCGCACCAAACCGCTTCTAATAGGCCGGTTGTGATGCCCAGTTCTGTAGTAGTGATGGGTCACCGAACTTGTCGAGCTAGTTCAAATAGAACATTAGACTCCCAAACTGTATATCTAGATCATTGAACTTATTTAAGTGGATCACTCTATATCATTAGCACGCAAGTTGGGTACAATCGATGATATGGAATGTTGACTTGCACCAACATGGCAAATGACACACATCTAGCTGCAAAAGAAACACATACCTAGCCACAAAAATCACTCATCATTAACCGGAGGTGGCTCGTCCTCCCCTCACAGCCTCCCTGCCATCCGTGACCGAGCCCCTTATCATAACCATTGACTTTGCTCGGTCTCAATTCTTGCTCCCAACAACAATCGCCGTTGCAGAATTCGAACATAGGTACGTGCTACTACTCTTGCAGATGCCTAAGTCGACACAACTCAATAAGGTTTTCGAACGGGAGAGAAAATTGTGAATGGCCAACACTCTAGTGTTGCAACAAATTACAATGGACATGCCCGTAGTCATATATCACTCATGTGCAACCTATGACACGGTGGTACGAGCCACCTGCCATGTCATTGGTTGTACCTGAGCTGGCGTACTAATGACCTAGTGTGACCCACTTAAACGAGTTTAGTGATGTTAGTATGTAGTTTAGGAGTTCGGTAACTTAAGTTCGTTGACCCACAATGCAATTTACTCTTTTATGTACATTACGCTGCACCCACGTTTGGAATACCTATCCTATATTGCCCTTCCCATCCCACACGCCAGCCGGGTTCCATCCTCATGCCCACTAACCACTCCATATTCTGTTGTGATAGATAAATAGGCTTTGGCGCTTGCTTCAGTGCACCTCTTTTAGAAAAGTTTACGAATCTTAAAGCGAAATAGTTAATATTAGGTGTTGGAAAATCTGTACCAGCTTAAAAAAAATCAAATTGAAGATTAGATATAGATATATACTTGAATATTAGGTACGGGTAAATCTTCGACTTGACTTAATTTTTTTAGATTATGCATATTTGTGCCACCTAATATTAACTATATTGCTTTAAGACTCGTAAACTTTTCTAAAAGGGAAGTACCGAAGCATACCCGGTATGTTTTTCTTTGAGTAAATTGCAACTCAGGTCCCTAGACTTGCACAAATAAGGTAAAGTTGGCCTCTGAATTTGAAATCAAGTTATTCAAGTCCTGAATGCATTCTGTGCTTTCGTTACTGTATGGTTCACACTATATGGATCAGAAAATTGAATTGATCAAATAGTTGACCAAAAGTTGTTCAGGGAACATTGACCAAAAGTTCATACTCTCGTCGAAAGAAAAAATGTTCGTACTCAGATTTCTTACGGACCGTCCTTCACTTTGCTGAATTAGCAGGCTCTGCTAATATGGAAACATATACTACGGATGACGCGCTTACAACTGTGGGGTTTGGGAGATTCCAAGCACTCGTTCTTGTATATGCGGGCATGGGTTGGGTTGTGGATGCCATGGAGCTCATGCTACTGTCATTTCTTGGGCCACTGGTACGACGAGACTGGAAGATCGCTGCTCAGGACGAGAGCCTGCTCTCAAGTGCGGTGTTTGCCGGCACGCTGATTGGATATTGCGCTTGGGGCTTTGTTTCCGACAAATATGGATGAAGGCAAGGATCATATTTACTCTTACAAAGTGCTACCATGTTTCGGTTTTTGTGAGCATTTATGATTAAGGTTCTGTTTGGATGAGTGATAATTCCTTGGGAGGTTTTGGGATTTAGTTTAAATTTAAACTAGATCATAAAACATTCCAATGAAATACCTCTAATCCAAACACCCCCTAATTCTTGAGTATGTTTTGGCCTCAACCATGTCAATTCTGTTCTGTTGTTAAGAATTTGATTTGCGTTTTCGTCATGTCCAGTTAACCATCATTGGTAGCGTGCCCTCTTTTAGAACTATCTATAACATAATTTCGATACGACTGATAGCACAAGATTATACTTGTAACAGGACCAAATCGCCCACAGCTGAATGATGAAAGCATGCACTGCACTTTCGTATGAAGCCACCGGCAGAATCAAAGACTTAACTGCCAAGTTGTGGCAACGACAGGACCTGAACTATTTGTTCAATTCCATTCTTTGCTTTGTTCCAACTTCCTGTATGTCAAGCATACATGAGAAATAAGCACACTATTTTTTCTTATTTCAGGATGGCTTTACTGTTTTCAACTCTGTTTACTACCGGAATGGGTTTTCTGAGCGCTTTATCTCCCAACTATTCATGCTTGCTGGCTCTTCGGTTTTTCGTTGGTGTAGGAGTGAGCGGTGGGCATGCGTTTTTATCTTGGTTTTTGGAATTTGTTCCTGCACGGAATCGTGGCTTTGGATGGTTATTTTTTCCTTCTTAACTTAATTCATTTATGCTCCTACCGCAGGTTGTCATATCGAAATTGAGTTGGAGATGGTTGCTGGCACTGACTGCTGTTCCATGCTTCCTCTTGCTCCTTTCCTTTGGTGTTACGCTCGAGTCACCAGTCACCACGCTCTCTCTGTGCACAAAACAGAATGTCTGATGCGACTCTTGTCCTGGAGAGAATGGCCAAGGCAAACAAAGCAGCACTTCCTCTGGAAGTTCTTGAATCCCATCGAGAAAGTAATGCTGACCACAGCACTCTTAATTCTGAGACTCAGTATGTTCCAGCCACAGAGGAGGAATGTGCAGTTGACGATGTCATGGCTTCCAAATCCGGTGGCATCGCTGCGTTGCGCAGGCTATTGTCACGCAAATTGCTCAGATCAACTCTTCTTCTTTGGTTTACTTTCTATGCAAATTCCTTTGCGTATTACGGGCTCGTATTGCTGACATCGCAACTGAGTGATGCAAACAGAAGCTGCACATCTGGGGGACATTAGTAGTGCACCACAAAGATACCAATCTTTACAGAAATGCTTTTCTCACTAGTTTAGCAGGTACTAAGTCCATTAATTTCTTCTCCCAATATGTATGACTGTATATGGAAAATCTAACGAATCCATGCCTTAACCTCGCGATCTCTACCAGAGATTCCTGGTCTATTTTTGTCTGCTGTTCTTGTTGATTGGTTTGGCCGGAAAGCTTCGATGTGGTGCATGCTGTGGTTTCCTTGGACCACTCGTGCTTCATCAGAGTGAGCTGTTGACAACTACTCTTCTATTCGGTGCTGGCGCCTGTGCCATGGGTAGCTTCACAGTTCTATGTTTATATGCTCCAGAAGTTCGTATAAACATAATATGGCATATAGTAATTTTGCCTTTTATGGTGATTTGTTTGTTATATTACGCTTCATTAATATGTCAACAAAAACATCAATTAGGAATTGTGGCTGTAAACTTGAATATTTTATCCATTACAGCCAGTGTATTCAATTTGTAGCTTTGAATATCCATTGTACAAGGTTTTCCTTTCATTACATTGACAGCCGATTATCAGATCTCGTTGCTCTATCATATGCATTACTACCATTTGCTCCATCGTGTGGATTACTACCATTCTCCGTGTGTTGGGTAACAGCTAATGGTTAGATTTCTAGTTGTAACTGGCACAAATGCCATGAAAGACTAGCACATGAACAAAAGCATGTGAACAAGAATATTTTCCTAGCTAAAACATAGCGTTTTCAATTTCATTGATTTGTAACTTGGCTGAGTGTTCTTATAGTAGATTTACAAGGTTTAGCATAGAGTTTTGAACTAGGAAATTCCCTTAGAACACTAGCATAGGATAAGTCTGGGTTGGTGCATTCAGAATGGGAATCCGATAACTCTAGCTACCATAATAATCTGAATCCATCAAGGCAGAAAGTACTCCAGATCCATTCACAACTCCCAAGTATTCTCGTCCCCATCACTAACATATTCCCTACCGATCGAGTTCTATTTTGTTTGCTTCTGCAAGTCTTCAAATTCTGAACATGCTTTAGATGTAGCAGTTTTGTAGACAAGTTTTGGAACTTATCTTCTTGCAGCAGAGTATTTGTTATGTGCTAATTCCATGTATTTATTTTCTCTCCAGGTATATCCAACATCGACACGCTCAACCGGTGTTGGTAGGATCGGTGGGATTGTTTGCCCTCTTGTCGCTGTCAGTGTGCTGCGGAGATGCCACCAATTGGAAGCCGTTCTTGTGTTTGAGCTGGTGTTATTTTTTGCTGGAGTTGCTTGCATTCTCTTCCCTGTGGAGACCAAGGGCCGCTGAATGAAGTGATGGTAATGGTGTATAGATTATAAACACGTTGGTATCTAGATGGGCTTGTAGTTCATCACGGCCATTCGTCAACTTTATCATGATAGTGCATACACATCGTTATATATGTAACATTTTAGTGGATATGAAGATGGAGAATTCCTCAAAGTATGTTCTGGAGTTCCAAAATTTGTTGGGACATTCTTTTGTTGAGTACCCAGTCCAGAGACTGTAAAGTATGATATGAAATGGATCAAATGTATCATTTCTTTCAACGATCTAAATAGCCATTACTGGATTTATTTTGTAATAGTGAGAAAATCTGGATCTATTTTGTAATAGTGAGAAAATCTGGATCAATGCTAGATTGGATATGGATCGTAAAAGAAAAAATAAACAGAGATATTTTTGTGTCTTGCATAGTTAGTACTTGTGATTATTTAACAGAAACTCCTGATCAGACTTTGTTGTACATCCTCGACATCACCGGCAAAAGACGCTCCACTCAAATTGTTTCTAATCACTGTTTGATTTGGACTAAAGCAGAACTTCGAGTGGACTAAATCTCAGTGCAAATAGCAGCGGTGATGTTTGAATAGATGTAAATTATTAAGTTGGGACTATATAACTCATCTATTGAGTTAAAAATGTAAACAGCCTTCCATATATATACATCGATTTTTTTTTAAATAATACATTTTATAAAAGTAATTGCGATATTAATACGCCAAATTTTTTTTTGCAAAAATAATACCTGTTTGGCAAACCGTTTGGCGAAATACTACTAGTCGCCAGATGGACGGGCGAAGACCATTTGGCGAAATACTACTAGTCGCCAGATGACGGGCGAAAACAGTATTCCGTTTGGCGAAATACTACTAGTCGCCAGATGACGGGCGAAAACAGTATTTTTGCCGAATGGTTGGGCGACAATATGCTAATTGCGTCATTAGCAGTGCCCGGATAGAGTAGACATTTCCCGTCCTGACACATGGCGAATTTTGCCACATGGTTGGGCGACAACTGGCTGTCTTGTTGCCGCTTGGCTTGGCGACAACCAGTTGTCACCCAACCATGTGGATACAACTAGTTGTTGCTTATAAATATGGTTTGTTTTGCTATTGTTGCTTTAATGCAAAAGCATGTTTCTTTCTGCTCGATAGTTCAGATAGTTCGGTTGAACAAAAAGGCTTTCTTTGATTTAGGATTTTTTTGGATGATTGTGTATTAAATGCGAGCGCATGGAGTGTCAGGTGATTGCGATTCTAGAGGGAGGACTTTGAACTGCTGCCGTACTGAAGAAAAAACCCTTTGGAGAAAAACCGTTGCCTTATGAAAAAACGAAAGGGCGGGAAATTTGTTTAATCCGATTCCAGCGATTCCGATCCGCAGCATTTTTTTCGCTTTTGTGTTTTGCTTTTTGTTCGCTTTCTTTTTCGCTTTTGTTCGGTTTTTTTGGCTCGAAAAAAAAAAGAAAAACAGCTGTTTAGGACTCCTCCGATCGGGAGAGAAGTGAAAAAAAATTAAGCACATTGATTTCGCTAGAAAGAAGTAAAAAAATATTTTTTACAGCGGACGTCGTCAACTACAATAGTATGGAATGTGAAGTACATACATGCCTTAGAGAATTCATAAAACGGGATACAATATAGGTACATGCCTCTGGTGAGGGACTAAATCATAAAACCATACATTCTATGGCCATGATTGTCGGAATAGGTCACGGTCAAATAGATCATAGTTATATATTGATTGATGACGGGGTATTACGTTTGGATACTTGATAGGACTCAATGTAATATCATCTTCCTCATCGTCAGGATTTAGAGGACTATGAGGACGCAAGGTTCGTGGCCTAAGTGGCATGAAGTCATCGTCAATTGTATGGTTAGGAGGTACCCCTTCTTCAGTGCTGGTTAGACGTCCTCTTACATTATTGCTTGAACGGCCTGTTATAGTAGTGCTTGAACAGCCAGTTCAAATAGTGCTTGAACGTCGAGGTCTAGGTGACATGAAATCGTCATCATCATCGTTATCGCCATGGTTAGGGGCAAGCCCTCCTTCCGTGGTGGTTGAACATCCTCTTGAACTTGCTATTGCAACAGTGATGGGTGGATCTCTACCCCTCCGGTTAGATCCTCTTATGCTTCTTCTGCGCGAACTAGGCATCACACCCCCGCCAAAGAGCACAAACATCGCTACGAATTCTGGGATATCTTTGTTCAGCAACTCTTCATCCTTCAAAAATGACTAACACACAAGATAAGCAGTGAACTTATGGATAATGCTAAAAAGATTAGTAGACTGAAGAAATATAAAATATCTAACCTTAATATGCTCTGCATACTGATCGACCAACATCAGTACCTTATAAGATCTCGTAGAGAAACCTGTAGCAGAAGGATGGTCGGCTAGTTCGCACACCCTGAAATACCTTCGACGCCACTATTGCAAGTGCGCCTTGAGGTCGTCGAAGATCACAAGATTCAGGCTAAAGGTTATCACATTATGCCTCGGTAATGTCGGATGCCACTCTTGCAATTTAGATACCACTTTATTTAGGTTCTCCTCTTTGAATGGATTATCCTTCCATTATGTGCTTTTGCATCAAAGCAACAGTAGCAAAACAAACCATATTTACAAGCAACAACTAGTTGTAGCTACATGGTTGGCGACAACTAGTTGTCGCCCAACCATGTGGCGAATTTCACCACGTGTAAGGCCAAAAAATGTCTACTCTGTTTGGGCGCTGCTAATGACGCAATTAGTGTATTGTCGCCCAACCGTTCAGTGAAAATACTGTCTTCACCCGTCCATCTGGCGACTACTAGTATTTCGCCAAACGGTTTGCCGAATGGGTATTATTTTTGCAAAAAAGAAAACGGCGTATTAATATCGCAATTACTTTTATAAAATGTATTATTAAAAAAAATCTATATACATCTGTCTCCCACAAGCACGTGGAAATGTACAAAATGACCTTGGACAAAATTATAGGAACAGAGCAACTAATAACTATAGCAAAAACTGAAATTGGGGAATAGACAACGGAAGGACGTTGCATGTGCTGGAATCATCAAGCATCAGGCTCTGGATTGCAGAATAGCGTAATTATCTCTATACGGTTGAACTGCTAAAAATAAGTTCCTGTGAGTGTTCACCAAGCCTCATTGAAGATAAAATCAGCTTTAGATACATCCCAGGATTTAGTTGATGCAGGAGATCAACCAGACAAGAACCTGACGGTCAAATAATATTTGGTTAGTAATATGTATCGAAGATCGAATTTACATCAGAGAAATGAATGATCAGATGTATACCTCAGGTGCTAAATGCTGATGTCCTCAGGTTACGGAGGTTCATTATTTGCATCACCAGTGAGAGAAGGGAAGGAAGGGATGGAACTCAGAATCAATTTCCTGCCACTGAGCGGAGACAAGCTGGTACCAATACGTAGGGGAGATATCCTCTTCTTGTTAGGTGACACAACCTTGATGCTGCCAGTGCAAGATGAGCCCTCTTCCTGGCTACTCCCAAGAATCATTTCAGCGTCGCTTTCGAAAGGAAATGTCAAAACATCTGTCTTTATGGGAGATTGAGAGTTATATAGTCGAGAAGAATATCTGGTTGATGACAGTGGTGGATTGGAGCATGTAGATGGAAGTATGGCCAAAGATCTGGAAGGGAGAACACATCAACATATAATGGTGTTTTGAAAGGGAGGTAAGAAATCATGCTAACATATGTGCACAAGCACAAGGTTCACAAACCTGCAAGACTCAATCGAAGGTGTTGTGAGTAGATTCTCAGTGGATGGAAGATCACCAGTTTGGCCAATTACATGTTGTTTGTCCACCTCAGGTTATTCTTCATTCGCATGAGCATTGTTTTCTTTGTCCAAACGCTCAATTTCCTCAGTAACTAACATTTGAACTCCTTCAAGGGAAAGTTATACCATTAAAATCTGGAAACTAATAAGCATAAAACCATAAAAAGGATAGAATAAATTGTAGGATATTTTACAGGAAACATACATTACGATGGTTACAGAACAAAGCAATTTCAATACATTCTAAAAATCTATATGATAAAATTATACTTTCAGTTTACTTCATTTCAAAAAATGATCTTCAATATCATTTAATCAATATGGGATGTCACCTCTCTGTTAAATATTCTAACAACCTAGTATGGTCAATCTTGATAGTCAGGGTGGAAGACCTCAGGCATGCCATAAAAAATAAGCAAATAATAAGGGTCGTGATAATGGTGGTCTCAAAGTTCAATTGGCTTCAGGTGAAGAACTGCCCAGAGAAAATAATCTAGTGGTCCATGAAATTGCTCATTTTGATTTCATGTGAACAAGGAGATAAGTAATCTGTATGAAGTACCCGAATCTTGTTTCTCATCTTTTAGTCAATGACATAGTGAATGCTTGTTAAATAATGTTTCTATTTAACCTCAAAACTAAATAAAAATTGTTTTCAGCATGTCAAGATCCAATTTGAGCAGAGTGGAGAGCCATACAACCTTTTGGTGTTCTATAATGGTGAGTAAATTTCATAAAACTACAAGTTTTTTGTACAAACTAACACAAAAAACTACATTTTTTAACTAATATTTTGCAAAACTATAGATTTTAGTAGAATTTGTGCTACAAAACTACATATTTTAGATTAACACTTGTAATAGGTCTCACTGTATGGACCCATATAATAGCCTCATATGCCCCTATTTCCCATTTCACTCGTACGTGACGCTGCTATGTGGGCTCACAATGTCAGACTTGTTACAAGAAACAGTTAGTTCTAAAACCTATAGTTTTATGATAAAAGTTATCCTAAAATATATAGTTTTGTGAAATAGAAGTTAAAACATGCAGTTTTCTGATAGTTTGTACCAGAAACATGTAGTTTTGTGTAATGTACTCATAATGGTATAACTGTTTTGACAAACCATTGTATGTGTGTGTCAGTGTTCGAAAAAGCAAAAAAAACAGCACCTAGGCGCTCAGCAGCTGGCCTCCGCGCCTTGGCACGAAATCGTGCCCTAGGCCGAGTCGGCGACGCTAGGCGGAGGCGCAAACGGGAGTAGGCGGAGCTCGGCGGCAAAAAAAGCGGATGAAAGCAGAAGCTAGGTGGTGCCGGGTGGGATAAGAGGGGAAAACGGGGTGGGGGGAGGCTAGGTTACAGGGCTACGATTGTGAGCGTCGATCCTCCATGCCGCCGGATCGTCGTCGAATCTTGTCGTCTTCCCCGCCGCCGGATCATCGCCGGATCTCGTCGTCTTCCCCACCGCTGGCGCCCGAGCTCCTCCCCGCCTCCCGCGCTGAAGATCCTCCCCGCCTCCCCGCCGCTCGCGCCTGCCGACAGCGCCCGGATCTCGTCGTCTTCCCCACCGCCGGCGCCTCTTCCCCGCCGCCAGCGCCCGGATCTCATCGTCCTCGCCTCCGCGCCGCCAGTGCCTCAGTTTTTTGCTCTTCCTCCAAGGTGACAGTAGCTTCAGGCCTTCAGCTTGTATCTCCATCTTCTTTGCTTCAATCTCAATAGATGATGTCTTCAACATTTTGGAGCCACAGAGTGTGATGTGTCGACCAAAACAACAGAATGCATGTTGGAGACTTGGAGTACTACCTTGAACATCTTATAAACACAATACAGTAATACACTGATAAGGCATATCCTAGAAGATTCTGAAAATGTCCACTCCAAGTTCGAGAATATGCAGCAGCTATCTAGAAAGTGATAGCATAGTCGCAAAATTATCCATTTACCCGTGTTCTGCTGATATGTCCAAACCAGATAGGGTTTATTTTAGAAAGGGTCAAATCCAAAACGTGATTGTCCAGGATGCAGGGGGCGCTGCTGTTACTCCTCTGGCTTGAAGGAGAAGTTTCCTTATTATCTTTCCATGATTAGAGAAGTTTCTTTCTTCATCTTCCTATGTTTAGCAATTTCTATATTTAGTAGTTTCCATGTTTAGGTGCTCTGATTATTATAAATAAAAGGGAATAAGGAAAAGAAGGCACGCTTTGTTGCCACAATTCAAGTATCACGCGCACCGTCGAAGTCCGGTCGGTGGCTCCGTATAGCCATTATCAAAATAGGGCGCCGACGAGTTCCGGCGATGTCCTCCTCAACCCGATCTGGTCTTAGGCCAGGTACTCGGGCATTTGAACGTGAACATCCATATCAATTGGTATCAGAGCAAGTCGATCCTTCCATGGCGATCGATGAGGAGTGTGTCTCTAACTTGGAAGCTACTGTTCAGCGACTGGAGACCATTGTCAACAAATTGGAAGCCTCCGACACAGGGACGCAGCGGAAGTTGGACGACATTCTGAAGGCCCTCGGCAAGCTGCCGGCTGTCGAGGCCGACGGTCAGGCTGGTGGAACGCAGATCAGCGAGGCGAACCGGGTACGGGGTCCCTCCCTGCCCAATCAGCATGTCCTTCATGAACGCGATACAGGCGGCGAGGAGGATTTCGAGAGGGATCGCCGGGGTCGAGGAGATCGACGCTGGACTCCGCGTACTCCGCGGTATGATTTTCCTCTCTACGATGGCGCTGAGGATCCCCTCCTTTGGCTCAAGCAGTGCGAGCGATTTGCTCGCGCCCATCAGATGCCAGACGAGTGGGTGGAGATGGCAGGACTACATCTGCGAGGTGAGGCGCAGGAAGTTTTGGACAATTGGGAATTGGAGGAGAAGCATATCACCTGGCCGGACTTCTATGAGACGTTTTTACAGCGATTCACTCGGCACCCTACGGCGGGACCTCTCGGGGATTTGGTGAATCTCAAGCAAGGGGACAGCTGTGTTGATGATTTCGCGCGGGAATTTCAGAGGCTCTTGGCCCGGGCTCCTAGGTTGAAACGGGAACATCAAATTGAGACCTTCAGCGCTGGTCTGTCAGCCACATTGGCGGCTGATGTGCGGCGGGATCGGCCTCGGGATCTTGCTGATGCTATTGGGTTGGCTCGAGAAGCTGAACGCCGGGAAGACGTGTGGATTGCGAAGGCGATACAAGGATTATCAACGCCTGGCCGCCACCGGCCGGCATTCAACCGAGGAGCATCGTCGGTAGTGACTCCTGGGGCTGTTTCCTTCGCGCCACGAGGAGGAGCTTGGACAACGCCTGCGACTGCGGGGTCTCAGCGAGCAGCGACACCTTCTGCTGCTTCGAGCGTGGATGCTACGCCAGGTTCAGCAACCCGCGGCATCACATCGGCCCCTGCAGCTTCCCTCCCGAACAGTGGTCGGGGGGCAACGACAGGATCCCAGGTGGCGTCAGCGGCTTCAACACCCTACCGGCGTCGTCTGAGTCCTGAGGAGATGGCAGAGCGACGAGAGAAGGGACTCTGCTACAATTGTGACGAGATTTATGTCCCGAGTCATCGGTGTAAGCGGCTATTCCACTTAGAAGTCATGGACGAAGAGGAAGAGTTTGGAGAAGAGCTGCCTGAGGAGCCTGCTCTCTCTCTGATGGCGGTGCGGGGGCCTAAGGCCGGCGATACCATGCAGGTCCGACTGGTCGTGGATGGTGTGACGCTGAATGGGCTGGTGGACAGCGGGAGTACTCACAATTGTATGAGTAGCCATGCCGCACGGCGGCTCGGCGCATTACAGGAGACTATGCAGGGGCAACAGGTACGGGTGGCAAATGGGGCCCGTTTACCATGCTTGGGGAAGATTCCGGAGGTTCGTTTCATGATCGATCAGCACACTTTCAGGGCGCCATTCCTGGTCATACCACTAGATGGGTTTGACGTCGTGTTGGGGGTCCAATGGTTGCAAACTCTGGGCAACATACAATGGAACTTTGGTTCTTTGAAGATGCAGTTATGGAATGAAGGAAGGGAGGTGATCTTACAAGGGAGCCCAGGGAGCAGAGCACATCTTCTAGCGACTGAACTCAGAGATGATAACGTGGAGAAGTTGTTGGCAAATTTTTCTGACTTGTTCCAGGAGCCCCAGGGGCTGCCACCCCCCGTCTCTGTGATCATCGCATATGTTTGAAGGAGGGAACTGATCCAGTGGTGGTAAGACCGTACAGGTATCCCTATCGACAGAAAGATGAAATTGAAAAGCAGTGTGCGGAGATGTTGGCTCAGGGATTAATTCGGCCCAGTCGTTCACCCTTTTCCTCCCCGGTCCTTTTAGTAAGAAAGGAAGATGGGTCGTGGTGCTTTTGTGTGGACTACAGGGCGCTTAATGACAAAACAATCAAGGACAAATTTCCTATCCCAGTCGTGGAAGAACTTCTGGATGAACTGCATGGTGCCAAGTTCTTCTCTAAGCTGGACCTTCGATCGGGATATCATCAAGTCCGAATGAAAGAGGAAGACATTGAGAAGACGGCGTTCCGTACGCATCATGGCCATTTTGAGTCCTTGGTCATGGCCTTTGGGTTATGTAATGCTCCTTCGACTTTCCAAGCCCTTATGAATGAGATCTTGGCAGAATATCTCAGAAAGTTTGTGCTCGTTTTCTTCGACGACATTTTGATTTACAGTGCTACGAGGGAGGAGCATCTTTCCCATCTTCGTTTGGTCTTTGAAAAGCTTCGACAACATCAGCTGTACTTGAAGCATTCTAAATGTGCTTTTGTGCAAAGAGCGGTGGGGTATCTCGGCCATCTTATTTCAGGGGACGGTGTGGAGGCCAATCCCAACAAAATACAAGATATCGTGCGTTGGCCGACTCCGTCGACACCGGCTGAGGTGCGCAGTTTTTTGGGGTTAGCTGGGTATTATCGCCGTTTTATTCATCATTATGCGGCGGTGGCAGAACCCCTCACTAATCTTCTCCGGCGACAAGGGTTTCCTTGGTCTTCTGAAGCTGACCGCGCCTTCCATCAGTTAAAAGAAATGTTGCTGTCATCACCTGTTCTTCGTCTCCCCGATTTTAATATCCCTTTGTGGTGGAATGCGATGCCTCTAGTGTGGGGGTGGGGGCTGTTTTGCAGCAAGAGGGCCATCCAGTTGCTTACTATAGTCGTCGTTTGGCGGATCGACATGCTAAATTGGCAGCATATGAGCGCGAACTCATTGGACTATCAAAAGCTATTCGTCATTGGCGACCATATTTGTGGGGGCAGTCGTTTGTGGTTCGAACAGACCATGCCAGTTTAAAATACTTGTTGGAGCAAGCCTTAGTCACGCCACCCCAGCAACATTGGATAAGCAAATTAATGGGTTTTGATTTTTCTGTGGAATACAAACCCGGTCGCACCAATGCTGCTGCCGACGCTTTGTCGCGTCTCCATAACCCAGAGGTCCATTGTGCCGCAATCTCAGGTCCGACGACTTCTCTTTGGGCGCACTGGGAGGAGGAGCTTCGCCAACATCCTGAGGTCCAGCAGCGTTGCTCCAAGGTAGAGGAAGCACAGTTGGGTGGATCTCCTAGGCAACCGGCAATGAGCGACCTCGCCGCTTACGCCGAGCGAGAGACGCGACCAACTTGTGGACAACGAGTTCGGGCTTGTCTATCGTCTTGGCCGACTCTTTATACCTGCGGATTCAGCACTCCGTGAACGTATAGTATCTGCTTTTCATGATCTCACTCATGAGGGGGTTCATAAAACTTTGCATCGAGTGAAACAACACTTCTATTGGGAGGGATTAAGGAGTTCAGTGGAAGATTTTGTGGGCAAATGTTCAGTCTGCCAACAACATAAGGCTAGTACCTTGTCTCCTGCAGGCTTAATGCAGCCCCTCCCTATTCCTCATCACATTTGGGCAGATGTCTCCATGGATTTCGTGGTGGGACTGCCCAAGTCTCAAGGCAAAACAACTCTATTGGTGGTCGTGGATAGGCTATCCAAGTATGCACACTTCATCGCTCTTAAGCGACCAACGACGGCTCCAGTGGTGGCTGATGTCTTCTTCGACCAGATTGTTCGACTCCATGGGGTGCCGGAAACGATTGTGTCAGATCGTGATCCGGTGTTCACCAGTGCATTTTGGCAAGGTCTGTTAACTAGGAGTGGCACTCGGCTTCTGACTTCCTCTTCATATCATCCTTAGACAGACGACCAAACGGAGGTTGTCAACCGTACTATTGAGATGTATCTTCGATGTTTGGCGGCGGAAAATCCACGGACGTGGGTTCAATGGCTGCCGTGGGAGGAATTCTGTTATAATACTTCTTATCACTCAGCCTTGAGGATGACACCTTTTGAACTTGTGTATGGACGACCACCTCCTCCTTTGGTGCCTTATTCCCAAGGAACGATGTCCATTGATGCGGTCGATTGCCGGTTGGTGGACAGGGATACTTTTCTCCAACGTGCGCGCCACCATCTCTTGGTTGCTCAAAACAGAATGAAGCAACAACATGATACCAACCATAGGGAGGTCACATTTTCTGTTGGTTCTTGGGTTTGGTTGAAGCTCCAACATCATCGACAGCTTACTTTACGGAGTTCCTCACACCATAAATTGTCACCCCGTTACTTTGGCCCTTATAAAGTGATTGCACGTATTGGTGAGGTGGCCTATCGATTAGCTCTTCCCATGACAGCCAAGATTCATGATGTCTTCCATGTGTCATTGTTAAAAGCTTATAAGGGCTCTCCTCCTGAGGATACTCCATCTCTACCTGATGATGTATCGTTTCCATCAACTGAGGCTGCTCACTTGGCTCCTTATCAACTCTTGGCTCAACGTTTTGTGAAAGGCTGTCGACAGTTTTTGGTACATTGGACTGGTCAACAGTTGGAAGAGGCTACCTGGGTCGATGCTCTCGACTTTAAGCGTTCTTATCCAGATTTCAAGCTTGAGGACAAGCTTGGTGTTGAGGGGGGGAGTATTGATATGTCCAAACCAGATAGGGTTTATTTTAGAAAGGGTCAAATCCAAAACTTGGTGCCCAGATGCAGTATTGCTTGTTACTCCTCTGGCTTGAAGGAGAAGTTTCCTTATTATCTTTCCATGATTAGAGAAGTTTCTTTCTTCATCTTCCTATGTTTAGCAATTTCTATATTTAGTAGTTTCCATGTTTAGGTGCTCTGATTATTATAAATAAAAGGGAATAAGGAAAAGAAGGCACGCTTTGTTGCCACAATTCAAGTATCAGGCGCACCGTCGAAGTCCGGTCGGTGGCTCCGTATAGCCATTATCAAAATAGGGCGCCGACGAGTTCCGGCGACGTCCTCCTCAACCCGATCTGGTCTTAGGCCAGGTACTCGGGCATTTGAACGTGAACATCCAAATCATCTGCATAGTCGCAAAATTATCCATTTACCCGTGTTCTGAATAGCTGCAGCCTGCCATTTTGCGTTTTCCGCCTAGGCACCGCCTAGGCGGGCGGAGCCTAGCCCGCTTACCGCCTAGCGCTTTTTTGAACATTGGTGTGTGTAAATAACACAAAGTACAAAGTATTTGGATCCATATTAGCTGCTATGCATCTCAGTTAACTAGATGATGCCATGGATTGTTTAGCTCAATGTTATTAAGTCATCGACTGATCCACGATTAGTCGTTCAGTTGATATATGAAGGACGACTAGCGTGCTCGACTCGACTAGAGCGACTAGTCAGGCGACTAGATGACTAATCGACAACTAGCCGCGACTAATCGCGCTAGCCTAGCCGGGCGACTACTATGTTCTAGTAACTGCTAACTAGTACCATTTCTCTCTATGTGCACTTATGGCTGATTCAAAACATAAATGCCTTTGTTACTTTTGCTTCTTTTCAGACTTAGAACTTATGTATCAATTATCGTTGTTGTTCAGAACTTGTTTCTTATTAAGTTATGCACTTATGCTATTGCTTAATGCCTGGCTGGCTAGTGGCTGCTAAGTGCCTTATTGATGGCCATCTTGAGTTTTAATATTTTTCTTGATGTGAAGTGTTAATGTGATGTTGTCATGTAACTCCTATTAGTTTCCTTGCCATCCAGTACTTATGTTGTTTTACTTGCTAGCTCATTATTATGTTCTTTAACTTCCAGGGTGTTGCTTCTCAATATCAAAGAAAGGCATTCATCAAGAAAGAGCTATTGGGATCAAAACAATTAAGTCATCAACTCATCATCATGCTTATGTTGTTCTTCTCTTCATTTCATACTTTACAATATGTATATGTGTTTAATTTGTGCTACAACTTAGCATGTGACATGTCCTAGTAACATACTTCCTAGTCTGGGGATTAGTCGCGACTAGTCGACCAAATCGGCAAGTCGCCCCTCGGGTGACTCGACTCGACTTTACGACTTAATAACCTTGGTTCAACTGTTACAAGCAATCAGTGTTATGTAAACATAAATTTATCATTACCCTATCATGAAATTGTGCTCTCAATGTCACCTACTTGCATCTCTTTTTTTTCTTCAAGAACACAGCCTACTTACATCTTGACCCTCCAATTTCACATCAACAGCTATTCTTATGATGTTATGATCCTGTGCCATTTGACCTCAATCATAGGGACCTAACTTCAAACATTCTAAGAAATTGACATCACTTTTCCAACATGGAACTGAAACAGCACATTGAACTTACTGAATAAAACAATTCTTTTGATCTAAAGCCATGCTGTGGAAAAAAAACGTTGGCAATAAATCGCAAGCATACAGTTTATCAAACATTTTATTGTTGATTAAATTGAGTAGCATATGAACTGCTCAATTGCACCTTCCTAAGAAAATCACCAAGAAAAGATCAAACTCACCCTTTCTTATTCCAAAAGCATTCTTACAACTCTCGCATCGGCAACTAATGGAGCACCCCACGCCACTCTAGATATATAATAACATAAAATAAGATAAATCAGATGATAAAGTCAATATCTCAGTATATCAAACAAATGCAAAAGGGATAAAGTCAAGAATATTAGATTGGCACAGGACTTGGAACCTGAAAGCACTCGCAATATTTTTTCAGACAAGATGATTTCTTGCAATTGCAGCCTCTTTTATGACGAGCTGAAGTGGGAGTCCTGGAGTTTTCCTATGACATGAAAAGAATGATATGAGCAATAATGGAAAAGAAAAAAAAAAGTAAAAAGGGTCTGTGTT
This sequence comes from Otatea glauca, assembly GCA_036346275.1. Taxonomy (NCBI): domain Eukaryota; kingdom Viridiplantae; phylum Streptophyta; class Magnoliopsida; order Poales; family Poaceae; genus Otatea; species Otatea glauca. The sequence goes on from CM070715.1 coordinate 65,783,290, forward strand.
CAACTGCTTATACCCCAAACACCTGACCAGAACCACATGTGCGAATTACTTTTGGAGCAAATGCTAGTGGATTACGAGATTCGGTCTGCTTGCGAGTAGATAAAACTGTTTCCTCATGAGTATGATTATTCAAACAGCCTCGACAAGAACAAAATTCTGAACAATAGACTTTAGCAGCAAAACACTCACAATAACTGCATAGATTAATAAAGGATGATTATTATTTTACATATGGTGAAAGAAATGCCAAAATACACTAGGTAATAGCAGTAAAAACACTCTCAAAAGAGCAATAGAATAATGGAATCTGGTAAAGTAATTTCATTGGCTGATAATTCTTTTTTCAGATGTCAAGTTATCATGCTTAAACAAAACATAGGAAATTTGGCTGTGAACCACTTCAATGGGGCAGTTGTCTAGTAAACATTTTTTGCAGTGAACAGCCCATTTAACTTTGCATATCAGGAAGATGCAATTGCACAAATTAATAACAGGTCTAAAATTGACAGGATATCCAAACATGATTGAAGGCTACTTGAATATGTATTCTGTTTACCTTGGTAATGATTATTACCATACTACAAGGAATACAAAAATCAAATGTGGTTTTCACTGAACAACGATGTATCCTAGAACAAAATTTCATATTCCTTATCCTATAATTTAGGATTACCCTTCCTAATCAAGTAATCAGTATATATAGCAATTTTGTCATTTAAACCATGAAGATGTATCCTATAAAGAGATTTTTGTATTTCATATCCTACCAATTCAGGATTACCCTGCCTAATGAAGCAATTAGTATATATAGCAATATTGTCATTTTTAACTACAACTGTCAAACTGAGAATCTCCTAGATACTTCTTGCCTTCACTTTAAGGGGTCATTCTTGTATAAAGAGATGCTAAGGAACCATAATTACTACAACAGAATGCAAGGATGATATGCAGCAACCATATTGTAGACATGACTGCAAAAGGAAGCTTGAACACCTTATCTTGAAGGGAAATTTTGTAAATGCCATTGGTCAAACTTCTAGTGCTCAAAATGCTGTAAAAATTTAACAATTATAAACGCGTCACTGGTTATGTTCTCTGCTCCCTAAGGCCTAAACTGCTAAAACTAAAAAAACTAAATGCATCCAACACTAATATCTTAAAGCAGGGTAGAGAAAACCATCAGGAACCAGAACGTACGCACAGGTTCCTGGGTTCCCTGTTGAAAGCCAGATTTTCAATTTTTCATAACTGGAGCTGAATCTCGAGCAAGTTAAAACCGAGTTGGGCTTATTTTCAATGACTTCGTCAGAGATCCGAGGTTAATTTTAAAAGAAAACATGTTATTTCACTGTAAAATTTTAAAAAAATTGTAGCTTTGAAATTTTTTACTCAGTTTAACCAGCCGATTTTTGGCCAGTTTCAACGGTGGTTTTGGTTTGGACAGCAGAGCTGGAACTGAGGAGAACAATTAGAAACCAGTACGTACAAACTTCTGCGAACTAGGCTGAAAACAGGTTTAGAAGCATAGTTTGAAAGTTAGTAAGCTTAAACAATCAAATATTAAAAGATGCACACAAATCAAACTCAATATGCATGCATTTGTCTGTCCTAGACCTGAACCAGTGGTACGAAACATCATTTTGTGATTAAAAGTACCTTAGAACAACCCAAATACAACTAGTATAGTGCCTGTGCTAACGCTACGACGGCAGTACACCCGCTTATCAATTAAATGAGAAGATAAGTATGAATACAACACTTAATAATAAAAGAGAAATTTAGAATTTTAAATGAATTTAGAAAGAAAAACGGAACTAAATGGAGGTCGAATGGTAAAGCGGGCTTCCAAAAGATTTTAAATCAAGAAAGAGAAAGAAAAAGAATTTTCGATTTTAGATTATTTTTTGCGGCTTCCACAGAGAGCACAACGTGCTCTGCAGGCTTAACCAGCGCAAGGGAGGAAGGCAGGGTGGTGGGGTCGCATGATGGGTCGGCACTTGTGCGGCGAGATCGCCGACACCGAGCGCTGTGGGAGGAGTCACTGATTGCGGTGAATTTCAGGAAAGATGACGGTGATGGCTTGGGTTACCTCCAAAATCCGCGATCTTTACAAGAGGAGCACTTGGGGATTTACGCAATGCGATGGGGTGGAGGAGAGCTCACGGCTTTATAGCCGGAAACAAGCATATTTATGGAAACCATAATTTGGGATCAAATCAGTTGGGAGAAATTTTGGCAATAGAGCACGAAATTTGGGGAATTAACACCATAGATGGAAAGATGAGATTTGGTGCGGGATTGATGGAGCTTTGGAGCTTCTTTCTTGCTTTAATGGAGGAGGAAGAGAAGAAGCTTCTGCAGTGCAAAAATGACTAAAAGAAGCTACAAGTGGGTTGCCTTCATTTTTTAAATATAGAAGGATTTTTGAAAAGATAGCACATTAGGTTAAAAATTCTAGAAAAATTCTCAAAAAACTTTCGATTATTTTATACTTAATAAAATTATTTTATAAAAATTTAAATTATAAATTTGCCGAGAGACATGTCGCGTAGGTCGTGACCAAAGAACTCGCGGCGTCGGCAAAGCCAGCGATGACGACAGTGGAGCCATTGCGGACTGCGTTCTCCGGCCATGGCCGCCCATCTCCGGTTTCCTTTTCCCAGCACATAATGTACGGTCCTTTCCTTTTCCAGGACGTTTGTTTCCTTTCTCTTGATTCCAAGACGTTTGTTTCCTTTTCCTTGTTGATCTTTGGAGGTGAGGAAGGTGCATTGTGGGCCACGAGGATGATTTGGAAAAATATGGAAAAATAAACTGCGTTCGCCGACCGCTGGATCCTCAAGGAAAAAAAGATAAAAATTAAACAGTGCTCACCGGCCGCTGGTTCCGCGAGAAAAAATTGAAAAACAAATTAAGCAGCACTCACAGACCGTTGTTCCTTAGATAAAAAATAAAAACAAAAATTCAGCGCTCTCCGTGCGCTGAAATTAGGCTCTATGGGGCTAGATCCATAAAAAATCTCGAGAAGAGTCATATTCGGAAAAAAATACGATCACAATGCCAGGACAATAAATAATTCAAGTCTTGTTTCCTTGCATGCGGATCCTCCCTGTTTATTTCCTTGTTTGATTCACCCTTCTTCCAAATATGTAGTACGTACAATTTTGGCCAGTAAAAAATTCAAGTTTGGTTTCCTTGCATGAGGATCCTCCTTATTTATTTCCTTATTTGATTCGCTCTCCTTCCAAATATGTAGGTGGGAGAGGTCTGTTGTGGGCCACAGGGATGATTAGACACACTAAATAATGGCCATCGGATGTGGGTGAGTAAAACTGAGGAAAGATCTGAGACGTTCATTTTGATGAATGCAAGTTTCTGAGGATGTTTTGCTGGGTGCATGAACATTAGGCCATCTCTAATGAGGTGCATTATTTAGGGTGGACGTAGGAAAAATTGCTTAGGTGCATTATAAAGGAGTATAGATAATATCATAATCATTGGTGCACTTCCGGATGATTTTTTTATTGCAAAATACTGGGTAAATGTACATGAAAAATAACAATATATTGCAAGGAACCTTACAGCTTCAGGCATTTTGACTTCTTACAGCCACAACATTTGCATGAGTCACCATCACCATTATGGAATCTGCGCCTGTGAAATTTCACAAGATTTATGATTTGGGGAGTAAATATTCAAGTTGAACAGACATGTACCTTACATACTTTTTTTTCTTGGGACATTCTTGACCAGATTCATCAGCACTCGTAGGCATAGTTGTCTGAGAAGAGTGGTCATTTTGAATATGAGCGTTCACTTCACTGCCATAGAGAACCAGCTGATTGCCAGAAATAACTTTCATCTGACTATTATGTTCAGATATTAGTGGAAGAGAATTAACCGTGCATGACATGTTGGATGAGTCTCCAGTGTCTTTATAATTATACGGCAGTACATCTTCTGATATCGGGGCAAGGGCATTCAACTGGAAACCAATACCAGGCAATGTGCACACAGGGGATCCCACAGGCTTCAAGTAGTTATCCTCATAGATACTTTTGCACCTAGTAGTACAGCTTGCAGGATGAAGATTCGAGACAGTGTGAACACTCATAGTAGAAGCCCTGACCTTTTCATTAAAAAGACACCGACGCATACCACGTAGATGCTGTGATACCACCTGCCAGATGAAAACAAATTGTATTTCAATAAGAACCCTCATTGATGCTGGAGTTAGATCAACGCTGATGGCAAAAGCTGATACCATATCATCTAAGGTATACATGATTGGATTGGGATTTCAAAACAAGAAAATGATACACAGTTTTTCAATATAAGTAGAATATAAAAACATTAAAAAAAACCAGAAAGAATTTGTCAAGACTGCACTAATAGTTCTGTTTCATTACATATAATCCAGAAACTTCTAAAATTTTAATTCCACAATTTCTATCTAGTCAATACATTTGGAATAAGTTTCAAATTTGATACTACAGAACTCTTATAAAATTGAGACAAACAAATAAACATTTTTACTATCAATCGAGTCTAAAACCAAAATGTAAAGGTAAGCCAGAAAAGTCTATAGATGGTATCAGGAAGCATACACTGTCGTCCATTGGCGTGTAATCACTAGGCACTTCAAGTGTACCACAGATCTGATGATTTGAAACCAACTGACTTTGACTAGCACCAGGTGGAATTCCGGGGTCATGATTCGTTGAAACCCCATTCCCTCCACCAGCACAGTAAACATGATTATCATCCGCAGCACTTTGGTTATAATAGCCAGGTAACCCATGAAACAGCTTTCTTTGTGAATTCTCCAAATTTGCTTCATAAATTGGCAAGAAGGATTTGCTAGATATGACATTATCAGTTCTTAGGGTCCTGCTTGCGAATTGTGCTTCTCTCTCAAATGACAGATCTGATTTTGGCACAACATTAATACCACAGTGAGTAATCAAGTGATCCCAATGGCATGCTGCTGGTTCACCATTATACTGTTTGGCTAGATAGTTTTCCTGGATATTTCTTCCAGAAGTTGACGATTCCATGTTGTCTAGGCCACTGTGATCAAAGCACATGCTTGATAGTTTAGTATGTTCCTGGTCTGCTGTAAGATCTGTTTTGCCATCGGTGCTTTGTTTCTCATCATTTCCCAAGGTGTTACTATCAAGCTGGATGGCTTGAGGCAAATCACTTGGCGAGATTGATGCATTCTCAGGAGAATCATGATAGGCTCCATTAAGGGAACAATCTATACTGCAATTTTCTGAAGCAATTGTTGTTGATCCGGACAGTTTTATATAACTTGAGGTTCCTGTCCGCATCCGTTGACAGTTAGGAGAGAATCCTTCTTGAGAAAGTCGAGCAGAAGCATCCCTGGTCAGTGTGGACACATACAGTAAGGTCAAACGGACAAAATTACATAAATCAGTAAAATAACATAAGTTTACCTGATTGAGAGTTTAGATTCCTTTTGTAGATTAACTTGTGGTGAAGTGAATATTGAAGAAACAGGTGCCAAATCTGATGACTTGAATAGCTGTACATTTGGTACTGCATCTAGAGGTTTAGGTGTTGCTATAGGGGATAAACTATTGATGAAATCAAAGACAGGAGAGTCCTGCAAGTATGAAATCTAATTAGAAACCCATTCAAGGGAACTTAATTGCATAACATGTATCTTTTAAAATGAATATATGACAGTTGGTTGTTCACTTGAAAAATAGTACTCTATTATAATAACAACCAAATTATTCATCAAAGCGACACGGGTGTCGGAATCCGACTCGAATTTGGGTGGCCGATTCGGCAAACTTCCAAAAATAGGATTCGAGCATTCGTCTAATATATATTGATTATATGTATTTAAAAAATCAAATTATAGGGATTTTAAATGATACATTTGTTGATAGTCACTATTTTTATCTCCTAAAAATATGTGTATCCATGTACCATACCCATGTGTTTCTATGTTAGAACCCATATATCTGTCACATGAATGGTATGCATGTGGGAATGTGTAATGTTTTTGTTGGAGAAGCTGCACCCAGCTAGGGATGAAAACGGGTCGAATATTTCGCCCGATCCGGAACCGGATCCGGTCGGGACCGGATTTTACTATCCGGTCGGATCCGGGACCGGATCCGGATACTTGAATCCGAATTCGGGATCGGATCCGGAGCATCCAATATCCAGTAAATACGGGACGGGATCCGGACATTCGGATTTTTCCTATTCGGATATCCGAATTTTTTTCTATTCGAATATCCGGATTTTTTTTCTATTCGGATATCGGCCGAACCCGTTTTCATCATATTTTTTCCATATCAGCCCATTTATTTTAACAATTAGTTGGTTCTATTGTTTCTCAATGAGCATATTCTTTCTATGACGTCTATTGAGTTTGATTGATATATAACTTGTTATTATAGTCATGTACTCGTATGGTTTTAATTCAATATATGTTACTCCATATATACGTGTATTATCCGTATATCTTTATCCACTTCTGACCCAAATCCGTCACATATCCGTCCCGTATCCGTATCCCAGATAGCTCGAATCCGTATCCATATCCGGCTAGCACGTATCCTATTCCGAATCCGGAAAAAAAATATGGGTTACGATACGGGAAGAGCAATATCCGCCCGTATCCGACCCGTTTTCACCCCTACACACAGCAGGTAACTTTTCACTGTGCATCCATTGACTAGTGTGGCCACCTCTATTAAATCTACGCAGAGGACAGACGAGCCCACTGTCCTCCTTCCCTTCCCCTCCCTTCTTTATTTTGTACTAACTGGAAGCGGCCATGGCTGTCTCCTCCTATTCTCTCATGCTTCCTCCGAGCTTAAACCTAGGCATGGCTCTCTCGTTCTCTAGGATGCCTTCAAATATGGATGAAAAATGGCTCTAGGATGCAGCCGACGCAGCCAAACTTGTGCTTCGCAGGCTTAAACGGTGAGTTCTACTGCCTTGGATGTGGCCATGGGTGTCAACATGCGTCGCACCGTGTCGGACGTGAGTCGACACACAGATGCGAGTCGACATGCCAAAAAATTTTTGGACACATGAATCCCGGTAACACTGGTCACAACAGCATAGATGTTAGCAAACTTCGAAGAGAAAGCATTGATGCCACTTGCAGAAGCATCTAGCATAGACGGAACATTTATGGACCTGAAAATCCCAATAGAACATGTGTAGGTATATGCGAAAGCAAATCATCTTTAAGACTACCAAATTGTCAAATTGTTATTTGTGTTGGAAGTGCTTTAATGCTCTCCCAAAAAAAAGTACAAAGCACAATTTTTAAATCCAATTAGGGACTTAATTTGCCACACCCACTAGTCCACAAATAACTGTACTACTTTAAGATTTTTGTAATTGTACAAAAGAGAACAACAGAAAGGGGATAACTTGTTGATGCAAAGCAATGACATTTACGGATTAAGTGAATCCAATACATAACCGATCAGCAACAAGAACACAAAATATTTCAAGTTTTCACTATCCTACGTCAAGAGAATCTTCCACCAAAGTAAATAAAGGTAAGGCCATTCTTTAATCCTGACCAAGGTAAGTCCTCGAAAAAAATAGCCCTAAAAAAAATCCCGACCAAGATAATGTTTCATAAACCAGGTAGGCATGTACTAATCAAAATTTTCCTCTTAGACCTGATGAATCATGAAAAGAAAGATTTCCCACAAATGTGTTCACTGGCCAACAAAATAAAAGGAAATTTGGCATTCAGAAACAAGAAAAAAAAACACATAAATTCGAGCTGCTCGTATCGACAGCCTACCAAATTAGCAAATCAAGACATGCAATAGCTGCAAATAAATACAGGAACAAAACATCTGCATAAATTGCTCTATTGAGAAATTTACCAAGCTCTTTCGTTTCTAGCTAAAGGTGGTAACTTTCAGCATCTGGCACCTACACGACACGATTCACGGTTCTCATGGATAGCAACCCTAATATTCCTTTCTTCATGCATAAAACCCCAAAAATAGCAGATTGATTTAAATTTTGTAACAAAAGAAGAATTGTCCATGTCGTAAGAATTCACTCTTTCCAAACGCCCTCTCCCTAACACGAACAACTACACCACCTGATTTATGCAACTACTCCATTCTAAATACTACTGTTGCCTAAAAGGCCAAAACATAGGAGATCGTGGGAAATGCTGTGGTTGACGAGGCTAATAAAACACCAATCTGTAAGAGAGGGGGAATCTAAGAGAAAGCCTTAAAATCAACAAAGCAATTAGGAAAAGGAAGGAAACCATTGTATGGCAGTAAACCCCCGCGATGGAAAAACGCAGATGTTAACATCGACATCGACCAAAGCCTAATTTCCCACCAACCCGAAACCCCAACCGAACCAATCCAATGAATCCAATCTCCGAACATAATCGCGGGGACGTGATCCATCGCCCCATCCACACACATATACAGCAACGCATCCCGACCCACCCGCAGAACAGCACATTTCCGTCAGAAAACTAGAACGAAAGGAGGAGTCTTTAGCACAAACGAAGCGGCGGTTCCGCGAAAGGGGGCGGCGCGAGAGATGATGAGAACCTGGGAGCAGGCGGCGGCGGATGACCCTGCTGGTGGCCTATCCGGCGTGCCCATCTCCTCCGGCGATCTCGCGAGTGATCACCGGGCTGTGCGTATGTGCGTTACAAGGGAGAAGTATAAACTGTAAGCGCACGAAACACACACCACACCACAATAAGACATGGCGGTCCGGCACGGTCCGGCCTGATCTGTTTAGTCACAGCTCGTTTTGGTGGGCTCAGCTGCTAAATGGGCTATGCAGTGCTGGCTCACGCATAGAAGAGGAGGCTGTACGGTCTGCGGGGTTAACGGGCTATGCCGTACCGGTATAGATCCGATGGGATCAGCCGTTAGCGTTAAAAAATTAAAAAAAAGTTAGGAAAATTAGAAAAATAAAAAAGTATGGAAAAAATTAGAAAAAAATCAAACAGATGGGAAACATTAGAATAATTCGAAAAACTAGAAGGATGTAAATTTTTTAAAAAATATATATATCAATTGAGAAAAAGCTAAAATATGAGATAAATTCTAAAATAAGACAAATAATTGGAATTAAATAATGAGTTTTATTGATGTTTGGTTGTCTCGTTAAAAACTTTGCCAAGTAAAAACTTGACGCGAGAAAATCTTGGCGAAGAAAAAAGAGTACAGCCTATAGCTCAGTGATACAAGAAAAAAAAGTAAAGAATCCTCATTATCTAGATAAAGATTTTCGAACGTCTCCGCCAGCTCAGCATTTTCTGTAGTATGTTGAGCTCGTTAATCAGCTTGTTCCCAATCTTTCATAGTGAGAAGTATTTCCACCATCTCACTTGTCAAATTTATTCTTCTCTCCTCGATTATTCTTCCAGATAGACTGAAAGCAGACTCCGAAGAAACCGTGGAGACAGTAACTGTTAACACATCCCGTGCTAATATGAAAAGCACCGGATATGTTATCTTGTGCTCGTGCCATCACTGCAAAATATCGAAGTCCTCCTCTTGTTGCTCTTGGTAGTTGACAGTGTCGCTGTTGAGATAGGCAGCTAGCTCCCCACCACTTGATGTGTCCACACTTTTCATTGTTGTAGTTGAACTCCTTGAGGAAGGCCACCTGCACCCCATATCTTTCCCTACATAGTTTTCTTCTTACGTGTTGTGAGTGCTGGTAGAGGTCGCTGCATGCGAACCCCAGCAAACTTCTGATCATACTTAGTATAAACTTGAGATAAGTTAGCATGGATATTTGAAAAATAACTAGAATAGTCAGTACCTACCGCATCACTTAGAAGTGAAAGAACATTAGAGAATCCTCGAACTTTAGCTCTAGGATCTAAAATAAATGCAAATGCATATAACATAGAAATTTCTTGCCAATATTTTAAAATTTTAGTTTTCATAGCATAAACAACTTCACATAAGATATTATCATTTTCATGGCTCCTTAAGTGGGTAGCAATTTCTAAAATATGATGCACAATTAAAGGAGATGTTGCATAATAAACTCCAGATAAAGTAATAGTGGAATAAAAAAAAGTTCTAAAAATGACAGCAAGTATTTAGCAACATACCAATATTGCTCTTTGAGTAGCGGCGGTTGACCATCCTATCTACGATAGTGCATGTTAATAAAAATAGAAAATATGCTCTCATATAGTATGAGAGACTTAAGCATCAAGTAAGTAGAGTTTCATCTAACAGGCATATCCAAACCAAACTTACGCGGACACACATTCATTGTAATACAATAAGTCTTATATGCTGCTACTCGTTGATTAGAATTATTTAAGAAAGATATTATAGTACGAAAAGGTTTATGATACTGATCTAACCTTTTCAAACCAGATTTAACTATAAGATTAATAATATAGCAAGCACAACATTGATGTAATAAGAAATATTCAGCATATGAATTGAAAAGGGGAGTAAGAATGTCCATGGTAGAAGTATTTGCTGAAACATTATCTAATGTTATTGCAAAAATCTTATCACTAAGACCAAAATCTTTCACAACTTTTATAAATACAATCAGCAATATTTTCACCGGTGTGTGCTACATCAATTAATTTAAATCCTATGATTCTCTTTTCTAGTTGCCAATCATCATTTACATAATGAGCAACTACACTAAAGTAATCCTCTTTAACTCTACCACTCCATATATCAGATGTCAAAGACGCAGAAAAATTATAGGTACTTCATTGCTATTTTAGCTTATTATGATAATTATTATAATATTTAATCAAATATCTAGTTGTTGTCTGTCTAGAAACTGCAGAAAACCTAGTATTATGAGCGGTCCTAATGTAGTTTTCAAACGCAACTGATTCACCAAAATTTAAAAGAAGATCTTGAGAAGCGATTAAACGACAAAAAGATTCACGAGCTACCTTAGGATTGTAGTCTCAGTTATGTACAGTACCATCGAGGTTGTACTGCAGCTGCGTCTGTCTCAAAGCCATCCCCGCTTTTCTTCTATAGCTCTCAGCATGCCTCTTCAAGTGCCCTGTTCCACTTGAAGATTTCGCAGTTAATTTGTGCTTACAATATTTACAAATAGCATACCTGCTCTAAACGCCGTCTGATGTCTCAAAAATCTGCTCGAAATCTTCCCAAACTCTCGATTTACTGCGTCTTGATCTTTTCGCCCCGGTGCTTGCCGACGCAGTAACACTTGTAGAGCTTGAGGATGGTACAGGTGCTGCAGCTTGTTGAGCTTCATAGGATGCAAGTAGCTCCTCGGGTGAAATCTCGAAATCAAAAGCTGGGAAAGACGGAAAATCCCCGTCCTCCATAAAGAAAATTGCGAGAAATAATTACGCTATTAGTACTAAAATATGATTTAAAATACTAACAAAATAAAAAATTAAATCACAATTATTACCTTGATTTCTTGACAGAATCCGGAAGCTGAATTTCGGATTTTTGGCAAAACTATTTTGAATTTTGCCACGTTACCACCAAGAGCAAACGAATTTTCACAAGAGAATGCAAAATTGCTGGTGTGAAAATGAGGGGGGCATCCACCTATTTATAGGAAAAATTTTGGGATTTTTTTGGATTTTTTCGAATTTTTTAAGCCTCCAACGACTATTTTTCAAACTAAACGGGCCGTACCGGCCCGCCATGCCGGGGTGCCGGCCCAAGCACGACAAGCCCGTTTACGGCTGGGCCGTACATTGTTCGGGCCAGGCCAACAGTGTCGTGCCTCGGGCCTACCCATTTAGCCGTCTCTACACCACATAATGCGAATTCTACGAATGCATTTAAATTTTTTTAAAGAAATTCATAAATGTACAACAGGTTATAATATATGCACATATAAAACGTTATGCAAAAATATGGTCCTATTTATACCCAGAAAAAGAAGAAAAAGAAAAAGGGCAAAACCTAAGAGGAGTGTTTCATCGAGGAGCAAGCATAGGCATAGCTCGGTCGGCATGCTTCCCTGTTGTGCGAGCTGTTAGCCTCGATTCATCCATGGGATGACTCAGTATACCACACCTCATAAACGCATGTGCATTAACGAAAAAACGTGTCTCGCTCCGTGAGGTACTGGAGACCGCTTAAGACGTAGGAGGCAAACACGTTTGTTCTTGTGGCATGTGGTATGATACAATTGTATTAGATACAATCATACGACATCTAAAAATAATTTAGAGAAATTGCAAAATAATTTAGGATGCTCCTATGTAGTGATGTAGTCTGACTTGCACGGCAACTATGTGCAATCCCTACTACCTCACTGGCCTGAACGCCATCGTGCTCTCTCTCCATGGCTCTCGAGTGACTGTCGCCACCTGCTTGCTCCTTGTGGACGTGTAGGCGTCCGTCATGCTCTGCTCCTTTCACTGAGGCCAAGCTAGAGGTTAGAGTGGCCAAGTCGACCCCTAGGTTTGATGATTTTTTTTAAATGGAAGAACTCAACTTTCCATTACACCAAAGGTTAGAGTTGGACTCTTTAGGGGGTCTCGGATGGGTTAATGGGTTAGTTTGAAGAGGAGGAGGATTCATGAGTTGTTGTGCCGTGGTACTTGAGGCGAATTAGGAAGAGAGGTGGGTGTGGGAGTGGGATGAAATCAATTGAAGGTAGAGAATGAATTTTTTTGCCCAATTATCAGTATAAATATCTAATATATCTATTAGATATTAGGTATTACACAAGAAAATTTGGGTGTTCTGCTGAACACTCTTGACCCATCGTAGGTCTGCCCGAAGGGGTGAATGGGATGTGCGTTAGTGTGCATCCTCTTTGTAATTAAAAGAAGAAGAAAAATGTTCCATTAGACATAGCATTCGATTCAAGGGGTGCTCGATCCCACCCAATCAATTTAACCCCTTTCAGAAAAACATATGAAGATGACTCATTATAAAATGTTTCCCTTCCGTCCAGTAGCCCCTTCGTTATAGGATCAAGGATAACCGACTAAAGGTGGGTAAATAGGATGTTTTAATTTTTTTTGGTTCTAATTGCAACAATGATCAAGTAATACTAGAATTGAGAATGTTAACAATTAAGACTTAATCGTCTAGGTTTCGCTAAGTGTACCAACAAACTAGGTCTAAGACAATTACACAATCCTAGTTAGATGAACAAACACTAAGTACACTAGAAATGTACAAATTTGCACAAATGAGCACAAGAGAGCAAACCATGAGAGATGAACACAACAAATTTTTCCCATAGTCTCGGAGACTTGCCGATCCCCCCTAATCCACGTTTAGGAATCTTGAACGAATCAAGCCAGTTCCTTGTGCAAATGAGCTTCCCTCGATCACTACTGGTAGCTCTTTCCTGCTCCGGGTAGGCGAGCTCTAGCTTTCACAATCCATCGGGCCTCCTAACAAGCTTCTTTGAGGAGATCACTGGTTCTCATGCTGTAAGGACGAGGATGCCGACTAGAGAGGGTGAATAGGCGGCTTTTAAAATTACTCTATGAATTTCTACAAATCAATTCACCTCTAATTATCCTTATGCCAAAACCTTAACAATAATTAATGCGGAAATGATAAACTAAGGTTTTGACAATTAAAGCCTAAATCAACTAGGCTCACTATGTGCACTAACTAATTATATCTCTAACAATAATAGCTTAGAAGAAGTAGAAGCAATTTCATTTGAGCAACAAGGTATATCATTGCTAGAGGTGGACATGTTAATTTTTGATGAAATACTAGGATTGTCATTTAAGCATGGCATTTCATCAATTAAATTACAAGTTATGCCTATGTCCACCTTAGGCTTAGTGACTTCCTTGAGAAGGAGAGATTCGTGATTTTCTTTAAGCACATTATAATCATTTTTAAGTGAGTCATGCTCAAACTTCAAAATCTTATATTTTGCTTTCTCTTTCCCAAGATAATCATTGAGCTCCTCTAATAAATTCATCAAGTCATCATAAGAGGGCTCATCATCATCATCATTACTTACCTCAATTTTGCCTTTTGCCATGAAGCAACGCGATGGAAGAGATGGAATGGTAGGCTCATCATCGCTTGAGGTAAAAATTGAGGTCGATGGTATTGTCGGTTCTTCATCAATTGAGATAGAACTTGAGGTTTCATCTCCTGACACCCATTCTTCTATGCAATTCTCACTTGGGGATGTGGACACATCATATAAATCTTGAAGCTTTGACCACATCTTATGAACGCTCTTGAGATTGCATATTTTATTAAATATATCTACGCTCACAACACTAAAAAAAATATTAGTAGCTTGAGCGTCGAGATATAGGCATTTCTCTTCTCCTTTAGTTAGAGCAACTTCGTTCAACCGAAGAGAAAAGCCAACATCTACGATCCACCATATTTGAGGGCTCATAGATTTAAAATGAGAAATCATAAATAATTTCCATGAAACACAATTTGAGGCATCAAAAATATGTGAATCGGTGTAGTGCACTAATCCACTAGTCACCATCCTTTACTCTCTAATAAAATAAGAGACCAAGCTCTGATACCACTTGTAAGGATGAGGATACCGACTAGAGGGGGGTAAATAGGCGGCTTTTAAAACTACTCTACGAATTTCTACAAATCAATTCACCCATAATTACCCTTATGCCAAAACCTTAATAATGATTAATGCGGAAAAGATAAACTAAGGTTTTGACAATTAAAACCTAAATCAACTAGGCTCACTATGTGCACTAACTAATTATGTCTCTAACAATAATTGCAATTCTAAAGACAAACAATCAATCAATTTAATTCTACGAACACAAATTGCTTGAATATAAATAACGAATACAATGCAAGCACAAGAGACACAATACTTTTTACCGTGGTGTTCGGAGACTTGACGGTCTCCCCTAATCCGCGTTGAGGTTAGTCCAAACGAATTGGACCGGCTCCACGAATTGAGCGCACACCTCGAATCCAATAGTGGTTGCGCTTTCCCCCTCCGGGTAGGCGAGCACCGACCTTCACAAATTCACCGGGGCTTCTCACAACCTTCGTCGAGAAGCTCACTGCGCACGACGCTGCTCCACCATCTAGGTGTTGGCAAACACCAAAAGTAACAAGTCAAGCCCTTCCGCTTGAACTTCACCTAGTGCAACACATGCACTTCGGTGACCTCCTAAGTGCAACACATGCACTAGGATCCTTCTCAAGTGCAACACATGCACAAGAGGCTCTCAACCCTCTTCTAATTGCAACACATGCAATTAGAGCTCACTCTTAGCTCAAAAACCAAATTGAAGAGTGCAACACATGCACAACCCCTCCAAAGTGTCTCACAAAACCACCTTCCCCAAATGCTAGCCCTTGGCATCTTTTTATAGCCCCTACACGAAATCTAGCCGTTAGGGGGCTAATTGGGCAAAAATAGCATTTTTTGGTACTACCGCCCTTCTAGGGCCGGTAGTACCGGCTTCCAGGGCAACAACTCAAAAACTAGCTGTTGCGCAGGAAACTCGGAACTACCGCAGGCAAAAGCCCGGCAGTACCGCTCGAGCGGCAGTACCATCCTCCACATGCGATACTGCCAGCCTCAGCGCAAACTCCAGAACATCCTCTCTGGAAAATAGCTACCGGCGGCTTGGGGCCGGTACTACCGCAACTCCGGTAGTACCGTCCATCGACCCCGGTAGCTCCGGCCTTCACAAATCGAGAAAACACGCTCTTCTGAAAAATAACTACTGGCCATCACGCGGTAGCACCGACCTCTGATTCTACCAGCCTCACAAGGGCAGTAGTACCGGCTAAGTGGCAGTACC
Organism: Otatea glauca; assembly: GCA_036346275.1. Taxonomy (NCBI): domain Eukaryota; kingdom Viridiplantae; phylum Streptophyta; class Magnoliopsida; order Poales; family Poaceae; genus Otatea; species Otatea glauca. Next base: position 65,799,065 of record CM070715.1, read on the forward strand.
GGCTTCCATAAGCGGTACTGCCGGCCCAGCGGTACTACCGGCTTTACACCTACGGTAATGCCGGATTTTAAGATAAAATCAGATTTCACACAGAAATCTTTTATTTTCAAATCAAACACCAATAATGATTGATTCTTTGAGCCATGTGATGATCAACACATGATCGAGCAATTTGTAAGACACATTTGCAAACCCAATTCACATTCTCCAAAGAATCACATTTAGCACAACTTATTTGCAAATAAACCGAGAACCTATGAGATCAAAATCAATCTTAGATTGCATATGAGTTTATTCTATATTTGCATGAGTATACTATAACTACACAAGTTATATATATACTCAAAGGGTTATTTCAAAGTCTTGATCCTTTATTTTATTTTGCAATAAAACATGGATCAATACTATTGAAATATCAAGTTAAATTATAAACTCCCCCTAGATGTGTGCATTCATGTAATATATAGAATTGAAAACAAAATGAACATCTTTAATATATAAGCAATGAAAGAGTTCATCTTTTAACTTGATTCCTATGTATGCATTAAACTAATAGAGTGAATACGAGTGCATACCTTGGGTTTTCCATTTTTCATCTAAATTTGAGACCAATAAGAATGTAGCTCAATTAAATATGTTAGTCTCATAATGATTAGATTTGTCATTAAACAATGATTAAACATTAATATAAAACTAATCACCAAAACTAATGGAGCTTGAACTTACACATGCCTCTAAGCTGTCTAGGATGCAACAACCGCCAGAAGAATGGACTATGACGCTTGCTTGAAGGAAATCAAATGCTCTAATGGTTCAATTCAATGCTTTGCACTTGAATGCTTTCAACTACTCACAAATGCCAAATTGAATGCTCTAGAGTGATGAGACTAGTGCAATGACTCAAGGAATATGCAATGAAGTCTCTAACCTTGCAGCCGTTAGGGGTAAAATCTCTGACTTGTTGCCAAATCCGGAACTACCGGCCTATAAGGCCCTGTAGCGCCGGCATAAGCTCCAACGGTCGATCAGGTGCATTTAATGCACTAGCAACTGACCTTTACACTAAAGGTCCGGCTCTACCGCCCACAAGGGCCGGTAGTGCCGCACTTTGAATTTGGACAAAGTGCTCATGAACACCTACACTGAAAAATATCTACCGACATCTATGGGGCGATACTATCGCGCCTCTGGCAATATTGCTCCTAGACTCTGGTAGTGCCGGCCAAAGAGTTGGGGCACGATTGCCTTAATGGAAAAGAGCTACCGCACCTAAAGGGGCGGTACTGCCGCACCTCTGGCAGTACCGCTCCTTGAGCCCAGTAGTGTCGGTCACAGGGTGAGGCACAAATACATGCCTTCTGATAAATAACTACTGTAATATTAGGGACGGTACTGCCGCACATCCGAAAGTACCGCTCCTCTGGTCCGGTAGTGTCGGCCTCATAGATTGCACAAAAACAGGCCTCTGTTAGATAACTACTGCTATCTAAGGGGCGGTATTGCCGCACCTCCGGCAATACCGCTCCTTTGGCCCAGTAGTGCCGCAGGCAATTTTAGTGCAATTTTGAGCCATGCATGATTATAAGTTAAAGTATTAATTTGAACTATTATTTCAACTTATTTTTAAGCTACTAATCAAGAGTCCATCTTAATAGTACGACACCTAATCTAGCAACCCGATCTTTCTCCAAACACCGAGATTGGCAAAATGCTATGAAAAGGTCCTTAACCCTTTTATACTTTGATCTTGATCTTGTCTTCATTTTAGCCTTACGAATTTCACTTTTCCATTTTCATTGACGAGGACCAACCTACTTTTGCACACTCCAAGGAAATCATTAGTCCTTTAACATTGATTGTCATTAATTACTGATTGTCATTAATTACCAAAACTAAACGAAATTAAGGGTCTAGATGCTTCAATCATCCCCAATCCCTTTGCCTTTTCTGTCTATAAAATAAAATTTGTATAGTAAGATTTATCATCTATACTAACGTAAAAAACACGATTTAGGGTTAAGTTAGTTTTTCTTGGCAACAATTAGTCAGAGGAATGTGAATTTAGAGGAGGGAGATTTGGGTGGAATGAGGCATAGGATTTTTCATTTTAGTATTAATCCCTTGTTTGGTAAGAGGGATGGAAAATCATGCCGAATTAACTTGCAACTTGCTAGGCATCCTAATATAGTCATGATAGAGAGCTCGAGATGTATTTATCTTTTAATAGAGAGTGATTCCTTCTCAATGCTCACCCCCTGCGGGCTTGTCTGGATAGATGGGGATTAGTCAGATTGGTGTGGATTTTAGTTTAATTTTCTGGTCCATACAAAGTGATTGTACCTAACCCCCACCTATCATGGGTTTGAAATGACGCACTTTCTAGAACGAAAATCAACTGGTGAAGTTTTGGGAAGTAGAATTGATTTGGTATTCTACTGATTCAATTGCTACTTGTTCTAAAACTTCTTGATCATGATCTGCTCTAATAGGGCAGTTTTTTCATGTTGTAAGCAGCAACAACTTATATTTTGTAATAGCTTTTATTCTCTTGTAAATCAACGGGCTGACTGTCACTCTTGTGTGTTCTGTTACTTAATTCAGATTTTATGTTAATTCTTTATTCTCCATGTAAACGCGTAGTATTTTGGTAACAACATGTGTCTAGTGTGCTTTTATGCAACTTCAGTTTTGTTTATCCTTATTTCTAATACGGACATGCTGCATCCGAATAATGTGGTCTAAGATATGTTTATTTATCAATGTTTTGCCTCTCTGTACTGGATAATTCACATACAAGCAAATAGTTGGGCTAGGCTTCTGGGCCCATACGAGTTTGGAGCAAATTTTGATAATGGCCTTTTAAAGTATTAATGCTAAATCATCCAACCTTATTGTGAATCCAAGAAACTCAGCAGTTGAGTCTTGTCGGGACTCGGATATGCAAATTCGAACCCTCTATGTATATCGCACTAGTCTAGTATCACGCTAGTGCACATATGGTCAACATAAATGAATATCACAATTATACACATCGGAAACATAATAAAAGACTTCATTTATTAAATATAAACCTATTAACTGATTTTATGGTCGACTTTACATGATCATGCCACATAGGACTTAACTATAATAATTAAAACTACAGTGGAAAGAAAACGTAAAAAGAAACCCATCAATTTGCCACAGTCAACTGACAAGGTTCGCACCCTAGACATTCGCCTCCCCCTGATACTCCTCCTCCAGAGCTAGTGTAGACTACTCCTTAACTGATGATTTTGGTGCGGCAAGGGTGAGTACATAAAGCACTCAACAAGTTGTGTACAAAATGCAAGTCTAATATAACTATATGTAAGACTTATTCCAATGGATGGCTAATATGGTTGTTTTGCAATAAAGCAATATTTACAGATGAATACAATAAATAAATTGAAATGACAGTAAAATAAATAACAATAATAAGTAATTTTCAGATGTTTCTCAAGAATAAACTTGGAACACAATCCTAAACCAATTTCAATATTTCTAATGGCACAAAGCCTCCCTTCTCAAGTTTTGTTTACAAAGTCTAACCCTTGACTGAAATTCACGAGCATTGTCCATACCTTGAACACGACTATCCAAATAGATTTACACTTTATAGAGATTATATACTTTACTAACATGGTATGATCAACGTATACTTCCATGCATTTTTATGTACCAATCGACGTGTAGCTAGAAGGTTATAACAAAATCTTTACAAAAGCAAAGGCGGGTATGATACGGGATGGTCAGTCATCCGGATGCTTATGCTCCACCAGGGCTCGTGGCCCGTATAGGTTCTTTTCATGGTACTCTATTCCCCTAGCTACAGTTTGCCCATCTACAAGATTGGGAGCTAACTCCACAGCATGCATGCTCCCCATTGTCACCTGTGCAGCCAGTGATTACAGTCCTCCATGGTTGCCTTGCCATCTGTACGTGTTCATTGCAGCTGTCATATATGACCTTAGTTGTCAACACTCTTTTCTGTAGCAGTTTGATATTGAAACAGTAATTCTTAAGAGAGTCGGTGGTGCTCACACATGTTGTATTCTACAACCGAGGTGGCATGGTCACACATAAGGGCCGGCCTTGCGTTGTTGAAACTTTTCTTACAGAATCAGTTTAGTCGTTGTGACCAGTTGATTGATTACAGCCTCGGCATGCTTTTGCCGCGTAAAGCCGATGGTAAAATATCATTCATTGTGGCTGGCACTATCAAACTAAACGGTGCAGATGTGCGGCCGGTTTCATAACTGAAGCACTTCTTCGCAAAGAAAAGGCGGTGTCATCAATCCTTGTGATCGGTTGCTGTCATGGCCGTCAAGTTCTTTTCTTGATCTACCCCAATTTGTTTTCCTGTACCGAAAGGGTATATATTATGCCTTGTTACATTGAACTCACGGAGAAGTGATGGATCCTCGATTTTGTTCTAGAGAAAAAACACTCGTCAGATGGGAATTTTTTAAATAATATAATTTTTTATTAATATTACATAAGTAAATGCTCGGATAAAAAAAATACAGAAATATAATTCTATCGTCGTTCGAAATGGTGAGAACAGCTCTATCGCCATTTCAAAATTGTGATAAAGACTTTGTTGCCATTCCTCTGTCGTCAAACGAATAGACGATAGATTGTACCACATCGGCCACCATGACATCTATCACCATTCGAAATGATGATAGAGCACCGCAACCTCTGTCCCCATTTTAAATAATGATAGAGGCAACCAATCATCATTTGAAATGGCGACAGACGGTGCAGGGGTCTCTGCTGCTATCTCAAATGGTGACGGAAGATATGCTATTTAAACTAAAAAAACGGCCGAAACTCAGATCTATTCGAGAAAAAGAGAAAGAGGGGGAAGAGAGGAGAGGAGTAAGAGAAGAGAAGACACGAGGAGATGAGAGGAAGAGAAAAAAGGTTGTTTATGAACCGATCTCTCCATTCTAGGTGTAAGTTTTTTTTGTTTCTTTGTAGATTTCATTTTGAAACCATGGTAGGTTAGCAAATGAAATGATTATATTCATAGTTGTATTGTGTTTTAGGTAGTTGGGTAGATCGTTTTGTTTTAAATACGTAGTTATTCTGACTATTTTGTCGTAGGATGTATCGTTGTAAATCTATTATTTTCTTATAGTAGTTAGTTGTAGTGCGTTGGTCATCTGCTGCATCTGCTGCATCATAGTCTGCATTAGTTGAGTCTGCGCGGCAAGAAACGCTCCCAGATTCTGCATGTCCACTGGCGGTGGTTGAGGGCTGCCTCCGTCGTTGGGGTTGTCGTTCTGGCGCAGTCCACTTCCTGAAGCACCGTTGTTCCCTCGAGTATTCACCATCTGATGATTGCCTATTGGGTTAGGAAAGGTAGATGTAGCATAGATAAGAAGTAAGAATTTCTAAAGCGGGGAGATAGGTTATACCCAACTGAAATAATTCTTTATTTATTCTTGGTATGGCTGCTTATTTAAGCCTACAAGCTTTGCAACACATACTGCACACTCAGCATTACAAAGAAGCAAACTAAACACGAAATCTTAACGTCAACTAAAGAGGTAAATACTAACTTAAAGACACGACTCACACTCGAGTCTCAACACAACTCTAAGACTGATCCTCCTCGGGCTCCCACTCTCGCTCCTCAGGATCCTCCTCTGACTCCTCCTCGGCTGGCTCCTGAGCTCCTCGGGTCACGTGCTCCAACTCGTCCTCGACCGCCTCTAGGGCCTCTCCCAGCTCAGTGATCATCCCGATGGCTGAAGCACGGGTCACCTCAAGCTCCTGCTCTGCCACTCTGAGTGCCTCGTACACAGTCTCCAGCTCCTGAGTAGTATCTCTCATATGATCCTCTTGGGCAAGGGCGAACTCCGCAAGGTGCGTTGCAGTGGCACACTCGTCCTCCACGATCCGTCGGCTTCGGCACGCTTGAACGTCTGGGTAAAGTCGGAACACTGAGTCGTGAAGCTCGTCGGCGTAGTCGCGGCAGACACGGCGAAGAGCAAGTCGGGCAACCTCCTGAATTGCAACCTCGTACGAGAATCTTCTAGCGGAGATGTTGATTGGTCTGCTGGCTTCATCATTCTCCCGGGCATAGATAATCAGCTTGCAAATAAATCCTCGGTGTACACCATTGACGGTCCAACTGCCTCCACGGTAAAGCGGACGATAGAAGCCTCCAAGCGTCTGAAGAACTCTCCACAGCTCCATGGCGTAGCCGCCAGCTGACTCCTCGAAGGTCGGAACGATCGGCATCTGCTTCACAAGAACTTTGAATAAGTTCTCCTCCCGAAACGGCAAGTAAAACGGGTAAATTCAGCAAAGGCGAGAAGTAAAGAATGAGATGAGCCAAGAGTGTTTTATTAGTCAAATTTAAATTTTTCTTTAGAAAATAGTTTTGGACTCACCTAGGACACCTTCATACTATCTAGGGCCAAGACCTACGGTCGGTATGCTCGATACCACCTCTGTAAGGACCCGAATCCACCGATTCAACCCATTGTATTTACCGCACTAGTCCGGGATCAACGCTAGTGCACACACTCAACATTGGTACATATCACATCATACTCAACGATAATAGAATAATAGTTCATTCATTGATATACCTAAATGTATGATCATATGACCAACTTACATTATTAAGCCACGCAGGCAAGACCGAAAATATAAACTAATAATTATGCGTGGAAAGTAGAAAGCGTAGATAGCTCATCGGTTCACCACAGCAACCGACAAGGCTCGGACCCTAATGACTTGCGTCCTCTTGGACTTCCTCTTCCAACACAGTGTAGATTCTTCAACTGTTGATTATTGTTGTTGGCAAGGGTGAGTACTTAAGCACTCAACAAGTTGTGCATGAATGCAATTTTATGTATCTATATGTAAGGCTTATTCAATGGATAGGTTGTCATGGCTATTTTGCAATAAGCGGCATTTATGAATAAATACAATAAATAGATTGTAAAGACTGTAAAACAAATAACAATAGTAAATAAATTCAGTATTTCTCAAGTAAACCAAGTTTCCAATCCTAAGTCAAATTCCATCTTTCATATGGCATTCCGCCATCCCAACCAGTTGTCCAGTTAATTAAACTAACCCTTAACTGTAATTCCCGAGCATTGATCAATACCGCGAGCACGGCTATCCGAATAGTTTCACACTCTGCAGAGGTTATGCACTTTACCCACACGATACAACCAAACACCGCCAAGGCGAGTGATTATAACAAAGCCTTTACAATGCTCCGCTTAACCCGATACTACCGCTAAGGTTTCAATCTTTGGTGGGATGGTTACCACATCCGGGGCCCCTCTTGCGCCATGTGAATTACACCATAACTCGGGAACTCACACCGACCACGATAGTACCAAAATTAAGACATTGCAAATTACTCATTAAGGTGGCCCATACGGACATGTGGTTGCATGATTGACTCAGGTCAAAGGCTTGCAAGGTTAAGTCCTTAGTGTGATCAAGGCAAGACATCCACATACCCTCTGCCCATCGGGCCCACCTTGGCCTCCTCGCCCCTTGTCACTTGCCCCAATCTAAGTTATTATCACCCAGTTGATTACCAAGCACCACGTGCCATCAACAATTCAACATCGTTGAGTGACATGACTCGCCACAACAACTCAATCTCATAGTGTGATCCCACATGACACACAAGTTCATAACATTGTTCTATATTCCATTAATCAAGATTAATTATCAATGATTCTGACACATGTGACGACGTGGCATGGCTAAGCAACTAGTACGGACTAATCCTCCAATGTTGATTATAATTATTAACCAACTATATTTAACCAATCTAGGGTGACAATGGATCATGGCACACAATGACAAGGTAGGGTATAGATCAATCTGGTATATTAGCTAAGCCCAATCTAACTTGAAACAATTGTATATTTGAAATATATGCAATAGGGTAAAACAAATATAGCAATTTTATAAACATGGGTTCAACATGATCAAAGCACAACTTGCATTGGAATAGATCCTTATCTGGTTCTGGAACTTGCTCTTGAGTTGCTGGATCTTCCTCCGAAGCGTCGCACAATTCAACGTCTACGCGTACCGAAGAAGAAAAGCAAATAAATGTCAAAACAGAGAGAAATTGAACTCCAAAAATCAAATAAAATTCACCATTAAATATATCTCAATTTTACAAATTTTTAGAAATTGGAATCACTCAAATCCGAGTTAAGATGCAAAAGATATAGCCTTTTGAAGTTTGAATAAATACTGAAATTGCAAAAATTAGAAAATCCGAATTAACAGATTTATTTTTAAATTGAAAACAGATTATTGCGTCATCATGACGGCACACTGACGTCAGCCCTGGCACCAGCCAATCAGAGCTTGCCACGTGGTTCCGGTGCATAGACCCGGTCCACGGCGTCGGGTCGGTTCACCGCAGACGCGGTCCATGACGCCTCGGCGCCTGTGCCCAACACGCGTCGCAGCCCGATTGGTCACAGTGCCACCCCCGTCGATGCGCAACACGCGGCGCACATACACGGCTTGATCCGATCGAACGGACATGGCTGAACGGCGACGCGGCACGATCTCGACCGAAGGACCTAGATCGGACGGCCCGAAACTTCCGAACCCGGCGATGGCTACGCGACGGCGAGTTCTTACCGGCAGCGAAGAAGAAGACCGGGGCAGCGGCGTTTTGGCACGATTCCGGCGAGATGACGTTTCGGATCTGGTTCGGCGCAAAGAGGCGAATCCGAAACTGGTTCCACTGCGGTGAAGAACGTCCTGCTGCCGTCGGAATCCCGTGAAAACCCTCGGCGGCGCTTGCGTCAACCTCCGGCGAGCTCTAGCGACAAGGCGACGACGATTCCAGCGACGATGGGCGGAGAAAGCGGCGGCGCAGATGGTTCAACCTCGGGCGGGTCGCGGCTTAAATAGCCCCTCGGCGGCCGTGTCCGGCGGAGTTAGATTACATGCGTGGCGGTCTTTGCCCGAGTCCGATTCGGCGACGAGTCCGGAGAAGACGGTCTCGACCGTCCGCGCGTCGTGGAATGGACGGACACCTGCGCGCGTGACGTGGCGAAATCCGAACCCTCCACGCGACCCGATCCAACGGCTGAAGATCGCTAGGGTTTCTCCTTTTAAGAAAAAAAATACTCACCCTCCGATCAAGATCCAAGCGGATCGGCGATTCCATCTAGAAAGCGGGCGAGCAGACGTGGCGCAAGCAAATGGGCTGCAGAAATGGGCCCCATGCGCACAGTACTTGGGCTCGGCCTGGTACTATTCATGCCAATTTTAAAAGATTTCTCATTTAAAATAATTACAGAAATTCATTTTATTTATTTTAAGCGATAAAACTATTAGGAAAAATCCAAGAAAAATCTCAAAAATACTTTGAGACATTCTGAACTCAAATAAAATATTTTTGGCAAAACTTTATTATAACTTTGCACAAATTTAAATAGATTTGAACAAAAGGTCAATAAACCTAAAGTAAAATTAATTCAAATAAATCCAGAAAAATCCAAATAAATTCCAAAAAATCATAAATGCACATTTAAGCAATAAAATAATATTTAAGCCAATTTTTAGGATGTTACAATACCTGTTTGACAAATTAGTAGTAAGTGAAGGTCACCAAGTGGCCTAGAAGTGCGAGCAGAATGAGGTCAGGAAAAGAGCGTTGTACAAAAGTAAAGAGGCCATGCAGGAAGCAGTCAAGTTCTAGGCATGCGAATGACTTGAAGTGTGAGATAGAGGGATGCCTTTGGCTAGTTTATGCATACCAACCTAAGTGAGACACCCATTAGAAGTGGTCTATAGTCATTCCACACAAATACGTGATGGCAGAGTTTATGCAATCCCATAGAAACCTATATTTATGATTGATTGAAAATGTCATGTACAGAGAGATTGTGGGTAACCTGGATTTTGAGTCATGTTCCATTATTCTTGCTATAGAGGAGAGGTTGCAGTACACAATAAACTATGCTAAGGTTTGTAGGGCGAAGCAGAAGGCACTGAAAGCAAAGTTTAGTATGTTTGAAGGTTCTTACCACAACCTATCCGATATGCACCGAGTCATACAACAAAGGAATCCTATCTTCACTGTAGGCCAGCATCCATAGGTTCAAAAAAATATGACAGGTCATGGGATGAGGGTGGAGGACGACGTCGTAGTAGACGATTGGTTGGCTGAGCCCCCAGAGGAGTTGGTCACCCACATACTACGGGCTTGATAGCTCTCTGGTGTGCCCGGACCGAGCCTGACGTTGTGACTCCCACACCACCTACTTACCCAACCAAGTCATGGCAAACACCTGACCACTAGACCTACCTATCAGGTCAAGCACAGCGTCGGCCCAAGGCTAGTGCCACTTGTGAGGTAGCACCTAGGAGGAACCACGGGTAGGGTTTTCAGTATTTGTAGTTCTTGAACAGTTATAGTGTAGCATGCGGTTCTTGTAGGTAGTTGGTTCTTGTTGTTTTTCCACATGTTATTGTTGGTTGTGATCTTTGGCATAACTAACAAGTCCGAAAATTTTGGGGGCTAGGCCCACCACCTTGCGCGTTGATCGGGAGCGCTCCAACGTTTTTGGTTCGGTCCCGTTAGTTAGCGCTATATTAAGAGGGGAGAGGCCGACACTTGTTCAATGTGTAATCGATCGAGTTTGCTTACTCCCGAAACACCCATCCGATCTGGGGCTTTCTAGTGCGAGGCTAATGAAGACCGCTCCATCACCGAGAGGATCTCGGTGTCTTCATCTTCATCGCGCGTCTACTGCTCCTCTTCTTCATTGATATACACCGACATTCATCAACTACCGACCGACAAAGAACTAATGGCTTCCTCATCTTCTCTGAGTCAGTTAACCTAACATTTATTTCCGCACTTTATGGTCATGCTTTAGACTAGCTAATGGTTCATGTATTAGTTAAGCCTTAGTTTACAATTATAATATTCGTGTTGTTATGCTAGTGCCCTGTTTTGGTTGCTTTGTAAAGTTTTCCTTACATCCGCCCTAGTCGGCACCACGACACAAGGGGCGTGATTTGATTTCTGCTATGACTACGTGATCGCCTCCCCTACTTAGCAACATCATGATGGGGTAATGCCAACACTATGCATCGCAAGAAGAAGACTCCATAGGTGAGGGAGGGGATAGCAGGTACGGACTGGGGAACAAGGCTACTTTATGTCCAGCGAGTCCCCATCCCTCGCGTGTTCGCTTCGGGATGGGAAAAGAGGGCGAAGGAGCGGCGGCGGCGTCAATGACTTCTCGTCCGTCGCGGATCGAAGGAGAGAGAGAGAATCCCGGGCGGGGGAGATTCTCTCGCCTTTCCCTTCCACGCGAGGAGCGGCCAGACGAGCTCCGTGCGTGCGCTGGGGCAGAAGACGGGTTGGAGCGGTGCGGAACCGGGGGCGAGCAGCAGAAGACGAAGGCAAGGGCCGGCGAAAGGCGAAGAAGGCAGCGGCAGTGGGTGCTGAAGAGGGAGGACCTAGGCATCTTCACCGGCGTGCATGGAGACCACAGCCGCCTCTGCGCGAGGTAAAATTTCCCCGACCTTTCCAAGCGAATTTGTTGATGAATGTGTCATGGCGACCGGATTTGGGGGTTAATGGTGCACATCGGTGCTCCGATCTAGGGTCGATTAGGGTTTTGGGCGGCCGCCATTAACCCTAAAGCTTCGATCTGACTGCAGTTCTTGCAAGAAATATTCTAGTTCTTCATTAATCTTCGATCTGATTTACCTGGTATGAGTTTTGCATCACCAACAAACCTATGGTGTTCTGCAAGTTCTAGCTGATTCAACTAATAGTCCAGTTTTGCATCACCAACAAACCTTTCTTTGTTCGTGTGGTCGATCTCTTATTGTGTATGTAAACAATGGAATGCCGATTTAGTTGAAAGTTGCAGCTCATGGGCTCAGAGCCTTCGCAAGTTCTAGCTGTTGATGGGAACAAAACACGAGAGCTCTTAGCACAAGCGTGACATTGTCACTGGTTCTTGCGGTCATATGAAGTTGTTTTCATGTTTTGAGAGGAGGGTTATTTTGCACCTTGATTAGTAAGCACTAAGCAAGATGTATTGGCCAAAATAGGAAATGACTTTGTTTTGTGGTTACATAGCACTAAGCAAGATGCTAGACAATCTTTGTTTGTGTTGCTATATTGTCATGACAAGATAGCATATTCTTCACATTCTGTGATTTCCCCATGAAGCCTCATGTGTAATTGCCATCACTATGATCTTTTCTTTGTTATAACAAAATTCGCTTTGCTGCAATTGATTATCTCGGATGTTAGATTGTTTCGTGTTTTGGTTGTATACAATTTTGTTTGTTGAAACGTGTGTATTTGTGTTTCCTCCTGAGCTTTGATCGAATCTGCATGAGTGACTTATTTTTGAAGCCTTGTTCTTTGAATGGATCGTTCTAAAAGATGTGATTTGTTTGGTCTTGCCACACTGCTATTGGCCGTGTTGGTCAAAAGACATCTATATTTTGTTTTTCCAAAAGGATGCAGTTGGTTATCGCAGTCATCTTTAAGACTCGATTACCTAAGATATCATGCGAACAAATTCCAAAAATTGTACCATAAGCTCATCTAATATGTAGTTAGTGTGACTCAAGCGTGATTGTTAAGACCACGAATATGGTACCACCATGGTTGGATAGTCGTGATTAGTGAGTACAGATCGTAATAAAGCCCTGTGTTCTGTAGCAATTAGCTATATACTAGTAGACAGCATGACATGCATTATTTTTGTAGATGGATGAACGAACGCTCTAGCATTTGTGCGAAGCATGGAAGAACATGTTCAGTCGGAGGTCGAAGCTCTTAGGAAAATAGTAAAAGATAGTTTTAGCCCGGCACAATGTTGCCATTCTATCGACCTGAACTATGCCCTCCTCGCTGTGGATGCCATCGCTACTTGCTTGGACGAACTGAGCATGAAAGTTGCAGAAGTTGTGGCAGCAGCAGAGAATGCAGGCCATCATGGGGATGTTGATCCTTCGATGGACATCGACCCTGACGATATTCTCCCTGCTGACTACGTCGAACCACTGGTGCCATATCAGACCGACGCTGATGGGGCTAGCTCGGAGGGATCCGAGCATGATGGATGGGAGTCGGACCGCTCGGGCCATCTCCGCGGCTAATACGTGCGGCAGATGTTATGTACGGTGGTGTGTGTGTAGAATTATGGTGGAATGTGACAACTTGCCATGCCTAATGTTTCGTGTGCTCTGTATTATTATGTAATGTTATGATGGAATGTGACAACTTGCCATGTCTAATGTTGTGTGTCCTGTCTATTGTTATCTAACGTTATGGTGGAATGTGAGAACTTTCTATTGTTAAGTTTATGCACTGCGTACTAAACTTGTTTGTCAGGGAATTTGTAAACAGGGATATCATGGATCCATTTCTAGAGAGTCTGCTCAATGAGGCAGGTGGCGACATGAATTGCAATGATCACGGGGCGACCTAACCCGCCGTGCGGTGTCGTCCTTCACCCGGGTTGGTGTCACCCCACAGGGTGGACGATGAGTCCGACAAAGGGTAAGAAGAAGAAGTGCACGCCAAGACTTCAAGGAAAACATGGAAGGCGGAGGAAGAGCGCTAATGTCCGCATGGTTGAATGTGAGCCAAGACTCTATTGTCGGCCTGATCGGTCGGTAGAGACCTACTGGGCAACATTATGAAGTATTGTGAGGAACATGCCACATGGATTGGACTCAGAGTGCGAGAAGGGTCTAATCAATCACTGGTCCCACATTAGTGCGGATTCGAGCAAATTTGCCGGTTACATGGCGAAGGTCGACGAGATTCACCCTAGTGGCACTACTCTCGAAAACAGGGTAAATAAGAAATTTCAATTGCCATTTCATACATACAATTTTGGTTTCCCTTGATGTGCACTTATACATTTCCTTATTTGCCCATTGCAAGATTGCCATGGCGATGAAGATGTTCAAGGAAATCGAGGGAAGGTCATTTGGTTTTCTGCATCTTTGGTCCACTCTCAGTCAGCACCCGAAGTGGTGCGCTCACATAGATGCAAAGTGACACAAGACCGAGCAAGGGTCCTCCGCACGGTGTAGTGCTTTTGAAGTGTCTGCTTCACCGGCACCGCACGAAGTGATGTCCGCTGGAACTCCTGAGTCATCCAGGCCACTTGGCCGTGATGCCGCACGGAAGGCTCGGGCACGCGGTGGAATGACCAGCACGTCTTCCGGGAGTATGGTCAGTGGCACGTACAAAGATGAGTTGACACAACTGAACAAGCACAAGGCAGAATTGGTTGAACTATAGCGTGAGGAGGTGTCCATCATGAGGCGCAATGAAGAACATCTGCGTGAGGAGGTGTCCATCAAGAGGCATGCCGAGGAGGACAAGATCATGGCGATGGATATCAGTACCATGGACGAGGCTTCTCGTGAGTACTTCGTGCGCCGCAAGGCCGAGATTGTTGCCAGGAGGTACGGGCCTTGATAGTTGCATAAAGTCTGGCGAGCTCTATGTTTTGCTAGCTATGTGTGTCACGCTTAAATAAGATTATGTACTGCATGGTTAATCTAGTGTGTGCTACTGTAATTGGATGACTTGTTTGCCCAGTTGAACCTATACATCTGCCTGTTTATTCCATTACATCGTAATTACGGTAGATTGCGGTACAGATGACATTTCTACTACATAACCAAGATTTGCTGGTACATAGCGACCTACATAACATTCAGATACATCTAGTAACTGAACGAGTACCTGGCACAACATAAATATAACGAAACCTAGTCCCCTCCATGAATGGACCATAGGTGCTCCACAAGGTCGTCCATAAGCTGGCGATGTTTCTTCCTGTCACGGATATGTTGTGTTGCCTCGACGAAATGGAGGACAGACCTGCACGGCGGACGTGAGATTGGGACGAGTTCATCCATGAAATCATATACGAATTCCTGGGTGGGACCTTCCCTCTCGTCCTCAATAATCATGTTATGCATGATGATACATGCAGTCATGATGTCGTGCAAGGTGGATTGGTCCCAAGATCTGGCAGGCCCGCTAACAATAGCAAAGCGAGCTTGCAGTACACCGAAAGCTCGCTCCACGTCCTTGCGCACCGCAGCTTGCGCATTGCCGAAATGGACACGCTTGTTCCCTCGAGCCGCCTGAATAGGTTTCACAAAGGTGGCCCACTCAGGGTAAATACCGTCCGCCAGATAGTACCCCATTTCGTACGTGTTGCCGTTGATGGTGTAGTTAACGGGGGGCTAGTACCATCAGTTAACCTGGAAAGAACGTTAGACCTATGCAATACATTAATGTCGTTGAGGCTACCTTGCATGCCGAAGAAGGCGTGCCAGATCCATAGATCGTATGAGGCCACAGCCTCCAAAACTAATGTGGGCTTGCGAGTATGCCCTGTAAATTGGCCCTGCAATGCCTTCGGGCAATTCTTCCAATTCCAATGCATGCAGTCGATGCTGCCAAGCATCCCAGGAAATCCTCGCGCCGCCCCAACGGCAAGCAAACGCTCCGTGTCAGCCTGCGTAGGGGCACGGAGGTACTCATCCTTGAATACCTCGACTACGGCCCGAACAAACTTCTTCAGGGCTTCAATGGCTGTGCTACCTCCAATACGAACATACTCGTCAGTAGCATCGCCAGAGATACCGTATGCAAGTTGACGGATAGCGGCGGTCATCTTCTGATGAGAAGACAAGCCCAGCCTTCCGGCGCCATCTCTCTTCTGCTCGAACCAATCATCATGGGCCTCGACAGCATTTGCAATCCTAACGAAGAGGTGCTTGCTCATCCGAAACCTGGAAGAGCATAGCACATATCAGTGAAATAGCAGGTGTCGTAGTCGAAAAGTACCACCTCTCACATACCTACGCCTGAAGAATACGTGGCCGTAGACGGGCGTGTCAGAGAAGTAGTCATTGTATAGCCTCGCCGCACCCTCGAGGTGTCGTCGGTGCACCACCGCCCGGCCAGGAACTGAGCCCCCCCCACCGTGGGACACTCTCTTGTGCTGCTAGTTCCTCCTCCTCAATGGCAATGCGCGCAAGCAGATCTTCCTCTTCATCCTCCAGTAACATAGCCTGATGAGCACGCCGAGAAAAGCTCGAACCACCACGAAACCAACTCATGCTTCTTGCTAGCTCTCAGTTGTATGATGTTTGCCACCACACCCAACCTCCTTTAAATAGGCAATGTTCTGCTGATGATGCCTCCGCACATGCTAGTTCCTTCCTCCGTAAGCAACCCTTGGCGGTTACAGTGTATTGTTATAATATGGGAGAAGGGATGAGAAGGGAGTAGAGAAGGGATGCTGTTGGAGATGCAGTCTAGGAAGAGAATGGAATCTGGGAAGGGATTCCTGTCAGAGGATGGGAAGAGAACGGAATGTTGAGAAATTGCTGGACATAGTCTTAAAGAGCCTTTGGGCTGCCGCTCCCTTCATTTTTTCGATCCAGATAAATAACCCCTGAGGGTGAGTGAAACATCACACATCCTGTTGAAGACCGTAACTTCAGGGACAATTGTCCCTGTTTCAGTCCCTTGCAGCACTGTAGTAAGCATCTTCTGCTAAGTCCTTTTCTTTTCTACTCCTATGCCTACATAGAAACAATAGGAGTATCTGGTTTCCATATAGTTTTGATTTGCTTTCTATTTAAATGGTAACCTTGACATATTCTAGAACAACATTAGTTTTGTAGCATTTCGTTTTTTGCTGTTGTTGTTCCTAAAGAAAAAAAAACCTATCCATACTCCATAGAGTTGCAGTTCTTTAGTTCAATACACATCTTTGTTACTGGAGTCATGAATGTTTGCCTTTTGAGTTTAGAGTGTAGACAAAGGACACTTTTATATATAATTTCTCTACGGGAAGGTACAATTTTATTGTTGCTGTAAGTCGTATTACTTGAAAAGTGATGTTATCTATAGTTTTTTTAATTTTGTCAAACTTGGTATTGGGGATAGCATGCATTTGTGTTTCTTATTTCCTGAATCCTGCCATTTTTTTACGACGGCTCAAAGATGAGCAATCCTTGCGAATGCTGCAAGAGAAAGATGAAGTTCGTCACACATATGAATGAAAACTTTAAACATAGCACAGCATGGCAAAGCACTTCCAAAGGTCAATGAGTTGCCTAAACTTTGCAGAGTTTGCTTTGTCTGAGGATTGGAATCATACCCTCTACTAATCTATACCCCTTTATAATGCACCTAAGCATTCTTTTTTATATCCACTCCAAATAATGCACCCCACTAGAGATGGCCCAACCTTTATGCACCCAGCGAAACGTCCCCAAAAACTTGCCTCCATCAAAATTAACCTCTCAGATCTTTTCTCAGCTTTACTCACGCACATCCGATGGCCATTGTTTAATGTGTCTAACTCAACCCTGTGGCCCACAACAGATCTCCCCCCCACCTCCAGCATCATCTCAAGGAAAAGGAAACAAATATCCTCGAATTAAGGAAAAGGAAACAAACGTTTTAGAAAAGGAAAAGACCATATATTACATGCTGGAAAAAGGAAACTGGAAGACAGGGCACTATACTAGTCCTGGAAGGATTCCTTGTCTCTCCTTGCTTTGAGCCGTTGGGTGAGCCGACTCGGCTCGTGTCTCGAGCCGAGCCGAAAAAAAATCGCGTTTGGATCCTTTTTTAAAAAAAATTACGATTAAGTCTTTTTCTGGAAAAAAAATAATGATTAGGTCCTTTTATTTTAAAAGAAAAGTATATTACGTCTAGGTCCTTTATGCGTTTTTGAGCACTACGCTCGGGTCCTTTTACTGAAAATCAAAATTCTAAATAGGTCCTTTTATGTGAAAAAAATACGTTTGTGTCCTTTTTTTTTTTGGAAAAAAATTCATTGCATTTAGGCTCTTTTTTATTTTTCTAGCATTACGTTTAAACCCTTTTGCGGAAAACACAAAATTCTTTTTAGGTCTTTTTCGCGTTTTTCCTCAGTTTGCTCCTGTAGAGAGCGGCAGTCGCATGTTTTCTCGATTTGCTCGCGTGAGGAGCGGCGCCCGCGTCGTGTCACGACGCGTTTCGTTGTCTAGTAAATAACACTTTTCACCATTCCTTCTACAGGTCATACCAGAGTGGTTTGCGGACCATTTTGGAGGAAAGAACTCAGGAACCATCAAACTAGCAGGTAAATGTGATCTTACAAAAGCACGGGAGGCAAAAATAGTTTACACTTGTGCAGAAAATTCAACCTCAAATCTTTGTGCTTGTGGACTGACAACACGCACCTGCTTTTTTCTGAGTGATTTCATAACTCGCATCAGCTTTTTTAAGTACATTAACAACACGCACCAGCTTTTCTCAATGATTGGACAACTCGCACTACTTTTTCTCAGTGAATTGATAAAACACACCAACTTTTCTCAGTGATTTGACAACCAATTAACATTTCCTGTGTCGAAAGATTCCTTCTCGCAGGTATGAGTGTACTCCCATTCGCTAAAAGTTAATCCCGCAATACTACACAATAACCGGCTATAAAAACGGGCCTCACTCCACCACCATAGCGAACACTCCACTCGAACTAATTTTAAAATAGAGAGGGGAGAGAGAAGAGGGGTAGAGGAGATCACTCCGCTAGGGTTAGGGATGTCGAACTACGCATATATGCATCGGGAGCAGAAGTGTGTTTTCAAGAAGGAGGGAACCTATCCTTATTCTTCTTGCAAGGATGCACTCATACCATCAGAGTTTCCACGCCCGTAGTGCGACTACGGTAATATGGCGTGGATCATTCAATCCACATATCCAGACACCGCCGCTCGATCGTACTACACGTGCGAGGATTACCGCGTAAGTGAATGTCACGTATTGATATTTCATATTATTTACGTATTGCTAATTTCATCCATGCATAATCCCAAGCGTCAGAGTAATGCTACTTCTTTCGATGGATCAGTGGGTCGAAGAAGTACGGCATGGTATTTATCCAACAAAAATACATTCTGAACTGCGCAATTACGCCCGAGAACTTCACCAGTTGGAAACCTTACTTACCCGTGAGCAGGGAAGACAAAGAAAAGGCACCGATGGTTTGTAAGAAAGCACCGTGGTGGTGAAAATTTCATAGCGAACTTATAGAGAAAGGCGCTGATGGTCTCTGATGCCGCTGTTGAAGGAGAGGTTGTTTCAGTTGAGGACATGCCTAAACTGGACTCAAAAGATGAGTATTGGGTTATCTGTTATGGGAATAATTAGAAGAAGGACAAGACCCGCACCAGCAAGCTCTCTAAGAAAAAGGCACCGATGGATCCTAATGCATAGCATGTATGACCACAAACTTGACTTCTTTTTTCTCCACCAGTGTTTTCGATTTCAAAAGGCGCACATGTATCTTAGTTCCATTTGGGGTTGATAGTTAGTGCATGTTGCCATTTGTATTGTAGGAGTAGTGAGGCAAATATATACACCTGATCAAATTCTACGCCATGTAATTCGAACGTTCATTATAAAAGTGTTAAGTCGGTCTTCAAATGATTTAATTAAAAAAATCATTACCCAACTTCTCTACGTGCATACAATAAACTCGTAATTTTTTTACTATTTATTTTTGTAATATTCAATTTTGATAAAAAAATTCTTCAAACTTAGATTCTGTCGCTATTTGAATTGGCGACAAAGGCTCAGTCGTCATTTCAAATGGCGACAAAACCTCTCTCGTCGAATCCTTTCGCGACAGAGGTGATGTCATCTTTTCAAATGACAACAGATTGTCGTCATTTCAAATGACGACAGAGGTATATTTTCATAACTTTTTATCCGAACATTTATTTCTATAATATTAATAAAAAGTACTCCCTCCGTTTAGAAATATAAGGCGTATTTTGACTTTGCACAAGGATTAAGGTTGAGGTGAAATTGAGAAAGGTATGAGTGAAAATGACTTAGATACCCCCACTTAATTGTCTTAGAAGATGAGAGATAATATTTTGTGTGTGGTGGTCATGAATAAATGCATATAGTTGAGAGAATAAATAGGGGTATAGTGAGGAAAGTTTTATTAAATTTACATGCAAGCTTTATATTTCTGAATAAAACCATTCAAACTATAGACCTTATATCACTGAGCAGAGAGAGTATATTATTTTAAAAAAAATCGGCCAGATGGCTGGTACTCGGTAGTTAACTGGTAAGATATTCTATTTGTCCTGGTGATTACATACCAGGGCTCAAATCTCACCTCCACGTATCTTCTGAGAGTTATTTGTCAGTTATCTGCGAGCCTATTGGAATATGATCAGAGACCTCTGCCATGTACATCTGTTACTTAACCAATCCTAAGAAGAAGAATAAGAGATAATTCATCCCACAGGCCACAAGACAAAAGCCTGTGATATCACTGACATGACGGTTTACTGCGGAGATTTTCCAACTAAATGTTATTCCTGAACCTCCTGAGAAGCAACATTGTTGATCTGCCCAGAAGGTTTTCATTGATTAGATATGTTGGTGCAAGGTTCTGTCTTCAAAATCAAATTTCCTTCCCTGTCTTTTCTGAAGGAAAAGCCATGTCGTCTTCAAGTTTTTAACCAACGAAGGTCTTGAAAAAAAGGCTTTTCACCAAAGAACACCCATATGCATATACCATGAGAGGCGTGTGCTCACCGGCGCTTTGGTTCAACGTATTATAGGCCTACTCAGAGTCGGCGCCCAACTTTACTGAAACATCTTCGAGGCCATGACCATCGTTAACCTCGAAAAGGTTGCAGTTTTGCTTGCTCATGACAAATCATTCTGTCTTAAATTGATACCTAAAACACATGTTTTATACTCCTTCAATTCCGTATCATAATATTTGTCCAACGTGTGTATTAAAGAAACACGATTTTCAAGTAATGTTTAATGGAATTGGATTATTATGCTTGTCTCCATTAGATAGATACATTAGATGTGTACATATATAACTACTCCATCCAATAGAGACAAGCACGTTCTAATACTATTAAATGCTACTTAAAATTTTGTACTTTTTTGGTATGCGTACGGGACAAATACTGTGAAATGGAGGTAGTAGTCAGTTTCTTACCTACAGCAAGTACAAGTATGCATGATTTCCTTGAAACAAGCAGAACT
Organism: Otatea glauca; assembly: GCA_036346275.1. Taxonomy (NCBI): domain Eukaryota; kingdom Viridiplantae; phylum Streptophyta; class Magnoliopsida; order Poales; family Poaceae; genus Otatea; species Otatea glauca. The sequence continues at coordinate 65,820,204 of CM070715.1, forward strand.
GCAGAAGCATGCCTATGGCTGTGCTATGTAGATTCTCGTGGTTGTCATGCACTGAAGCTGATTACTTCATGCAGTGCTATTTGCTGGGTAAAAAAACATGCACCCATTAACGCCAATTAACCATCCACAAAAATTAGCGCTACCCTGTTCGTTGAGGCATTCCTACTTTTAGGATCCACTGGAGAGCCACTGCAGGTGAGGCGTCAGATTTCAGATATCTGCCGCTTGTTAATTATTTTAACCAAATTTGTAACTACCACCCGCACCGATCGATACTGCAACAAAACATAACGACTCTGCTCGCTAACATCCAGAGGATCGATCGATCGATCAAACAATCAAATCATTGTGCGACCTTAATTAGTTCCATAGGCTTCTAGCTTCATTTGGGCACTTTTAAATTATGGACCAACCAAATCAAAGTTAATTTACCAAGAGCTCAAAATAATCATTCCTAGAGACCAACAATGTGAAGAGAAGAAACTTTCAGCGCAGCAGTAGTTCAGAGGCAGGAGCACATGCATGCGTCATGCGCGTTTGGCAGCAAAGCATTCTCCAAAAGGTTTTAATTCAGCGACGTAGGAAAAGCTTCAAGTTGCTCTTGCACTCATCGTAAGCTATTAAGCTGAGCTGCTAAAGTCACGGCTTCAATTAACTAAATTTTTTTTAACGTCTCCCCACTCCCTTATCCATCCTGATTGGACCACTTACTGTAGATATCAGTACTCCCTCCAATCACAAATAGTTGTCCTTTTTGATGCCGAGACAGTCTCTAAAATACAACTTTGATCACTAATTTCTATTATAATATATTTATAGAACCCAACAAAATTGTAATATTATTAAATTACTTTTCGAGAAAAATATACACATACGATTTACATGTATCTAATTTAAATATTTAAAAAGATATTAACAATCAAAGTTTCGAAAGTTTGATTGCACCTATGTTCAAAACGATAATTATTTGTGACCAGAGAGAGTAGTCCACAATTGATCTTTTCAAAAACTTGTTAGAATGATCACCGAAGAAGGGGGGGGGGGGGGGGATCCACTTCAACTAGTAATACCTCTTGTGATTGAAAATATAATGAAGCCGTCCTAATCCTGATCAATGTAAACAAAGTCTAGATTGATCATAACCTGTACTTGCAAGTGGAGGGAGTGGTTCCTAAGCAAGCGTATATCAATCTTGTTAAACATAGGATGTTCCAACCTAGTATGCGGCGGTGGTAGCTTAATGTGATGCTACCTTTGACAAAAATTTCTCAACTAAAATTAGCAGGTGAGGACGTCCTTGCTAAGATTTATGAACGGTTTATGTCCTGTTCAATAACCAGATCTGAAAACGATACATGGATGTTGTAAACTTTTTTAAAGAAAAAATTAGTAACCTCTACTATCATACTATATATAAACACATAACCCCCACCCCCCACCCACAAAAAAACCTTGACTAGTGCCGACGTAATGCTCAAGAGCTACTACAAAGTTCTTTCAGAGTTGTCAACGCAGAAGAAAAATAAGTTTTAGCAGCATTCGTTGAACCAAAGTTGTACACAAATTCCCACTCCATAAAAAAAATATTGTACATATTTTGCCAAAATATGATCCATATTCGTGAACAAACAGCGTAAGACCAACTTATATGATAACACTGCTGCAGAAAACCTTATCACAGACAGTTCAAAAACCTCATCATAGATGACTATAATCATGTGTCGGTGATAACAATAACTCATCACAGACGGTTTTAGAACCGTATGTGAAAAACATATCACAGACGGTTATTATTGTGAACCATTTGTGATATTCGGTTATTATTGTGAACTGTCTGTGATAAGTACATATCACATAAGGTTATAAGTGTGAACCGTCTATGATAACCACTTATCATAGATGGTTTACACTTAGAACCGTCTGTGATATGATATGTATCACAGGTAGTTTTTACTAAAGAACCGTCTCTAGTATAGAACAGGTGGACATCAGAGACGGTTCTAGTATAGAACATTCTCTGATATGTATCACAGGTGGACATCAGTGGCGGTTCTAGTATAGAACCGTCTGTGATATGGGTACATCAGAGATAGTTCTATACTAGAATCATCTCTGATGTTAAAATATCAGAGACGGTTATAGAACCGTCTCTGATGTTCAGTTCAGCAGAATTTGCAATTGAAATAATTCAAATGTTTTCTAGTATAAAATCGGTTCTTATTTCCACTAAATTATACCTAGTTATACTTTATGTTTCTAGAAGATTCACGCTAATTTTGAATGTTGTTACCCTTGTCATTCCGTGAACACATCATTCCGCACATATTAAAAAGATAAAAATATGAATGTCATTAACCTTTGTATTTGAAAAAAATAGTTGGTTGAATTTAGAGTCTTGTGTACTTATGGTTTTGTGAATCACGAACAATAAACTCAAAACTAGTATCATTGCTTCTCTAAGGAACAAATCAAGGATACCATGCTATTGTAACATTGAAATATGAATATATGACATACATATAGATCTACTTTTGTACATAAAGACATGACAAAATTAATCAAGACGATCTCATCATAACTCCACTTGCTTATTCTTTTGTATAAAAATTAGTCCTTCACGATGATCAATGCGTGTGTAGCTAGCTTCCTCAGGTTGTTCTTCCTTGATCGCTATGTCGTTTCCGATAGGAGTAACTCATCAAATTTATTGTATTCTTCCTCATCTAGTACATTCTCAACTCTGATAATCCTCCTTTTTCCCTAAAGAACTACGTGGCACTTCTTATTGGACGGGTCAGTTACATAGAAGACTTGAACAACTTGGTTAGCAAGTACAAATGGTTCATCTTGGTATCTGACACGTTTGAGGTCCACAGTAGTAACGTTGTACTTGTCAAACCTTCACCTGCTGGAGGTGAACCCAATGACACTGAAATAGGAGGATCTTGAAAAGTACGTAGTCGAGCTCCCAAATCTCCTCTATGAACCCATATTAGGAGCTCTACATCGACCCAACGGTATTGAACACATCTATGAAGACACCGCTGTTTTGGTTTGTGCTCTTTATATCCTGATCTCTCGTATAAAATGTGTACCTATTTAAGTCATATCCTTTCCATGTCACAACTGTAAAAGATGGTCCTTTTGCCAACCATGTTAACGTGCCATCTGACGAGCTCCCAGTGATGGGTCGCTCCTTCAACCATTTATTGAACTGAAGTTTATGCTATCTCATGATCCAAGTCTCCTACCGTGCCGGATTCTCTTGCCTTAGCCAGTGCTTGTGCTCGACGATATATGAGGACACTACAGCTATGTGTTGCAAAACCGTGAAATAGGCTCGAGCACACGCAATGGGATCAGGCGTGATTGCTTTCCTTCCGATGGTTCCGATACCCTAAAGCCTTCCCTCATGACGAGATCAAGGCACACCTAACGGTTTGACCTGAGCCATATAATCAACGCAGAACTCGACGACCTCTTCGGTCGCATAACTTTCGATAATGCTACCCTCCGGCCGAGATTGATTCCGTACGTAGGGCTTGAGAATTTATATGTACCTCTCGAATGGGTACATGCTAGTAGGAACACGAGCCCCACACATCTTTATCTCTCTCACAAGGTGAACAATGAGATGGACCATGATATCGAAAAACGACATAGGGAAATACATCTCAAGATTACATAGAGTCATCACCATCTCGGCCTACAAAACATTTAGTTCTTCACGATCGATGACCTTCTAAGAAATTGTGTTAAAGAAATAACACAGCCTCGTGATTGTCTTTCGAACCTTGACTGGCAAAATACTTCTAATTACAACAGGGAGCATCTGTGTCATCAGCACATGATAATCATGAAACTTCATGTTAGTTAATTTCAAATCTTGCATCGAAACAAGTCTCTTTATGTTAGAGGAGTAATCAGACAGAACTTTCACACTCTCGGTATCATCTAAGCTGTGCATGTAGGCTTTGGCTCCTTTTGTATTCTGGCCCAATAGGTTAGAAAGTACCCCAGGAATGCACAATATTTTCAGATCTTCCACTAATGGTGCTAGGTACACATCAATATCGTTCCCAAGTTATTTTGAACCTTATATAAGTATGAACAACAAAATGTACTTCCGATTTATAAACAACCAAGGAGGAAGGTTGTAGATACAGAGATTCTCGGATTAAGTGCTATGTCGGTTGCTCATGTTACTGAAAGGATTTATTCCATCTATACTCAATCCAAACCTTATATTCCTCAGATCCGCACCGAATTCTTGAAATCACCTATTGATGTTTCTTCACTGGGTGGAATCAGCATGATGTTTTAACATTCTATCATTCTTACGCTCCTCTGAGTGTCAACACGACAGTTTTGTCTTCTTTGGGTTCACAAATAAACGCTTCAAATGGGGATTTACAGGAAGATAACACACTACCTTTACAGGAGGTCCTTTCTTCACCTCGATGCCCTCGCCGTCGTCATCTGATTGATTCTTACACTTGTATCACGATGTGTTGCACACCGGACATACATACAAGTTTACGTACTCTTTACGAAAGAAGATACAGTCGTTCAAACATGCATGTATTTTCTCTACTTCCATTCCTAAGGGATAAAGAACTTTCTTGGCTTTATAGGTGGTTGTCGGTAACTTGTTTCCCTCTGAAAGCATGTCCACTAATAGATCTAATAGCGCTAAGAAACTCTTGTTGGACCACCCGTTGCTTGCCATCAATTTTAGCAGTTTAAGCACGGATGACAACCTTGTGTATTTTGACTTGCAGCTTGGGAACAAAGGTTTCTTCGAGTCGTCCATCAAGTCACGGAATTTATCATATTCTCTGCATCACGGTTCCTTTTTGCATCGTGCAGCATCTGATCTAGATTTTCATCATGAAACCTATCCTCATCGAAAGCACAATCGATATGATCATCCGGCATATCATTGACTTCGACGGTGATGTTCATACTGCCTACTTCCTGTATAGTCTTCTCTTCACTGTGACTTGTCTAACATGTATGCCTCCTTTTGAAACCACTCATAATCAAGTGTGCTTCGATCTGTGCTGAGTTTTAAAACATCCTCAGATTCTTGCATTTAATGTACGGACAAGAGATAAATTGCACCTCTTTATTAAGCATATCCTTCTCTGCAACTCTTCTAAAAGCGGAGATGCTATTAATGTACTCGGCACTTGCACGGTTCTCAGTGTATATACAGTTTCGATCCATCTACACTACGCATATAACAATTAGTATTAAATATTAAAGTACAGTAGGTGTGCACATGCACACATTCTTAAATTATGCACTGCTAGCTACATCTTGAATATAATGCAATAGGAACCAATTGCTAACCTTAGATCACCGAGAACACATGGATCTACAAACTAGATCTAAACAATCTTTAAATTCTCTCCTTACTAAACAAGATCTTGAATATAATGCAATTAGAACCCATTACTAACTTTAGATCAACAAAATCAAATGGATCTACAATCACCCTTTGCAATCAATTGTTTTTTCACTAGATCGTCTCACAGCAGCTGCAGCCACCTTAAAGATAGATCCTGAAACCCTAAAAATTACTAAGTGGTTTGGGTCTCTGCATTATATATTGGTAGAAGCTATCACAAACGGTTCTATTCATAAACCGTCAGTGATATATGGGGATATCACTAAAACCGTAAGTGATGACACTTGTAGCTATCACAGAAGGTTTTATACTAAAACCGTCTGTGATGACACTTAATATCACAGACGGTACTAAAACTATCTATGTGAGAGCTACAGGCGTCATCACTGACGGTTTCATTCTAGAACCGTCAGTGATGTTTCTCATTACAGAAGGTTTCCAAAAATCATCTGTGATGAGGAGTCTAATATAAACCTTTCTGTAGTAGTGTAAGATGATGAGCCGGCGTTGACTACAATATGCTCTCACCGTTCGTGAGCAGACACCATTGCTTTTTCAAAAAAGCTTCATTGAATTCAGGAAGCAAAATCAACACACTTTTTTTGTGTGGAAAATCTGCAACTATATTCTACGATCGAGTGTTCAATCGATAATTAATATTATTGGAAATAAATAGTGGCAAAGCATAATTCTTTGTTTCCCGTGCTTAGCGACAATATACTTCTGCTTATTCATCTTGTTTTTGACCGGACAGTTATACCCCATATATATATATATATATATATATATATATATATATATATATATATGTGAATAAACACATTAAGAGCATTTTTAATTATATATAGTGGATTTGGATTCAAATAACTGAACAAGTCCTAAAAAATCCCGAAGGGATCCTCTCTCTCCAAACACCCACTAAGTTGAATTAGAAACAAGTAGATAGTAAGTTTATAAGGTGTATCTTTTTAATAGCCTCGTCTATAATATAGGGTGTATTTAATATTTCAATAAAAAATTAGTGTGATGCTATCTCTATATCCCTAATAAATACTTATCTTTACTCTATATTCTATACATGTATGTATTGCTTTGTGATAATAATTAGGGGTAATCTAGTTATTTTCAATACCTTCTTGGTCTATGTACCAAGAAGAAATACGTATCCACTTTAGATGCAAAACATTTCTATGCATTGAATAATATTTAATTGCAACAATTTTCTCGTAGCTAATACTTTTTGGGAGTGTCTAGCCTTCATCCGAATGTTTTATTTCTTACAAACATCCAAATTTTAGACCTTTAGATCAAAGTATCAATGCATCCATCAAAACACAATCCCACCTCCCTTCACGTCTTATGGATCTCACCGCAGATCCAATACTCTAAAATTTGGATATTTTTTTCCTAAGAAAACATCCGGGTGATGTTTATCAAAACCCATACTGTTTCTCATGTTATGATCGATATGTTAACAAGGTTATATTTGGTCATTTTACCACCAATTTAAATTCTTAGGTCGGCAGTGCAGTTACAAAAACTTGTACTACAATACAAAACGAAGGGATCGGGTAGTTTGTCTTTGTTTTATTAAAGCGTTACAGAAATAAGTGAAAGCGATCAAGGTGATATAATATGGCATCCACTTTGGATGCGAAACATCACTAAGGGATCATTTTCAAAGACTATGGGTGTGTTTGGTTGCTTGCATGGGTGTCTGAATCGCATGAGTGGATGCAACTGTATCTGTTAGACAAGTGTTTGGTTTCCTGTTCATCTAGGCCAGGTGGATGCAATTGCATCCACTCATGCAGGATGAAGGAAACACAAAAATTGGGCTTCTCTCTAATGTAGGCCCATGAGATACATAAACAAGCAACCAAATATAACTCAACCTGCATCCACTCATGTAGGCCAAGGCTAGCCTGGATGGTTCATACGGGATAGACTAGGGTGATGCAGACAACTAAACACACCCTATGAATCTATAGTTGTGCTAAAAAAAAAAGCAATCTTTTATACCGACTCCCCCGTTGATGGAGAAGACCAGCAATTCGAATGAGACATACACTAATGAATTTAAAAGGTTTTGTTTTCCTCGTAGGGACATGGATTCTTTTAAGGAAGATTTTTCCTGGTACGAAGAATTTCGTAGTAAACATTATAAATCCTTCAGAACACGTTGGTACAACTACGCCTTATCTGGAATAGGAGAACATGTAGGTGTTTTGAAGGATTTATAGTGTTTCCTACAAATTCTTGTGAAATTCATATTTTTCTCATTTCAAAACACGCCAATGTACACGTTAGACTGAGTTACTTGTACATTTGGAGTGCACCGTGCAACGTAGCTACACCAAAATATCTACTCTGACATGGTTCCAAATGTAAAACATGAAAATTCCTTGCGAAAGAAAAGACCCTATCAACCACTCTAACTACTGTAGGAGCCAATCAAACACAAGGCACCAGGAATACACCACCAAATTAGTGCTCCTTTGGGTCACAAATAGTTATCGTTTTAAACATTAACATTGTATCTAAAACACAGTTTTTACCATTAATTTCTATTACGCTATATTTATAAAACACAATAAAATTATAATATTATGAAAGTACTTTTTAAGAAAATAATCTACACATATGACTTTCAGGTATGCAATTTAAATATTTAAAAGATATTGACAGCCAAAGTTTGTAAAGTTTAACTACACCTATACCCAAAACGACAACTATTTGTGATTGAAGGGAGTAAATAGCATAGTTATCAATACTGTATCGGTACTAGCCGATATATATCATTTCATCACCTAAACCGGTACAAAGTAACCTTATGTACCATATTGGCCTAGATATAAGTCATACCAGTTCGATACCGGTCAATATCAGCCATATCGTCTTCGATTCTGGTTAATAATAACCATACCGGTTTTCATACCAGACAATACTGACTACACCGGCAGAATTGATAATACTTAGGACTGGTATGAAATCGGCGCGGTATTGATAAGTTTAGTAAATAGTTAATTGCTGTCTCCAAACAATACTAACTAAAAAGATCATTACACATTACACTCTCCCACTGCACGTACACCGGGCGTACACCCACATCGAGTCTTACGTAAAGGAAAAGAAAAAAAAATAAAAACAGAGTGAGATCAGATGACATCGACGTAGGAGTCGTCGCAGAACTCGTCACCGGCGATCACCGTCTCGTTGTCATGCTCGTCGACCAACCTGGACCCTCCGATCTCGAACCGCTCGATCCTGGCGCCTCGTCTGACCACCTCGTCGTCAGTCTCGTCGAACCCGACGCAGCTCCTCGCACTGAACTCCCTGAGCTCCTTGCAGCCGGCGAGGATGGCGAGCAGCTCCTGCTTGGGAAGGTAGGACCTGTCCAGGCACAGAGACCGAAGCCTGGACAGCGAGGCCGCCATGGCCGCGGCGTCCTCGGGCTTGATGGACCCGGAGGTGATCTTGAGGCTGGAGAAGGCCGGGCAGTGCAGCGCGAGCTGCGAGGCGACGGCGGGGAAGGAAGGCGGCTTGGAGTCGAGCTCGAGGTGCTCGAGGAGGCGCCACCGCGGGATGAGCTCCGGGAGGCTCGCCTCGTCGGTGGAGCACAGGTTGGGGAGCGCGAGCCGCCGCAGCCTGGGGCACTCGGTGGCGACGTGGTCGAGCTCGGCGGCCGGCGAGGCGAGGAGCGGCGGGAGCGCGAGCTCTTCAGCGGAGCCGCGGGCACGGGCGGCGCAGAGCGTGAGGAAGCCCGCGAAGGCGAAGCGGGCGACGCCGTAGCGGCGCGCGAAGGCTGCGGCGAGCGCGCCCCAGGGCATGAAGCGCGCGAGGTGGTCGTGGCGCAGGTCGAGCGCGCGCCAGAGGGACGGGTCCGCGGCGGCGCGGCGCCACCCGCGGCACACGAGCGGCGCGGCCGCGGCGAGGTCCTCGAGCCCCAGCCGCCGGAAGACGTGCACCAGGCAGTCCGTGTCCATCTCTCCCCACGCCGGCGGAGCGCTCCTCTCCTCCTCACCCACCCCCATGGCCGGCCTGGTTCTTGGGGAGGAGCTCATGGAGACGGGGGTTTTGGTGCGAACAGCGAGCGATATTAATGCTGTTCGGGGAGGCGTTTAATCATGCGATTACTGGGATTGATTTGAGATTTGAGAGAGATACTTGGAAAGAGAGGGCTAGTCTTTTATAAAGGCAGTGGAAGCTTCCGACAGGGAGTTTGCTTTGAGGCTAGTGCACGTGCTACGCGACAATCTTGAATCTTCTTCCTCGTCGTGGAACGCATCCGCCGGCTGCCGTCGCAGGCAAGAATTACCATCGCCGGCTGCCGTCGCACGCAAGAATTACCGTCGCCGGCTGCCGTGCCAGGGTAGGCTGATCCTCTGATTTTAAACGGCCATTGGGCTATTATAGAATTGGAGTGGTATAATTCCCGGTACATCTCCGTATCTTGTTAATTTACGGAAACAAGCATGGTAAAATTAGTTATATATATATATATATATATATATATATATATATATATATATATATATATAGAATAAACTAGAAATTTTTGATGAAAGTATACGCTTCACACATTCAATTTTATAGTCTTCTGTAATAATCTGATATCATCGTAAAGTATAATACAAATAGTTATAAGATCTTAAAAATCTTAAATCACTAAAATCAAAACAATTCAATTAATAAATTTAGTTTATTAAAAAGGTAAAATTTTGAAGTAACAGCACTCCCTGGCTCAGTGGACAAGCTGGTTACTTTGCAAAAGACTGGTTACTTTGCAAAAGAAGAAAATAATCTTGTGAGCGAATCAAAGGTAGGTGGATGATGCATGCATGCCGTGTACCCCTAGCACTAACACTCAAGACGAACGCAGCTGCTACTGTGCCAAACTGGCCAACTTGTGCGTGGTACACGTGTGTTCTAGAAGCTTTTCACGCATCCCGTGCCTGCCACGTCCGCATCGCTCGCATCAGCTTCTCAGCTCGCAAACGAGGCACTGGCATCCCGTGATTACTGTAACTTTAACAGTGACACGAGAGATGGTTGGATTAAAAAGCAATCGAACAGATTTTTGGAAGCACTGCAAAAAAAAGTATGAGCAATACTGTAGCTTCTCACTGTTAGAGGGTTTGAACCGTTTTTTTCCTCTGTCCAATGATCCCGATGAACGAGGCAGCTCCTTCAAACTACATGTAAACCCTTTCCGCAAATAAGAGAGGGAGAGAGCATCGCTGGCTGCGCCTAGGAGAGTAGGAGACTGACAAAGCTAGATTGGATTTTGGAGGACGACGTACGTACTCAACAGTGTAAACAAACGTACGCGGGCTGCTGGGCAGAAGTTAACACTGTAGCATAGCGAGGGAGGGAAGGCAGGCTTGCTCGGCACTTTTACTGTGTACCCCACGATAGTGACTCCCTGACTCCCTCATCTTTGGCTTCTTGATGGAAACCATTAGATCAGGACAAGTGCTTGCTGGTGATGATGACGAAGGGCGTGTACAGTCGTGTTAAAATGTTATCGTGGTATTTTTTTACGTCCAGACGGGTTGTATTAGTACACGCTAATCACAAATAGTTATTATTTTAGATATAAGTGTGGTTAAACTTTCGAAACTTTGACATATCAATATCTTTTTAAATATTTAGATTAGATATATGAAAATTATACATATAGATTTGTTTCGAAAAGCACTTTCATGATATTATAATTTTATTATATTTTATAAATATATTGTAATAGAAATCATTGGTCAAAGATGTGTTTTGGAGGCAGTATTGATGTTTAAAATAATAGCTATTTGTGATCGGAGAGAGTGCATTGATACATCTGTAGTATTACCATACAAGCTACGTTTTTTCTTGCTGAGTCGAGATAATGGCTGGCGTATGTAGCATTATTGTGAGGACCCTCTTTTATGGCTTAGAATACCAAGAAAGGTTCCATGTGTATACAGTCTTAGCCTCATGATCAGTGACTAGTACATACATTTACAACATTGCGTCTATACAATAGTTTATACATATGATAACTAAAAATAAGTATACAACAAGCCTTAAGAAGGCCGATCAAAATGCAGCGGAATGTATAGTTATCCAGTAGTATGCCCATATCCAACCATCAGGCAAATGACAAGGATAAATTCCTAGAAGAACGCATGAACAAAATACTTGTATCTTGTGGTATAGAACGTGTCATCGGGGTTTTCTGTTACTTCGTCCACTGAATATCATCAACAGCAAGGTTGAGTACTTTCGTACTCAACAAGACTTGTAGTATGTCACAAAGATATAATTAAATGTAGGTTATGTCAAAGAGAAGGCTACTAGGTTTATTTGCATAATGCGAATTTGAGTCATAAATATCAAGTAATAGATTGTAAATGAAATTTGTAAGAGCAGTTCGATTATTATGTAATAAATAATAATAGCATAACATATAAACTCACAGTCATCTATGATCGTAAGTATTAGATCGTCATTTGCCAATCTCTAGCATAAAATCTGAAATAAAAATTTGTCAACAACTATTTTCCATTTCAACCTTTTTTGAAAATACAAAAACTTCTAACTAGTGTCGGTGCATTGCTGGCTGTGCCTAGGAGAATAGGAGACAGACAAAGCTAGGTTGGATATCGGAGGATCGACCATGTACATACTCACAGTGTAAGCAAACGTACGCCGGCTGCTGGGCAAAAATTTACACTGTAGCATAGCGAGGGAGGGAAGGCAGGCATGCTCGGCACTTTTACTGTGTATCCACGATAGTGACTCCCTCATCTTTGGCTTCTTGATGGAAACCATTAGACCAGGACCAGTGTTTGCTGGTGATGATGACGATGGACGTGTATAGCCGTGTTAAAATGTTAATCGTGGTATTTTTTACGTCCAGATGGGTTGTCATAGTACTCCCTTCGGTCACAAATAGTTATCGTTTTAAACATACGAACAATCAAACTTTAAAATTTTAAATATCAATATCTTTTTAAATATTTAGATTGGATGTATGAAAATCATGCATGTAGATTTGTTTTGAAAAGTACTTTCGTAATATTATAATTTTATTATGTTTTATAAATATATTATAATAGAAATTATTGAGCAAAGTTGTATTTTGAAGATCATATTGATGTCCAAAACGATAACTATTTGTAACTAAAGGAATACATTGATACGTCTATCGTCTTACCGTACAAGCTACATTTTTCTTGTTGAGTCGAGATAATGGCTGGCGTACGTAGCATTATTTAAGCTGAAACCAGCTGGTACAAGGGTTTGTGGCGAAGCCAGGATGAAAATTGAGGGTAGGCTTCAAAGTCTAATCCAAATTGATACAAATTAGTCTTGTACATATTACTTGATCAATATGCCCACCTCATCTGATCTCTAATTTCACTGACATAATATCTATTATTACGCATTGTGCTAGATAAGCGATAATTTCATTAGATTAAATTCTAATTGAAACCTCTTTGCTTGAGTAGTGATCTCATTGGTTAGGAGAGTACTACTTGAATTATTTGTGAAATAGTTATACAAAGTTTGTTTATCTATTATTGCAAATATACAAACAAATTGTAAAATTCATCTCTACACAGAATACAACTAGATAGTCTACATTGTCAAGTTGCCTATGCAATACAACATCAAGTCATCAACAAAAGCAAACAATAAAGATTAATAAAGAGTATTAGAAAAAAAGAGCTAAATACCAAGACTCAAGTTAGTAGATACCCTCGATCAGTCCACTGCTTGGTCCCTCCTCACCTCCTCATCCTCTACGGCTCCACAAAGCACCCGTTGATCACCTCCCCTCCTGGCCACCTCCTCCCATCCTCTGTCCTCCCCCTCCCCAGTTCCACCACATTGTGTCGCCGCCCTAAGCTCGAGCTTCCCCACACAACCGTCGTTTGCTGCCACCCGCCGCTAGGGTGCTAGAGTTTCTTGGGCTCAGCTGCTTGCCAGCTTCAAGTGCGCTCTCAATCCTTGATCGATCGATCATCCTTCTGTTTGATTGCATCTGTGCCTAGTGGGTTGGGGCCTTATGGCCGTGATGGTTGTTGGTTGATTGCTGAGGAAATAGCCAATCTTCATCTTCTAGTCTCTTCCTCCCTCTACGTCAAGATTAGTTCACAGCTAGCATCTACGGCCATGGTCGCCCGTCGCTCAGAGGGTGAAGGTGTTACGATACTGACAGAGGGTAAGCTCGAGCCTCGCCTCTTACAAGAGTATATGAACGCCGGAGGGCAAACCTGTTAATAGGTCATATAACAAAACTTTTTTTATCGTAACGGAATAACTTATAATGTGAAACTGCGACAGCAAAATGGAATAACTGTATTTTATATTTTATCCTATTCACACAGTTCCATCAATCTTATTGGAACTAAAGCTATATATATATATATATATATATATATATATATATATATATATATATATATATATATATATATATATATATATATATATATATATATATATATATATATATATATAATTTTACACTGTGTGTAGAATATGCTATTCTACGCTCGGGTCATTTAACACAGACTAACCGAACCACATACAACTGAACAGTCAATGGAAACGCAACTAGCAAGTCACGCAACGAACAGTTAGTGCAACACAATTAGTAAATGACTAATAAATACTACTTTTAGTTTGTATATGAATTTTTCTTTATTTATTTTAGCCATAACTTTCAAATGACGATGGTTTTTGTCTTCAAATTTTGCACGGTTATAGAATATCACCTCCCCTACGTATGGTATTTTTTTGAATTTTTTTAAAATATGTGTATATGATTTTCATAGATTTTATGGTTCACACAAGATATATTGACTTTTACTGTCTAGAAAATAACATATTACTCAGTATTACACTAGATATCTATATCCTGTGTAAACCAGCCTTATCTTGTAAAATATATTAAAACCACACGTATAAGTTTACAAAAATTCTCAAAAAATTATCATACGTAGGGGAGATGAGATTCTACTTTCATGTAAAATTTGAAGAACAAAATCAATTTCATTTCAAAGATATGAAATTAACCGGCGCTAATTAGTGATGAATAGTACATTTATTCTTTTCATATCTTTCAAATGCTATTGATTTTGGTATTCAAATTTTGCAGCGTTGTATAAGCTCACATCCCCTACCTATGGTAATTTTTTGAGAATTTTTTAAGAAATTGTACATATAGTTTTTATGAACTTTACTGCCAAATAATTAAAAAACTATATGTACATGTTCTGAAAAATTGTTAAAAAATTACCATATGTAGGGGATGTGAGTTTATACAGTTCTGTAAAATTTGAATACCAAAATCAATCGCATTTGAAAGATATGAAATTGACAAGTAAATTTGTCATTTTCATATCTTTCAAATGCGGCTGAGTTTGGTATTCAAATTTTACAGAGCTGTAGAAGCTCACATCCACTACCTATGGTAATTTTTTGAGAAATTTTTAGAATTTGTACATATAGTTTTTATGGACTTTACTGCCAAATGACTAATTTGTGCAGAAAATGTTGTAGATGTAGTAATTTCATGTTGTAGATACAGTAATTTCATGTTGTACATGTAGTAATTTCTGTTACCAGTCGACAAAATTACTATTTTAATAGCGAGGCTTATATCATTATGTTCTCTCGTCGTCAGTAAGCTACTAGTGAAAATCATTTACAAATCGGAGCTACCAATAAAAAGATATGGCTAAGATAAAAACAAAACAGATTCATGTACAAACTACAAAATGCTTTAACTAATCGGTTTGACCACGTAACTGATTCGCTAGTAAATTCAACAGTTGTTCTACAGTAAAATGCTTCGTGATTTACTAGCGGGTTGCATTTACTGGTGTTGTTTGCAACGTATTAAATCAGTATGGTGTTGTTTGCATGCGCTTCTTCGACCGGAGCGCAGAATAGCTATTCTACGCTCGGGAGTAGAATAGCGCTACTGTGTATAAATATACATCTATACATATATACATAGTATAATTATCTAGGGCACCATGGTGCCTGGGCCATGATCTAAAAAGGATATTTTCTCTATCTATTTTTATACGAATATTTTTTGAAATTTTTAGGATGCTGAGTTTAACCAGTTTACTAACTAGTTTAAACACATTTGAATTGAAATTCAAACTAGAGTTTCCCTTTTTGATGATAGTTTGGTTATAGGTATGTGCTGATTTTATATATAAATTAGCAAAGCATGTGATCTAAACTCGTTCAAAATCTTTGAATCCGAGTATATTTTTTTCAAAGGTATGCGTTTCATTTGAATTGTTATAGATGGGTATATATCCTAAAACTGAAATTTTTGAAAAATATATTCAAATATGGCTTGAATTCGTGCATTTAAAATCATGTTGCCCAGACACCATGGTGCCCCATTTCGGCTTTCTCTATACATATATGTATACGTATATACATATATGTATACGTACATACATATATGTATACGTGTGTATATATATATACATATATGTATACGTGTATATATACATATGCATGCATATATACATACATATATACCTATATGTATATGTGTATGTATATATATATATATGTACATATATACATAGTACGTATAATTGGTGACACAGTAGTGCCCAAACATGTTTAATAAGAGCGACATCAAATAAGTGGCACAACATTGAAAAACTTGGAAATAGCTAAGAGCAGTAATTAAAAAGTTTTATTACACGATGCTAGCTTGGGCAAAAACATTATAGATATGAACACATAGATTCGGTTCTAAATCATTGTAGGAGCCATTTCACACCACAAGGTCACGGACAATCAACTACCGCTACAAAGAGTCCAAGCAAACTACCGCAGGATGGTCTAAGAAAAGACACCTGCCAATGACCTTCCATGGTAGCTAGCTTCAAGGAGACTGGACTGAATTGATCCGGCAACTGTCAATTTTGAGTTAAGAGGCCGGTCGATCTGCTTGGAACTTAAACCTGTTTAATAATATAATTTGCTCAGCTTTTCTGCATCTGCCAAGCATGTCTCCTGGCACCACGCGCGATCACACTGTTGAACAAACCTCGCCCGAGTTGCACGCTTCGAATCAAGAAGCAAGTCGCAGACCTGGCGGCGCCTCTCCTGCATGGACCATGGTAGGTGCAGTGCAGGTATATATATACTTGGGAAAACAAAATTTTTGAAGCCTCTTGTTGAATTCTCCTGCCTAGAGCAGAGAATAAGCTAGGATGCTTGCAGTGGTCAAAATTTGGTTGGCGTACGTAGATCTGGTCATCGGTCAAGTGAAATAATGATCGTTTTTGTTCGATTTCGTATTGCTCCCTCCGTTTCAAAGCGTAAATTAAGGCCCTCGTAGTCCTGTGCACACTCGAGGACAGAGAAGAATTTTTATTATTTAATCTTTTTTAAATTTATTTTTATTAATAACCATTTGCCTAACTTATTTCCAATTATTACTCTTTAGTCAAACCAACATCAGTAGCGTAACAGACTAGGCTGCCACCCATGGGATAAGTCTAGCTCTCAATAAAAAAAAAAGCAAGCTGTTTTTGCTAGTTGCTACTTGCTAGTCGTTGATTTGATTTATAATCGATTCATGATTTCCACCATTTAGAAAAGCGTATTGTCGTAATATGTCAAGATATACAAAAACACCCTTGCAAAATATATAAGCTACATGTGCTCGTAGGCTCGTAGCACTGATGTTTGCCTTGTGCGACAAAAAAGTCTAGTTAGAAAGAAGGCTTTATATATATTATAAAAAGAAAGAGTTGCTAGGGTCCATTTGATTTAAAGGTAAATGATAGATGTGATGGCTCCATCCATCTTTTTCTACTTATCCCACTGTTTGATTGGATGTATGGGTAGATAAGGATAGCTAACTCTCATAAATATTTCTTGTCTATGCTAGATGAGGTCATTCCATAAGATTGGCTAGATGAGGCCATCAAACTTTCGTCAATCAACCAAATTTGAACTCTGTCTCATCCACCATCTAACTCTCATCCCTCCTACCAAACAAAAAATTAGCTATCGCATCCATCTCTCATCCCTTCAATCAAACATGAATTTGGATGGCTTCATCCTTGCTAGAGTGGATAGCCCCTAATTTCTCGATTTGCAATCTTCCTTAGTTGAGCTTCCAGTTGTTAAACTTAACTGATTAACCTTTTATGAAAAAAAAACAAGTAAATTAAAGCCTTTTCAGTTATATTTGAGAAGGTTCTATCAGCAAAATCTTCAGATCAATTAAACTCAACCCAAACTGATCAGGATTTGTTTCAAAGTACATAGTTTACCAAAATCGATTTCCTAGAATATTGGAAGCACAAATTGGTTGGTGTAGAAACTAACATTAGGACGCGTCACGCGCGTGAGGAAAAAAAAAGGAAATACTTAGGAGGCAGATTGAGATTTACTGAAACACCTACTACTCCTGAATATTTTGATGATTAATTGGTTTGAGCGCAATGACCTGATTTAGACATCGATTTTGACAGGGCATGCACATCCGCCATTTAGGAAAATCTGCACATGTTGTTTTCGGTACCTACGTAAAGTTTTCTTGAAACACGACATGCTTATTTTTTTTCCTTAAGACTGTTAATTTGTTTTCTAGTTACTTCTTCGAGTGATTCGACTGTGAACAAAGAGCAAATTCGCGTAGCAGTGACAAACGAAGTAGAGATCACTGGAGTGTGTGTCAACAGTAAATAGCTCAGCGGTTAAGGTCGCCGGCAAAGAGAGAAATTGTTGTATGGTTCGTGCCTAGGGTTGGGTCCATTTAAGGTTTATGAGTTATGAATGTTTTTCAAGGTATCTACTATATATTTGAGTTTATATACTCCAGTTATCTAGTTCAGCACACACTACGAAAACTTATATTGGTATTTTCTTTTACGGACGACATATATAAAATGTGTTTCGTAAAGTCAAAAGGCCTTTTTTTCGCAAGGTCGTTGTTGCTTGACCAAACGAGAGACCTAAACATATAGAACACCAATACTTTCTAGAAGATCGATTTTTTTTCCTTTTTTTTGAAGGATAGAAGATCGAGTTGGCATTTTGTTATGAAGAAATTGGGTCCCCCAAGATAAATTTCTACAACAAATAAATATTCTATGCTCCTTGTATGACCCTACTAAATATATGAAATGATCATAATTGCTCATGAACACGTAACATGCATATATATAAAGGTTTCGCCCACATCCGTCCAACGGCCAACACACGTCTGTCTCACGAGACATTTGGCCAACAATTAAATTGTTGAATAGCCGTTGAGTTCTTTTGCAATATAATACTCCTCCGGTCATAAATACATATCGTTTGGGACATTGTCATGGTCTCTAAAACACACAATTGACTACTAATTTTTAGTATAAAATATTTTTCGAGAGTAATCTACACATATCATTTTCACGTATCCAATTTACATATTAAAAAAGTATTGATAGTCAAAGTTTCGACAATTAAACTGCACCTATGTTCAGCTCAATTTTCCTAAAATAATACGTACGTTACTTCAGCTCCTAGGATCCTAGAATCTCAATTTGTTTTGCAGAGAGAAAATTATATATAGCTCGGCCGTTCTTCGCCTTGTTAATCCAAAATTAAAGCATACATATATGATTAATCATCTACATATATACGACGCATATAGTTTGTGATCCTCAGGCACGTCTTCTAGAAGGCTATCAATCTTCTTCCTTACGAATACGCTTATAGTTTATTGCTTTCTTGTAGAGTTGGAGGTTTAGATTTCTTTTCGTTGTTGCTCCATTTCGCACCAAATTTTTGATCGGTACGTGTGTAACCTGTTTGTCAGAACTCATCATCACAAGCAACAATTCCTCAGGAAATTCTTTGGAAAATATATGGCAACGCATGTTTCTAAATTGGACACGGAAAGGACGAGTAGTGATCATCGATTTGGACTGGGATCGCAAGAGATATCGATCGCCATGGGAAGAGTCAATCATGTTTCAGGTTCGTTGACAGAAACTTGGAGGCAAACTATATACACACCCGTCGTCGTCGGTCGATCAACCAGCTGACGGCCGATGCCCCTGATTAATTACATAATTTTCCTTTAAATCGAGTTCTCATTCGTTTAGTGGCTGGCATTATACATCTGGCTAAAAGCACTTTTACATTGGATTAAAATCAATATAAGCCATTCGTTCTTTTGAATCTAATAGTTGGAATCAATTTAGATCTAGTTATACTATCACCTGTAGTATTGATAGTGAAATTCAGAGAGAGGTAAAAAGGTAAAAAATTCCATCATACTATTTGTCCTCTACGGTAAAACACGTCCTGTGATCCTGATGAATGGCAAATGAATGGATAAGGAACCTTTGAAGATCACCAGGTATTCAGCGAATCCAAAACTGTGAACGAATTAGCTAGGAAAAGTATAAAATATCCTTGATGAATGGATAGGAAAAATAGTTAAATTTGATTTCTACTACCACTACTTACTACCTATGGTTATTCACCCTAAAATTTCTCATGGTTAATTAGTGAAGACAAGATTTGGTTTGTGCGAAGCCACACGCAGCCTCAACTTGTAAATTAAGCTAAACTAAGAATTCGGCAAGTACAACAGGGGCAATGTATGTAGGGAAACTAGAGGCATTTATGTGAGCAAGTGCATTTACAGTGGTTTTTCTTAACTGGAACCGCCTCAAAGGGCAACTATCTATATAACAAATCCCATATGTACTTTTGATATACTCCTAGACACAAGGGAATGTCATTTTGTGATATACATATGCGGTTAAACATTTCAAAATTAGCTTATCCATATATTTTTAAACATTTCAAACACTTGAAAATCATATACGTCAATTTGTCTCGAAAACAACTTCCGTGGAACTGTACTTTTATTGGGACATGTACGCTGGTATCATTGTTCATTATTTGCCCGAGAATAGATCATATTTCTTAGACAATGATGCTCCGATACAATTTGCAACACTCCGAGTAGTCTAGTCTATAGCAACCTCTGTAATTTGAGTTGCGTTGCCTAACATGCTTATCCCGGTTGGTATGAATATATGAGACATTTTAACATCTTTAAAAGGTATCAAAATTTATTAGAGGAATTTAGGATATATCACTTTATTCGTTGGTATTTCAGAAAATATCACTCATTATTTCAATGACATGTGGGTCCTTAAAGTGCTAATGAATGGAGTGGTTGTATATCCTAAATTTTTCTAAGTTTATATTGAGACAGTATCAAAAAGTACAAAAAATTTAAAAGATGGAGGTATGAACTTTGGACATCTCTTGATACTATCTTAATATAAATTTTAGTACTTAACGAGAACGATAAAAAGTCCCGTGAACATATATAAGTATGCAACTACAGCTAACTAAGGGTAATCCCACACAGCTCATATATAAGGCCGAACTGGGCGAGGGGTAAATTTTATCATGCTAAATCGTGGCTCACATGAAAAGAAGAAATAAAATACCATCAACTGTGCCGCAGTGAAGTGGATTCCTCAGCTCTCTCAAAAAGATGAGATCGATCGTCCCTTGCAAAAATGCTAGTGAACACAACACTGCAGACCAAGCTTGCCGCAGCCATGTGTGGTTGCCATCGAACCCCTGGAGCTAGAAAACTAAGCTGCCTTTCCTGAATATTTTTCTGGCATGTCCAAGCAATTTCCTTTCTGAAAAGGTTTCGAGAGAGAGACATATATATATCCATCGCCGTGGCAGCACAGCGAAAAAGTATATTATTGCGAGGTTTCGATCCTTTCAGTGTCCCCTTCTTTTTCCTTGGAGCCTTTGTCATCACGCGATCGAGTGCAGAGCAGAGGCCAGGGAGTAGCTAGTAGTAACCCCTGACTTGGAGGCGAAGGTAAAATGATCGACGCGCGAGTAATTGATTAGACGAGATGATTGTCGCTGGGCATGGTTGGTTGATGCGATGACAGGCTCGCATGGACGCAGCTCTCGGATCACTTTCCAAGTTGTACTTGGCTTGGGGAGACATGCTAAGGTTCAGCTTGCTACTGTCTGCATGTGTTCTTGTTCTTGATGGGTTAATTAGCTATTGGGGTTTGCTGCCCACACGACGTCCCTGCTTTCCACGATTTTGCTGAATGTTGTGTACAATTACGTAATTTCTAGCCAAAACTCATGCTCTTTTCAGTAGTAACATTTGGTCTAAGGTTCATGACGCAACCTTCTTTACGATTTATTGGCTCCTAGCTAGGGGTGCAATTGGGACCGGATATATGCCGACTAACTAGATTTGTTCTGTTTGAATTCGGCCAGTCGTGTCAGATAGTTATTAGATTCAGCATCGGTTTTGGATTTAGGAGATCATTATCGGTTGGATCGGGATATTCCGGTTATAATTTCGAATGGTTGGGTCGGACAATTTTCGGAGCCCATATCTAGTAGATTTAATTGGGCCCAATCAAATAGCCCAAGCTAGGCCCTCCCTCATGGTTCTACCCGCCTGTCACCGTCCCATCGCCATTCCGTTGGCCGGTGACGGCCGCCGCTAGAGCTTGACATGTAAGAATATATTTCCGCTTGCCTACTTGAATACCTGCTATTTTTTTATAAAACATAAGAAAATATTTGATACTTTTAGGACTTTGTTGGAATACCTAATTGGCGAGGATTAGGACCCTGCCTTCCTTTTTGGGCCTTCTCTTTGCTAAATTCGTGACAATGCGCTGGTAAGTGAGCCTATCAAATTTAAGCCCATAATACACCTAACCAAAAAACACATCCCTGTCCGAACAGTTAGATATCCGACCAGTTCAGTCAAGGATGGTCAAACTAAACTTTACACTGGTCGTCCTCGACCAATGACATGGCCACCCCGACCAGCAAACTGGTCGGGGCAAGCGGTTTTTCCGCACAGTTCTCCGTGTGGACAGTTACCTGACAAAAGTGCATAACCACCTGAGAGTTATCATCAGAAAAGGCGCCCTTTGACGAGAAGACATCATTTGATGGGAAGACATCTCCTGAAATTCAACTGTCGCCTCTTCATCAAGCATAATAGGAGGATGATCGGACAATCAAGGATCATCTAGCATTAGACATTTGTAGTCTTGCACTCCCTGTAATCACATAAGATCATCTTGTAATCTAAACTTTCTGTCACAGCCGCTTGGCTAATAAAGAAGTACTCCTGTCATTTCCATCGTGTCCATTTCAGTATCTAGGGGCCTATCCATAATAAAATTTACATAAGCTTGATTAAGGGACCCAAGGTCTTGGACATCGACAGTTGGCGCTAGAAGAAGAGACTCTGGATTCTGAAATCAAGTCATTCTTCTCGATGGATTATGAGGAAAACTGGTTTGACCTTGCTGACTACGCCCATCTCAGTGCTGATGACGAGCCGATAGAAAAACAATGTAAGTGTGACTTCTATTCTGAGTATGTTACTGCAGAAGAATGGGTAAAGATCGAAGCAGAAGTTGAGGCCGAAGAACGGTCATCCCACTCGCCAAAAGGTAAGAATCTTGTTACTCCTCTAGTCAATTCAGATGAAGGAGTCCATGAGGCATGTTCCATGAAAATTGACAATGAAAATATGTCAAAAGATAGTAATAACCTTATGAAAAATTCAGCCTTGGAAGATCATCTCCAAGGTTTGGATTATACACCTTCGTCAGATGAAGATGGAGGATTAACGCCTTTAGTCTACTCGGGTTTCTGCACTTGTGCGGTCACCAATGAAGTAGATAGGCAACAAGCGGAACGTGAAGAACGTGAAGCCTAGGAAACTGCCCAAAAAACCGCTCAGAGTGAGTACGAGCGTCGTATGGCAGAAAAGCAGAAGTCTATTGACAAGGCTCGACATTCATATTTTCAAAATCAACCAAGTACTTCATGGAGACTTCAGGTCCCTGAGGAGCAGCCTCGTCAAGGCATGTTTATTACGCCACCACCTCCACAGGAAGTGGCAAGAGACCGCAACTCTGCTCAAAGCAGTTCGCAGCAGACAACTACTGTCGAAAAAAATCGTATTTTATCAAATGCAATTCTTAATTATCCGACAGAAGGGGAAGATGCATTAAATGCAACCATTATACGGTCCATTACTGCTGATCTGCAAGAAGCCGCAAACAAAGTGCAAGTGAGGTCTGTGTCTACAAGATCTCAGACCGAATCCCGTGTGAAAGGATCCTCGTCTGGTCGGCGCTGTCAAGGTGCTAGTCATCAGCAAAGAAGAGGCCCACAACGGATAATTGTTTTTGAACGCTTAACCCCAGGTGAAACTTCTAGCCATGGTCGGTGACGACCACGTTCTCCTGATAACATAGACCAAACTCCTAATGTACGATTACGTTATGGTATACAGGATGTAAAACTTTTTTCCCTGGGCTTAGAAGCGTAACTTGGCCTGAAAAATTCAAGCCGGGATCTCTGGAGAGTTATGACAGAACCCAGAATCCATCAGAATTCTTATAAGTTTATACTACTGCCATCCAGGCTGCTGGAGGCAATGAGAAGGTAATGGCTAATTAACTTCCTACTGTTTTAAAGTGATCAGCATGAACTTGGCTATTTAATAAGCCAGAAGGTTCCATTTACAGTTGGGAGAATTTGTGCCATGCTATTTTAAATAATTTTAAAAGTTGCTACGCCAAACCTGGTAAAGAAGATGAGCTGCATCGTCTTTGCCAAGCTTCTGGCGAAAATCTGCGGCAGTTCACTAAATGGTTTGTAGAAGTACGCAACACTATTCCTAATATTTCTGATAGCTCTGTTATTCATGCATTTAAGCAGGTTGTCCGATATAAAAGGTTCACTAAGGACCTCAACATTCACCTGCCATCTACCATACTAGAGCTTTTCGATATGGCGGATCGGTATTCGGATGCGCATGAGGCTATCGAGTGAAACCGCATGGTTGATAAATGCCAAGCTCCACTGCAACTTGGTTTATCTATACCATGGGACCAAAAGATGAAAAAAGCCTCTAAATCAGAAGATCATAAAAGGGTGAATAATAAAAAGAAGAACAAACAAAACGCCCAGCATGAATTTGCAGGAATACCTGAACGGTCGAAATATTCCAAGGGAAAAACACCCTGGAAGAAGACGGCTGGTCATCATGACGACCAGCCCAGTTTTGGAAACACTGGCGCGACCAGTGGTAATGATCGTTGGTGTTCGCTGCACAAGGTGCCAGGACACGACCTACGGAACTGTCGTATATGGCAGAAGCGCATAGAAGACTTCTACTCTGGCAAAGGTCCAATGCCAACCTTACTGGAAGATTCAAATAATAAAGATGCAGAAGGAGATGAGGAAATGGGCTATCAAAAGCCCGGCAATCATGTCAACGTAATATATGGTGGCTCATCTGAATACACCTCCAAAACGCAATTTAAAACTTTGTGGAGGGAGGTAAACAACATCGACAACCGAACCGGGAAGCCTGAATACCCAAAATGGTCGGAGGTTGACCTCACCTTCAACCGGCGGGATTACCCTAAAGGTACGTTAGTCCCCAGAAAACTCACATTAGTAGTTTCTCCTACTATTAGCAATTGCATGGTCGAAAGGGTTTTAATTGATGGGGGAAGTTCTTTGGACTTGCTTTTTATTCATACTTTGGATGAGATGCAAATTCCTCGTTCTAAAATCAGACCTGTTATGAACCCATTTTTTTGGGATTGTACATGGTCCTTCAATAACTCCAGTGGGATATATTGTCTTACCTGTCACCTTGGAGATACTGACAATTTTAGAATAGAGTTAATCTCGTTTGAAATTATTGATTTTGAGTCTGCATACAATGCCATTCTGGGTAGACCCTCTCTAATTAAATTTATGGTAGCGACTCATCATGCCTACCAGAGTTTAAAAATTCCTAGAGCAAAAGGCGTGATCACTGTGCAAGGTAATCAAATTACTGCACTTAATTGTGCTCGCAAATTGCTTGAAATTGTAGATCAATTACCACTAGGTGATACTGATGATGCAAGAAATTCAAACAAGTCTAGCAAGACAGAAAGGCTGAAGGCAGTTCCTCAGCCCAATGAACAAATAAAACAAGTACCCATTGATTCTGCCGACCAATCAAAAACTATTCGGATAGGATCATCGATGGATGCTAAATAGGAAAACGAGCTTGTCGCTTTCCTCCGGGCTAACGCAGATGTGTTTGCGTGGAAACCATCCGACATGCCTGGGGTCCCAATGGAACTGTTGAGCACAGGTTTGCCATTCGCCCTGACATACGACCAATGAAGCAGAAGCTGCAGCGATTCGCTCCTGATCGGCAAGAAACTATCCGACAAGAGTTGGACAAACTTTTGGAAACTGGTTTCATTCGTGAGGTTGATTATCCTAATTGGCTTGTGAATCCGGTCATAGTTAAGAAAGAAAACAGTAAGTACCACATGTGCGTTGACTTTACTAGCTTAAATAAAGCTTGTCCCAAATATTGTTTTTCTTTGCCCCGGATCGAACAATTGGTAGATTCCACAGTGAGCTATGAATTGATGAGTTTCCTGGATGCATACTTAGGGTATCATCAAATAAGCATGGCAAGCGAAGATGAAGAGAAGACTTTCTTCATAACCCCGTTCGGTGTCTACTGTTACAAGAAGATGCCATTCGGGCTGAAAATGCTGGAGCCGTATCATCGACTCATGCAGAAGACTTTTCATAGTCAAATAGGGCGTAATATCGAGGCTTATGTTGATGATCTCATTGTAAAGAGAAAAATTAGCTCTGATCATTTGTCAGACTTATCTGAAACCTTCAATCAATTGAATAAACACAAAATTAAGCTCAATCCAGAAAAGTGTAATTTTCGTGTTTCTTCTAGAAAATTGCTTGGTTTCCTTGTCTGTTCGCGGGCTATCAAAGTAAACCCTGAAAAGATCAAGGCTATTGAATCCTTAAGACAACCTTCCACATTAAAGGAGGTTCAAGGTTTAACTGGTCGAATGGCTGCTCTCAGTTGCTTTATTTCAAGATCAGGGGAATGTGGATTGCCTTTCTTTAAGGTAATTCGAAAACACGATAAATTTCACTGGTCGGATGAAGCAGATAAAGCCTTTAACAACATAAAAACTTATTTGCAAAGCCCGCCCACTTTAGTTTCACCCAGCCCTGGAAAACCTTTAATGGTATACCTAGTGGCTTCCTACAGTGTGGTAAGTTTTGTATTAATCGTTGAATGAGATCAAATTCAAAAACCTACTTATTACGTAAGCGAAGTCTTACATGGACCTAAGGAGCGATACCCTTAGGTTCAGAAATTAGTTTACGCTCTATTAATGGCTTCTCAAAAATTGAGACATTATTTCCAATCACATCGGATTACAATACCATCATCTTTTGCCTTAGGAAGTATTTTACACAACCAAGATGCAATTGGTCGAATTGCTAAGTGGACAGTCGAGTTTGGATCATTTGACATCTATTTCGTGGCCCGAACAGCTATCAAGTCCCAAATTTTGGCAGATTTCATCGCTAAATGGACAAAAAGTGAACCCGCTTTACAGGAGGAGAACACTAATACCGACCACTGGAAACTGTAGTTTGATGGTTCTCGAGAAATAAAAGGCTCGGGGGCTGGCATAGTACTGGTTACACCTCAAGGTGATCAACTACAATATGTAATCCAGATACATTTTCCTGCTACCAATAATGTAGCAGAGTATGAAAGTCTTCTAGCCGAGTTTTGAGCAGCAAAATCCCTTGGAGTCCGTCGGCTACTTACGGTGGATGATTCGGAACTAGTCATAAACCAGGTTAATAAGGAATACAGGACGTCCGATGAGGTAATGGCTCACTACCTAGATGAATTGAGGAAATTGAAAAAATACTTTAGTCATTTCGAAGTACAATACATACCGCGAAAAGTAAACATCTTAGCGAACCAGTTATCCAAACTGAGTTCCTCATAATCACTTGTTCCAACAGGTGTATTTCTTGAATATCTGTCTAAAGCTTCTATAGATACATCTATAAAACAATCCCCAACTAGCTATGAGGTCGGAGTCCTTGAGCAGGATTCAGGTTGGGCTAAACCATTTAAAGCCTATCTATAAAATGGGACACTGCCTAAGGATACTCACGAAAAAAGACAGATTAATTCGAAAGGCGCGAATGTACAAAATTCTTGACAATACCCTATATAGGAAGGGCACACGTGGTATTCGCATACGGTGTATAACCCAAGAATAGGGAAAAGCATTGTTAAGTGAGATACATGGGAGCTTGTGTGGAGCGCATGCTTCATACAGAATATTGGTCGGTAAAGCTTTCCGACAAGGATTTTATTGGCCAACTGCTTTGCAGGATGCCATGCATCTTGTGAAAACTTGTGAGCAATGTCAATTTCATGCTCGGCAAGTGCATTTACCTGCTAATCAACTGCAAGTAATACCTTTGTCATGGCCATTTTCGACATGGGGTATTGATATAGTAGGTCCTTTACTAAGAGCAACTAATGGATTCAAATTCTTATTTGTTGCAATTGATACATTCACAAAATAGATTGAAGCCGAGCCTGTGGTGTCTATTATATCGTAGGCTGCCAAAAAATTCTTCGTGAAAAATATAGTCACTAGATTCGGTGTACCTAGTAGGGTAATTACTGACAATGGATCACAATTTGTTAGTGGTCTGTTTCAAGATTATTGTGATGAAATAGGCACAAAAATTTGTTTCGCTTCAGTTGCTGATCCACAGAGTAATGGAGCAGTTGAAAGAGCTAATGGTCAATTTATGCAAGGCATAAAAAAAAGAGTGTTTGATCATCTTACCAAACGCTCAGGGGCTTGGGTAGACGACCTCTACTCTGTGCTCTGGGCCATTCGAACAATGACTAGTAGAACAACAGGAGAAACTCCTTTCCAACTAGTCTACGGAGTAGAAGCTGTGTTGCCAAATGAAGTTAATTTTGAATTAGCATGCGTATCCCTCTATGAACAGGTTAATCAACTAGAACAACGTGAAGATGATGTCAATCTCTTAGAAGAAAGGCGAGACCAAGCATTAATCAGGTCAGCGGCCTATCTGCAAGGCCTCAGAAAATATTACAATAAAAGGATTCAGCATGTACATTAAATGTGGGAAACTTGATTCTAAGGCGTATCCAGAATCAGTCTAACTTGAATATATTATCTCCCAAATGGGAAGGACCTTTTATTGTAGTATCAATTACACGACCAGGCTCTGTTCGGCTTGCTATGGAAGATGGAAGAGTTCTATCTAACGCTTGGAATATCCAGCATCTTCACGGGTTTTATGTGTAAATAATTTATTTTTTTCGTTTATATATATCATTTCTTTAGTTGTCTTTTTTCTACATTGTGTCTGTTTCTAATAATTCCCTGGGAATTCACGAAGGCTATTTTTTGACTAACCTCTGGAAGCACAACATATAAGGTTGCTGATCGGATTATGGGATAACATCTAATAGAGACCTTTCTTGTAAGCCAGTTCTTACTGTATTGAAACTCATTAGCATGACATTATCTCCGATCTGCTACTAGTTAATACTAAGTACTACGTGAAGGAGTTGGTCAGCATTCATAAAACTATTTGTATTCCGAACACATCGTTGTTCAGCACACAAACAGTTGAGGCTAGTAAAGTGATATGCTCAGAAAAATGTATAGAAATACACACAAGATAGAATTTGACAAAAAAAGAGATTTTTTCTATTTATTATCGTAAGATCATACATTTTGCCTATATATAATTTTTACATTGCTCATGTATGTCTCGACGGCAGAAGCTACTTCTACATGTTTCCTATTAATTTTTTTCTTGGGTGCTAGCTTCAGGTCAGGCACCAGCTTTTCTAGTTCGACCAAATCCTTATATAAATGCATCAACTTGACGAAGAGGGCTCTTATCTGGGAAGCCATCGAGGATTGGAGTGCAATCTTCATAGTCTGCGCTATGAGGGAGATTTGCTTCTGAATGATCTTCATTTGCTCGTGTATCCCCTCCACCAATTCCTCAAACGACGGACTTGTAAGTCGTATGTCTTTTCCCTTTAAATCCGTCGCGGTCTTTTGAAGCTACTCAAGAATAAAGTTCAGGGTAGAGATCCTACCTCTCTGAACTGTAGCCAGTCTTTGGTGAAGATCTTCAGTTGGTCGGTGAGTTTGTTTACTTCATCCTTCATCACCAACCTCTGTTCTTCAGCTTTTATTCTCTCTTCTTCCTAGGAAGAAAGTTGAGATTTATTGGCCTTTATTATATTTTTTAAATCTGCAAAGATTGGCATTTTAATCTTAGATTTATCATATAAAATTGAATTTTGAGAAAACAAGTCAGAAATTCTGTTTTACTTGCTATCTCAGACTCTTTTGGCTGGAGAGTACTTTTATACACCTCGGAGAGCCTTTGGAATTTATCTTAATTTCTTTTTAAGGCCTCATGAAGTCTGGCAGTTTTGTCGTTATAGTACTCTCTTGCATCAACAAGGTCAAACTTATATCCCTTGGCGGTATTTTGAGCCACCAAGAGCTGCTTCTCTAATTCTTTTATTTGTTCTTCTTGTCTGTGTCAAAGCAGATATAATCAAAACAAAAAGGATAAGAGAAAAGAAGGAAACAATAATAGTAAAGGCCGATGCTTACTTTTTTATTTTTTCTACTTCAGCCTTGGCCAAAGTCCTTGCTTGCTGATTTAGCAGGTCGAACATTTCTTGCTAATGCTATAAAAAGCAAAAAGGTAATTAAATTAAGAGTTATTTTTCTCAAAAAAGAAGATCAAGAGAAAAGATAAATAACTTTGTTTGCAAGTTGTCAAAAACTTGCTTAAAGTTAGTCTGGTTGGACTTACCAGAGGAAGAGGCCAGTGGTAGGACCACTGGTCAGATGATCACCCTTTCAGGTGGTACCTCCTCTCTGGTCGGAACAGCCAATGTATTCTCTGTAGGAGGGAGTTTCTCGATCTCCCTACTGGCAGAAGCCTCCTCCTCAACTGTGGCGGTCGTCTTGACCACTTTAGTTATCGCCACCGGAGGAGAATCAACATCCTCCATGGTCAGCAAATCTTGGCCGATCAGTGGCTCACCCCTAACGGCCAAAGGATCTTCATCTTCGGTGTTTGGTGGGGTTGCTTGCCCACTGATCGGAACAACCTCTTCGGTCGGGGCTAAGATATTTTCCTCACTGGTCGCCGCTGGGACAACCAGTGGGTCAGCCTCAGCACCGACCTGTGCAGCCACATCTTGATCCTCAGAGGGATTAGGAGCAGTTGCCTGGGGGCTGAAAATAGATAATCCAAAATTTAAAAAAAATTCTGAAGATAAATGCTCATATTATTTGGTATATGGTTTCATACCTGCATTGAATTTCTGAGTCTATCTCCCATGATAGTAGGAGAGTAGAGGCTTCTAGGATAGGGGTTTCCTTTGTCTTATAATAAGAGGAACATTGTCCTCCGAATCTTCACTTTAGCCTTGAACAAACGGGAAGGTCAGAAGATGCCAAAATTTATGATCCCATTTTTGTTAAACCATTTTTTGGGACGCACCTGGGAAGAAGTTCTTGTCTGTGTCTCCGTAGCAAATGACACTTTCTTGCCTTGTGTAGTGTCGTGAATATGCTTGGAGCTTGTAGCTTTGGTCAACACCAAAGCTTGACTAGTGCTGGTCGGGCCAGCACCTATCTCAGCAGCAGCAACTGCCATCACTAGAGCACTCCTGGTCTTCATCTTCTTAACCGAAGGGTCTGAGGCGAAAACCTCATATTGTTCAGCAGGTCTCTTCTGACCATGCATCTACAAATAAAATTCAATTGTCAATCGCAAAAGACAATTAGATTCAAAAAATCTCCTTGAATCGGTTCGCCCGATCAGGCTGGATGGCTGCTTGTCCAAAGCAGCCAGGTCGGATTTATCCGAAGAAATGCGTAACATGGATGCAACTCTCGCCCAGGCCTCCTCGGCAATTAGCACTGATCGGAGAAATAAAATTTTATATATATAGTCCTTCTATCAAAGATTAAAGAGGTGGGTAATGGAAAAGTGAACTTACCTCCAAGCTCATCCTTGGTGGGATCCTGGTCGCCCTCGAGCCTCCGGGTAAACCAGAACTGACTCTTCAAGGGGCTGATCTTGTGGAGCAGAAAATCGTAAATAATCCTCTGCCCCGTCAGACCTAGGGATGGCAATGGGGCCCCGATCCCCGTTTCCCCGCGGGGAATTCCTCTATTAGGGGACAGGGATGGGGGAAATCTCGCCCCGCGGGGGGTTTATCGGGGAAAATGTTGTCCCCGTCGGGGATCGCAGGGACGGAGACGTTCCACCATTCCCCGTCCCCGACCCCCATCCCCATCCCCGCGTTATCACTACTAGGTGGGAGAAAATGATTATTCTCAAAAGAAAAAAATTATATGTGAGATCATTATTAATAAACATGCTAAATATGAATTACTCTCGTGATTCACTCACACTTAATCACACATGCACCATTAATCTAGTGATTTATTCATGTAGCATGTGATCTTTTATATAGCATTTTTGGGGATTAGTCCCCGTCGGGGATCGGGGACGGGGGAGAATTAAGCCCCGTGTACGGGGTCGGGGATGGGGACGGGGAAATTTTGCTTATCGGGGATCGGGGATGGGAGGGTGCTCCCCGCGGGGATTTTCCCCGTTGCCATCCCTAGTCAGACCTCCATTCACAATTTTCCCAATTATTTTTACAATGTCCTTCTCCTCATCAGTGAGGACCAGTGAGTCTTTCTCCATCTTCACCTAGGTCTTGGTCCAACTCGGGGCCACTTTCCCTGTAAAACGAAGATGGCTTCCTCCGAGAATTTTTGAGTAAAACCGCTCCTTCCGATAGTCATGCCAGGTGTCTTTGGTCGGTAGAGGAGGATATTGGGAGGTCATCTTGTCCTGGAGCTTAAAATAAGCGCTCCCAAACAGGTCTTGGCTTTTAATATTTTTTGTATATCGGTAGAAAAAGCGAAAAAGGTGGATTGGAGGAGGAATCCCCAAGAACGTCTCACAAAGATGAAAGAAAAAACTCAGAATGAGGATGGAATTGGGAGGAAGATGATGTAACTCAATCTTGTAATGATAGAGCACATAAGCAAGAAACTCACTTTCTGGGAGGCGGAACCCTAGCCTTACCAGAGCGACGAACAGTACGAGGCGCCCTTCTTGGGGCGCTGGCTTCACATCATCTCCACTAGGATCCCACTGCAGCATTGTGCGAGGAGGGATCAAACCCTGGTCTTCTAGTTCCTTAATCCTTCCCTCAGTCAAAATGGACTTATCCATGGCCATCGATTTCAAGATGAAGAAGAGGATGAAGGATTGAGGTCACAAAAAGGCTTAAGGAAATTTTGCGCTTGAGAAAGCAGTAAGGGTGTGAAAAATCTGATTGGATTTACCCCCTCTTATATAAGCCTAATGATTAACAGTTTAGGACACCGCTTTGGTTTCCAATAAAAAGTAATCAGTCTTTCAATAAATGGCAACTGACACAACGCTTGAATTTCTCAAACTCCCTTTTAGACCTTCAGACTTTTCACCTCCTTTCCTTAACTATACTCTCCGTCATATTCGATGGGAGAAGCCAAGAGGACAGAAGATGAAAAGTCTAAAGAACTAAGAGAAGACTTGAAATCAAAAGATTTTCGAATGCTTCTTCATATCCTCAAACACCTTCAATTATCCGCACTTATCACCATCCTCCCTTTTATCAGAAAGGAAACAAGGAGGGATGGTGAGAAGTGTAGACAGTCGAAGAAGTTTAAACTCAATTTACTCTCAGGAAGTCTAAAAGTGTGAAGGAATCAAATTTCATCCTTAAAACTCCTTCAGATATTTGAGTCCCCCATCACCTCCTCTTTATCATACCTTCATTATATCTAACAATGAAGAAACAGAGGAGACGATAAGAGACTCAAATAGCTGAAAAGTTTTTTCTCTCTCTGAAAAGTTTTGTAGGATCGAAATGTACTAATCTAGCAAACAGAGGGGGGGGTGAATGATTGCGCGGAAGCTAAAATCAATTTTTCGACTTTTGAAATAGCCCAAACAACCTCAGATCACTTGAGTTGTATTCAACAAGAACCTTATTGCACCAGACCAAATTTGCACATGTATGCCAGACCAAACTACGCTTCGGAGTTCGGACAGAGATTTTCATGTGTACGCCGGACCAAATTTCTCATCAGAGCGTGGAAAGTCGGTTACTGGGACCACATGAAAACAGCCTGACACATATTCACTAAAACAGAAATTACTGAAAATCCAACCTTTGGATCGATGTGAAATTTTAAATGTAGAAAATATATTCTATTCCAAAGCTAACCCAAAAAGAATCAACTCAATCCGACCTGTGGATCGAGAGTTATGTCCTTCGCAAGACGGCTGAAACAAATCTAGATCAAATAATGATGGAAACTGATTTCAAAGGCTACGACGGACCTATCTTAAACAACAAGATTACTGAAGATCCAACCCTTAGATTGACATGAAATTTTAACTGTAGAAAATAGATTCAATTATAAATCTAACCGAATAAAAATCAACTCGATCAGATCTACGGATCAAAAGATATTACCTTCATAAGATGACTGAATCAGGTGATAACGGAAATTGATTCCCAAGGCTACGCCGGACCAATCTTCAGAACTTCAGCTACAACGGACCAATCTTCAGATACTTCAGCTACCACGGACCAATCTTCAGATACTCCAACTCAAAGAAAAATAGCCAATCTTCTAGTTACTGGATGTTATCTTTGCATGCATACACCTCCAAACATGCATGCATCAATCGATGCAACTTTTAGTCACCTGAATTTTTCTTCACAACACAGGACCTCCAGACTTGGCGCTAGGGAGCAAAGAAATTCTCCGACCGCAAGGAAAACGAAATCACAGAGGCGGCGGAAAGAGCTAGCAGTCACGCCGTGAGAAGCACTCTAACCATAAAAGTTCTCTTTTTATTTCTCTTTGTCTAATCTGATTACAGTACTCCAAACAAAAGAATACAAACCCTAAAATCTTAGCGCTCAAAAATAAACAGGAGACACCTCCCCCTATTTATACTGAGCAAACATAAAGAGATTGAATACAACTCCACTTCCAACATGGAAAGAGTCTGTATACATCTCAACCTGACCCAACATGGCCAAAAACAACTCTTGCACGCATATACAGCCCACATGTTGTAAATACGTGACTAACCAGCTTCCATGTGCATGTTGTCTAGTCCGAACTTTCCGCATGACATCCTTGACCACCAAGACCTCGATTCCTTCTCTGAATCTAGTCCTGAACCTCAGTTCCTCCATGAACCAAGTTCCGGTCCCGTCATCGACCACGTTCGCCCTCGAGCAACACCTGCACATGAATAAACAAGAAAACAAATCCGAGCACAAGTCCACGACTTGACTCAACGTCAATCCATGCAAACACTCACACGAGCGCATTGCATCAAGCAAAACCAATATCATGCTATCACCAGCATATCAAATAATCATCAGACATAGCACATGCACAAGCACCACACATGCCATAATCACAACCACTTTGCAATGCCAATTTCATTACTCAGCCAATTTTTCAGCACATGATTTCACAATCTTCCCCTTGATGAAAACATTGGCAACACCATTTAGAACTGAACATTGGCATTCACCTTACAAGAAAATTTAAAGAAATTTTATTTGTGAAACCAAAAAAAATTGAAAAATCTTCCACTAAAAAGAAGAAATAATCTCCCCCTAAAAAGAAGAAAAATGAAAGTGGAAAAATGTGTGTGAATGTGCAATGTGTGTCCAAAAATTTCTCCCTTTGACTCCAAAATTCTCCCCCTTTGACAATGGATTCATCAAGAATGCAGAAAGAGAGCAAAATTCTCCCCCTTTATGTTTTTTTACATGTACTGAGCATTATGAGTCATGCACAAATGTAACAAATTGATCACCAAGTAATGCTATCAAAAGTACTTGCACCTTCAAATCTACACATAAACAATGTAGAGTAAGCATAACTAGAAATCAAGTACTATTAATGATTTTTTTTTGCATGGCATGATCTCCCTTTCTCAACAATCTTAAGACCTGAAAACATTGAATTTTTGTGCACTTTATTTGTGCTTAAAAAACTGATTCATTAATTGATTGCAACAATAACAATTGCAAGGAATTACATGCACCATCAGCCTTACTTTTCAACCATGCCAAGCAGTCACAAGCTTAAGGTTTCATGGTTTGGTCATACACAACCTCTTCCAAGTTCATATCAAAGTGCAATGATAAGCACTCGTAAAGAAGAAGTGCGACAAAGACATAACCTTGTTCTTGCATTTATCAACAATCACTCTTTTAGCTTTAGCACTTAACTTGCATATTGAGCACATTTTGAACCGGATCAAGATTGCCAAGAAAGTTCAATCATGACAAGATTTAATTCAAGTTGTCATACCAGTTAAATAGTCATGTCATAAACTACACCATATATGTATAGACAAGAAGTTGCAAAAACCTTGAAACATAAACATGGCTTCAAAATAAACATATGTGTATGAAATTCAATGCTCAGTACTTTTTATTATTTTTTTGTTTATCATTTAAGAAACACACAAAATAAAAATATGTTACAAAATATTACAGAAACTTCAAAAAAATTCCCCCTCAAAAATATCCCATCGGATGAACCAACTCAAGTTCTCCCCGAATAAAAGCAAAACGAGAAGAGGATAAAGGTTTTGTGAAAATGTCTGCCAACTGATGTTCAGTATCCACATGATGAAACACAATATTTCCCTTTTCTACATTATCTCTAAGAAAGTGAAATCTGATCTCAATGTGTTTTGTTCTAGAATGTTGCACAAGGTTCTTAGCAATGCATATTGCACTAGTGTTATCACACAAAAGAGGAACACTATCCAAATTAACCCCATAATCTTTAAGTGTAGCTACTATCCAAAGAATTTGAGAACAACAACTAGCAGCAGCCACATATTCAGATTCAACAGTTGATTGTGCAACAGAAGATTGTTTTCTAGATGACCATGCGATAAGAGAATTACCCAAGAAGTGACATGAACCTGATGTACTTTTTCTATCAATTCTACAACCTCCAAAATCAGCATCAGAAAATGCTCTTAAACTAATGCATGAGGAAGCAGAAAGCCATATGCCAAAGTCTTGAGTACCATGAAGATACCTAAAAATCCTCTTGACGGCTTGTCGATGTGAAGCACGTGGGGAAGCTTGAAAACGAGCACACAAGCACACAGCAAATTGTATATCTGGCCTTGATGCAGTGAGGTACAAAAGTGAACCTATCATGCTTCTATATTCCTTTTGATCAACTGGCTCACCATCTTCATTTGGATTAAGTGTGCAAGTGCCTCCCATGGGTGTCATGATCGGCTTGCAGTTTTCTATCCCAAAGCGACGAAGAAATCTTTTGTGTACTTACTTTGATGAACAAAAGTACCTTCCTTTGCTTGTTTGATTTGCAGTCCCAAAAAGTAAGTTAATTCATCCATCATACTCATCTCAAATTCCTTCTTCATGATTTCTGAAAACTCAGACACTAAAACATGAGAGGAACCACCAAAGATAATATCATCAACATAAATCTGAACAAATAATTGATCATTGCCTTGCTTGAGTAAAAAGAGAGTTTTGTCAACTTTTCCCATTGTAAACCCCTTTTCAAGTAAAAAGGTTTTTAGCCTATCATACCATGCTCTAGGGGCTTGTTTTAAACCATACAAAGCTTTTGACAATTTGTAAACATGATCTGGAAACTTTGGATTTTCAAAACCAGGTGGTTGCTTAACATAAACTTCCTCATTGATATAGCCATTTAGAAAAGCACTTTTCACATCCATTTGATATAATCTAAAACCTTTAGATGCAGCAAATGCTAAAAGAATTCTAATGGCTTCAATTCTAGCAACAGGAGCAAAGGTTTCATCAAAATCTAAACCTTCAATTTGTGAAAAACCTTGAGCAACCAATCTAGCTTTGTTTCTAACAACAACACCATCCTCACTTTGTTTATTTTTGAAAACCCATCTTGTTCCAATAATATTAAAAACAAGAGGAGGTGAAGCAAGTTTCCAGACTTTATTACGTTCAAAATTCTCTAATTCCTCATGCATGGCATTGATCCAAGATTCGTCAGTTAATGCATGAGATATATCTCTGGGTTCAAAAGAAGCAACAAAAGCAGAATGAGCATGAGAATCAGAAGCAATAAACCTGGACCGGGTGACTCTCTCATTTAAATCTCCAATCATTTGTTCAGGTGGATGCCTCCTCTGAATGTGTAAAGGAGCTGTAATTTCAGAAACTTCTCCTTCTTCATCTTCATTTTCAGTATGTACAGATGATGTTGTAGCTTGAGGATGCTCAGTTGTATGTGATGTAGTGGTAGGTGCCAAAGGTGCTACTGCTGGTTGTACAGTAGGAATCAATACTTCATCCTCGACATCATCATCATCGTCCTCATGAACAAAGATACTCTCCCCCTGAACATATGTACCTGTACCTGCATTGTCAGGTCTAGTACCTGGACTAGCCTCATCAAAATAAACTTCACAGGTTTCTACAATTTTGTTAGTTTTCAAAACAAGTGCACGGTAGCCACGTGTATGAGCGGGGTATCCAAGAAAAATGCCATCCAACAATCTAGCCTCAAATTTATCAAGATTTCTAGATTTCAAGACAAAGCATTTGCATCCAAAAACTCTGAAATGAGAAACGCTAGGCCTATGTCCAAACCGAAGTTCATAAGCAGTTTTACCCAATTTTGATCTTAAGTAAACACGATTTGAAACATAACATGCAGTTGATATCGCTTCAGCCCAAAACTTTCTAGGAGTATGATATTCGTCTAGCATGGTCCTAGCCATTTCCACCAAAGTTCTATTTTTCTGTTCAACTACACTGTTTTGTTGAGGTACTCTAGGAGATGAAAATTGATGATCAATTCCTTTTTCAGCACAAAAGTGATTAAATGAAGAATTTTTAAATTCAATTCCATTATCACTTCTAATTGCTCTAAGAGACCCTGGGTGATCAATAGATAATCTAAGAACAAGACTTCTAAAATGACTAAAAGCCTCATCTTTACATGCCATAAAATAAACCCAAGAGTATCTTGAATAATCATCAATAATCACAAGAACGTACCATTTACCTCCATAAGACTGAACTCGAGAAGGTCCAACCGTGTCAAGATGTAGTAGTTGTCCGGGCGCGTTTGTCATCACCATAGTAAGAGGTGGATCTGAACCTGCAATCATTTTACCATGTCTACAAGAAGAGCATACTATATCGCTATCATCCTTAAGCTTAGGCAAACCACGAATGAGGTCTAAACCACTAACACGTGTTAGATGATCAAAACCAACGTGACCAAGTCTACGATGCCAAAAGAATAAATCTTTAGAAACATTGGCAACTAGACACCTATGCTTAGAAGAAGGTGATACATCAAAATCAGCTTTAAACACACTTCCAAATCGAGAAATCCGGAAAACAAGTTCACCTGAAGCATCTAACATTTTGCATTCATTTTTCTTAAAGCATACCTCAAGATCTTCATCAATCATTTGAGATACATACAGCAAGTTATATTTCAGGTTTTCAACAAGAGCCACATCTTTAAACATAAACTTGTCATTTACCTGCACTGTACCTTTTGCCACAACTGAGCTTGAAGAAGCATCTCCAAAAGTTACACTTTCAGCATGAGATGCACGAGTGAGGGAGGAGAACCAATTTTCATCACCGGACATGTGGCGTGAGCATCCGGAATCCACTAGCCATTGTTCTCCTTCCTCGCGTGAGAAGCCTACATAAAAGCAGAAAATGTCGAGGCCTCAGTACGGGGGTTAGAAATAAGATGTTTAGGAATCCAGTACTGAGACACGCGACGCATAACAGTAGGCACAACACGAGTGTTCTTATGCACAAAATCAGATTTGCCCTTTCCCGTGTTTCTAGCAACAAAAGGTGTTTGCATCACCCTAGGCACATAATGAGGAGTAAAGCGTGCTTGTCTGAAATTAAACCTAGCCTTAGCCTTTTCTTTCTTTTGTTGTTTGGCTAGTCTAAAGCAAAAATCTACTAAGTGTCCATCTCTACCACAATGAGTGCAAGTGTACTTAACATGATGTTTATCTTTAGAGGTAGAAGCAACATTTGCATTCATTATAGTAGAAGATAAAACTCCAGCAGACTTAAAAACAGTTTTCTTAGGCTCATTGACAATTTCAAAATTTTCACTTTCAAGTGCCTTAACAACAGTGGGAGCAATTGATTTATGATGAGCATAAGAATCAAAAACTAAACCTTTGTTATGAGTGCTGACCCTTGATTGATCCAAAATCATGTTTAGGTTTTTCTTTCCTTTAGTGAAACGATCTAAAGATTTTTCCAAGTAATCAACCTTTCGAGAAAGAGTTAAACAATTATTACAGGGAACATCCACTTTTCCTTTTTGCTTGCGACAAGTTGAGCATGAAAGAACCTCATGTGTGAGCAAATCATTTGTCATTTGAGAAACTCTAGCATTTGCATCTTTCAATTTCAATTCAAGAATTGAACATTTAGAACAAGAAATTGAATTATGCAAATCATTAGTGGAACAAGTAGCATGTCTAACATGTTTCTCATTTTTCTTGTTTTGCTCTAATAAGAAAGCATGTTCTTTCCTAAGCAAAGTGAGCTCATTGTAAATTAAGTCACATGTTTTGCAAGCATCATCATCAGGAATCAAAGATTTAAGTCTAGCGACTTCAGAATTCAATGATTCCACAAGAACGTCATGTTTCTTAATTTTCTTATCGCGTTTATCAAGCAATTTACCAAGACGAGCAACAGCAATAGCTAATTCATCATAAGAAGGTTCTACCTCATTGAAGTCGCTGTCATGATCGTCCTCGGTGAAGCTGTCGTTGCTTCTAGCCATGAGACACAACCCTGTCAATTCATGCTTGCTTGGAATTGTTGTGTTATCTTCACTGCTCTCCGAGTCCACATCGCTCAAATTTACTTGTTCAAGAGCGGAAAGAACCCGGTGGACAACTTTGCAATTGATGAAGTTCCTCTTCTTTCTATCAATTGGAGAGAACTTCTTCTTTTCTTTTCTTTTGTCATTGTCCTTCTCCTCCCTTGATGCTTTACCTGCAAGTTTAGGACAATTTGAACGAATGTGGTTGAGATCACCACACTCATAGCATCTTAGAGGGCCACCACCAACTCTCTTCCTCATTCTCACATTCTGCAAAGCTTTATTAAAGCGAGAGGAGAGTAGTGCCAAGTCTTCTTCAGGAAATTCCTCGATCTGTTCATCAGTTAGTGAAGACAAGGAAGACAAAGCAAAACTTGAAGAAGAATTAGCATTTGACATGTTAGGGTTAGAGATCAAAACAATCGATTTAGAATTACCCTTTCTAGCAAGAACATCTAATTCATGAGTCTTCAACTTAGAATAAAGAACATCTAATGTGAGTGTGCTCATGATAGTAGATTCTTGTATAGATGTTACTTTCATCTCCCACATCGACATGTCCAAAGCACTAAGCATTTGTCTAGCATTAGCAGTATCCGAGAAACTAACACCAACAACACGCAAATTGCTAAGAATTTTATTAAAGCGTGCAAAAAAGTCATCCACAGACTCACCAGGTTTCATCTCGAAACGCATATATGCTTTTTTGTAAATATCTTGGCGAACCTCTTTGACAGTGTTTGATCCTTCATGATAGTCACAAAGAGATTTCCATACCTCATATGCGGATCGAAGATGAACCACTCAGTCGAAGTCGCTGCGTCCCAAGCCCTGGATGATCAAGTTGCGCGCCTTGCTATTTGCTTCAACATGTGCGCGATTGGCGTCGTTGACGTTGTCGTTCTCGGGCACTTCATATGGTTTGTAGACCTTTTCCCAAATTGCAAAGCCCTGAGCTTGAATGTATGCCTCCATCTTGGCTTTTCAAAACTGAAAATCAACACCATCAAAAACACAAGGTTTTGTCGAATATATATCCATTGCTTATGATTTCTAATCACCGGTTAAGATTAATTAGAAAAACCTTGCTCTGATACCACTTGTAGGATCGAAATGTACTAATCTAGCAAACAGAGGGGGGTGAATGATTGCGCGGAAGCTAAAATCAATTTTTTTACTTTTGAAATACCCCAAACAACCTCAGATCACTTGAGTTGTATTCAACAAGAACCTTATTGCACCAGACCAAATCTGCACATGTATGCCAGACCAAACTTCACTTCAGAGTTCGGACAGAGATTTTCACGTGTACGCCAGACCAAATTTCATCAGAGGTGGAAAGTCGGTTCTTACGGACCACATGAAAACAGCCTGACACATATTCACTAAAACAGAAATTACTGAAGATCCAACCGTTGGATCGCTGTGAAACTTTAACGGTAGAAATTATATTCGATTACAAAGCTAAAACAGAAAGAATCAACTCAATCAGACCTATGGATCAAGAGTTATCTCCTTCGCAAGACGGCTGAAATAAATCTAGATCAAATAATGATGGAAACTGATTTCAAAGGCTACGACGGACCTATCTTAAACAACACGATTACCAAAGATCCAACCGTTAGATTGATATGAAATTTTAACTGTAGAAACTAGATTTAATTATGAATCTAACCCAATAAAAATCAACTCGATCGAATCTACGGATCAAAAGATATTACCTTCGCAAGATGACTGAATTAGGTGATGACGGAAATTGATTTCCAAGGCTACGTCGGACCAATCTTCAGAACTTCAGCTACCACGGACCAATCTTCAGATACTTCAGCTACCACGGACCAATCTTCAGATACTCCAGCTCAAAGAAAAATAGCCAATCTTCTAGTTACTGGATGTTATCTTTGCATGCATACACCTCCAAACATGCATGCATCAATCGATGCAACTTCTAGTCGCCAACACCAACGTGAAAACTTCTAGTCACCTGAATTTTTCTTCACAACACAGGACCTCCAGACTTGGCGCTAGGGAGAAAAGAAATTCTCTGACTGCAAGGAAAACGAAATCACAGAGGCGGCGGAAAGAGTTAGCAGTCACGCCGCGAGAAGCACTCTAACCATAAAAGTTCTCTTTTTATTTCTCTTTGTCTAATCTGATTACAGTACTCCAAACAAAAGAGTACAAACCCTAAAATCTTAGCGCTCAAAAATAAACAGGAGACACCTCTCCCTATTTATACTGAGCAAACATAAAGAGATTGAATACAACTCTACTTCCAACATGGAAAGAGTCTGTATACATCTCAACCTGACCCAACATGGCCAAAAACAACTCTTACGCATGTACAGCCCACATGCTGTAAATATGTGACTAACCAGCCTCCATGTGCATGTTCTCTAGCTCGAACGTTCCGC
The DNA here is from genome assembly GCA_036346275.1 of Otatea glauca. Classification (NCBI taxonomy): domain Eukaryota; kingdom Viridiplantae; phylum Streptophyta; class Magnoliopsida; order Poales; family Poaceae; genus Otatea; species Otatea glauca. The sequence goes on from CM070715.1 coordinate 65,863,019, forward strand.
ATGACATCCTTGACCACCAAGACCTCGATTCCTTCTCTGAATCTAGTCCCGAACCTCAGTTCCTCTATGAACCTAGTTCCGGTCCCGTCATTGACCACGTTCGCCCTCGAGCAACACCTGGACATGAATAAACAAGAAAACAAATCCGAGCACAAGTCCACGACTTGACTCAACGTCAATCCATGCAAACACTCACACGAGCGCATTGCATCAAGCAAAACCAATATCATGCTATCACCAGCATATCAAATAATCATCAGACATAGCACATGCACAAGCACCACACATGCCATAATCACAACCACTTTGCAATGCCAATTTCATTACTCAGCCAATTTTTCAGCACATGATTTCACAAGTTTATTCTCCTCGGAGAAGTCAAGAGATCTTATTCTCAAACTTCTTTTTAGTTGTTCTAACTTCTCACCTCATTTCCCTGATCATACCTCTCATCTTAATAAAGTAGAGGAGAAAGGATGCGAGATGAAAAAGCTAAAACAAATAAAAGAAGGTTTGAAAGTAATCTTTTCCAAAAAATATGATTGATCTCATCCTCGAACTCTCTTAGATGTTTAAGTTTTTAATCATCCATCCTTAATTATGTTCCCATCCTGTTGGATGGGAAGAATGACAAAAAGTGGATGACTAAAAACTTAAAACAATTAAAGAGAGCTTGAAAGGAAATCTTTTTCTAACTCACAAGGAGATCTTCATCCCCTTTATATACCATACACATTAAAAATGACTAGGCGTCGGTTCAGTTACCGAAAAAATCACAAAGGTTTTCTTTTTATCTACGCTTAAATCGATCAAAAAATGGGTACATAACCCCATGAAAGTCACAGAACACGAAAAGCCTTGAGCAATAAATTCTTATTTTTCAAGACTTGGGGGCTAGCAGACGATGATTAGGACCCTACTTTCCTTTTTGGGCCTTCTCTTTGCTAAATTCGTGACTATGCACTGGTAAGTGGGCCTGTCAAACTTAAGCCCATAATACACTAACCAAAAAGCTCATCCTTGTCCGAACGATTAGATCTCCGACCAGTTCAGCTAAGGATGATCAAACTAAACTTCACACTGGTCGTCCCCAACCAGTGACATGGCCATCCCAACCAGCAAACTGGTCAGGGGCAAGCGGTTTTTCTCTAACAGTTCTCCGTACGGATAGTTACCTGACAGAAGTGCACAACCACCTGGGTGTTATCATCAGAAAAGACGCCCTTTCGCAAGAAGACATCATTTGATGGGAAGACATATCCTAGAATTCAAGTGCCGTCTCTTCATCAAGCATAAATAGGAGGACGATCAGACAATGAAGGATCATCTGGCATCAGACATTTGTAGTCTTGCACTCCCTGTAATCACATAAGATCATCTTGTAATCTAAATTTTCTGTCACAGCGGCTTAGCTAATAAAGAAGTACTCCTGTCATTTCCATCGTGTCCATTTTAGTATCTAGGGGCCTATCCATAATAAAATTTACGTATGCTCGATTAAGGGACCCAAAGTCTTGGACATCGACAGCTAGCGTTAGAAGGAGGGCCTACGGATTCTGAAATCAAGTCATTCTTCTCGATGGATTACGAGGAAAATTGATTTGACCTTGCTTAGAATATAAAAAAATCGATATGCGATTAAATCTGAGCCGAATGCACCCTACTGTAAATAGCTTAGGCTCTACTTACCAGCTCAGTTTTCACAACTAACAGTCGATAATCTGTAGTGGCGGCCCAAACCGTAGTTACTTGCCTGCTTCTGACCTAGTCTCATTCTGAGTTGTCATGTACTCCCTCCGTCTATAATTTATAAGACATGTCTTTTTCCTGGTGCTGTTCAACTATACAGGGCACACACATCTTCCTAAGCAGCTTTTTGTGATTTTTCCCTGTAATGCCCCTGGTACCAGTTCAGTGGGTTGCTGCTAGCAATTACTCCACGCATGGCTGCCGCTAGCATTTACTCCATGCATGGCTGCTGCTTCTTACTCCATCCAAAGCAAACGTACTCCATCCGTGCATAGCTAACAACCAAGAGTATCACGAAAAGAACAAAGAGGACAAGAACTCCATAGATGAAGTGGTAGAAGATTCCATGGACAGGATGGTGGAAGACTCCATGGATGCCGTGGGTGAGGTGGTGGAAAACTCTGTGGATGAGAATGAGGAAGAATCTATCAACGAGGTGGTCTCGGATTCCATAGACGAGGATGATGAAAACCTATCGGCGGGGTGATTCTAGACTCCATGAAGGACGAGGACGATGAAGAACTCATTGGCGAGGTGGATTAGGCTCGTCAAAATTGAGTTCAGCTATGGGCTCATTAAGGTCTGGAACATATGTACGATATGGTAAATACATGAAAAACTAATCACTCGTACACAAATTTTTTTTGAGAAAACAACAATAGTTGAAGCCTATCTCTATTACCATTGTGGCCAGGTGTTTGGCACTGTTGACTACATTGTTTCATTGTTCAGAAATTTACCTCCTTCATTGTTTCTTGGTTTGTTCCTATGCCAACTTGTTGGGAGAGGAAGAAATTATTGTTGCATACTATTTATTCCGACTCACTTTCATGTCGATTCACTAGGCTGCAACAGTTTAGGCGGTAATCTAATTTTTCATTCCAATTTGCATTAGGCACCACTCTAATTCCAGGTTGCATTTGGCGGTAATCACTCTAATTTTATCTTTGGCTCGAGCGGTAGTACTAGTGCCATTCGATGCATGAATTTACATGCATGGTATCGGATCAGCACGAGGAACATCTGGCCCAGTCTAGCCTAGGGTCGGCATGGCACTGTAGAGACCAGACTGTGCCAGTCTGGCATGTTTGCTCAGGCCATACCTGGCCTGCCAACCGAGCACGATGGGCGGTCTGGCACGATGAGGCGAGATGGGCCGTGCTCGGCCGGCATGGCCCGCATAGTTCTTGGACAAAGACGGTACACCACCCCGTCAAGATGAGGTAGGCACGCGCGGGGCGGGGCATGCGGCCAGCACACGCCGCGTCGGCCGCCGAGCCGCCTCGCGTGGCCACCTCGCGCCAGGCGAGCCCGCACCACCGTGTTCGCGTCGGAGAGGCCGCCGCCGCCCGCCCAGCGAGGCATGCCGCGCCTCGCTGCCGCGTCGTGTCGCCGTGACCTCCGTCGTGGTCCGCACGCCCGTGCCCTCCGCTTCCTCCGCTGTGGCCATGAGCCTGTGCACCCGAGCCCTCCGCCTCCTCCGCTGCGGGCCTGCGCGCCCACGCTCGTCGCCTCCTCCACCGTGGCTGCCGTCTCCCCACGCTCACATCGTTTCGCCGTGGAGGGGGCCGTGAAGGAGCGATGGAGGGGCGATGCGGAAGGGCGGGCGCGGGTGGTGCAGGGGGCCGTGTCGTCGTGGTTAAAGAGAGGGGAGCCGAGGCCGATGGGGAAGGGGAGGGGAGGTGAGGCACTGAGGAAGGGGAGGGGAGGCCGCCGAGGAAGGGGACAGGAGGAGAAGTGCTGAGGAAGGGCGGGAGGCCGATGAGGAAGGGGACTGGAGCGAGGCGCCGTGGAAGGGGATCTAAGGTCGGCAAGGAAGGGGATGGGAGGCTGAGGCCGGTGGGGAAGGGGAGGGGAGGCGCCGTGTGGTGAAAAAGAGAGAGAGGAGGGGGAAAGTGAGAGCGAAGAAAAGAGGGGCGGCACATGCGTTCGGTGGGAAAAAGAAGGTGAGAGGGAAAAAGAGGGAGAGAGAGAGGGGAAAATAGAGGGAAAAGAGGGGGAGAGAGAGACACCTATGGATCCTAATTCTTTGATTCATTTTTATAGAGTCGTTGTTAAGGGTCGAGTGTTATTTGATGAACACTATTGGATCAGTTTGGAATGTGATCGTCATGTACTAATTAGCTCAGGTGTTAGGAATCTGATTTGGAATAGAGGAGTAATGGTGGTTGACCAAATTAGTTTAGTCTGGAATTTCTTTGGAAACGCTGAATTTAGAAGTTTATTGGTTGTCATGTGCTAGGTTAGATGTATATAACATGATACAGAATAGACGATATGGCTATATATGGCTCTTCGACCATTGCTCATCCCCCCTTCGGCTCTCTATGTCACTCTCTCTGACTCACTCTCACTCTCTCAGTCCCTCTCTCTCCCTCCCCACGGTCGGCACCGTGCCTAGCTCTCCCTCCCCTCGGCTGGCAATGGGTAAGAGAGAGTGTGTGAGAGACATGTGAGAGAGATTGAGAGAGACATGCGAGAGAGGGAGCTACGGGCGAGAGAGAGAACTGAAAGAGATTGAGAGAGACGGGCAAGAGCTAAGAGAGTTTTGGAGAGATGGGTGAGAGAGAGCAGCTTTTTGCAATATACAAGTCTTTGTTCTAAGGAGCATATATTGTGTACTTACGCAAGCACTGCAATGTCACTTTGTACCATTTTAAGAATGAATAAAATTTAGTTCCTTTTTCCCTTAATATTTGTGTCCACTGCATCAGTTCCGTGCGTTTTCGACTCTTTTCCTCTAGTCGCAATAGTTCAAATAGGCCGGGCATGGGCCGGCACGACACGAAGTAGACACGAAGCATAAATGGGCCATGCTTGGGCTCACCGAAGGCGAGCCGGGCCAGCATGGTATGGCACGGCGGGCACGACGGGACGTCGTATCCCGGCACAAAGCACGATGGGCCCGTGCCGGACTGGCCTGGCACGGCACGACGCCCACCTCTAGTTGGGAACCTACGTTGTAAGCGGATATTGTGGTCGAAAGTTTCGGGGAATTCAGGTTGCAAATTAATCTTTTACGGATTCAAGTTGAACATGAAAAATTTATGTTTGATACGATCTCTTTCTGTTTTTTTTAAATCCCACTTGCATCTCAAAGTTCGTAAAATATCCACTACAAATTCTACATGATTGCAAATCCCTCCTAGGTAATTTACTCGCCAAAGCTTCACATGGCACTTGTGTGGCAATCGTAGTGGACCGATTTTGGGAACTATGTGCAGGAAAGATGTGCCAGCGAATGGTAGGCTCACGAGGCAAGCACAGGAGAATAAAATGCGACCCAAAAGCATGATAATAGAGGGTGAGGAAGAAGGATGATCAGGAGTATTCTCGTGGTCAGGATGGATTGAGATGCGATCCTCTCCGCGAGAGACAGCAACGTTATAAGTTCTTGACTTCTAAGAGCTTTAGTGCGAGTAAATTGGTTATGGGGAGAGGGGTTTGTGATCATATATAACTTGCAGGTGGATTATAATGAATTTTAAGATGCATGTTGATTTTTGACAAACTACCCCATTTGTATGTGGGTTTTACAAAATTTTTTTTTTTTCAAGAGAGCACAAGACAGACACACATCACATTCACACCACCCACAAGCATGTACACACACGTGTACGTGTCCATTACACACTTGTAGAATTTATCGAAGGCATCAAAGACCTGAAGGAGCTCGGGAATGTTCTTTTCCCTTGAACACGCACACATACATGTACTCGTAAAACCGTAGACACCAGGGCGAAATCTATGACTTAGGCCCTGTTTGTTTCGGCTTTTTCACCGACTTAAAAGCAGAAAAGTCAAAGCCGAAACAAACAACTGACTTTTAAGCCGGACTTAAAAAAGCCAAAAGCCTACATATAACTATAAGCCAAAAGCCAGGTGAAAGGTGCTTTTTTTGCTTTTTTGGGATGAAATAACCCTTTGCCATTGAAAGTCTCTAAAATTACCCACCAAATGCCATCATATATAAGCTCAAGAATCCTTCTCCCATCTCCTTATTTTTCCTCGTCTTCTCTCGCTCTCCTGTGAGACATGCCTTCTCCCTCCGCAGCTCTGGTCTCTGCCGTCCCCGACCTCCTCCCTTCTCCGCCGTCCCCAGCCCCTTCCTCTACCAATCCGGATCAAGTTGATAAATAATTATGCTCAGAATGAAGTTTGATCTCAAGATTAATCTATGTTTTTCAATACGACATTCGGTGAAAAAAGTATGAAACATTTGTATTAGATAAATCAGTATATAAGAAAAGTCCTTACAACCTTAAAGAGTATTTCAAACTTTCTAGTAATAAGCTATACCATCCAACCTATCAAAAAGCCAGAATACCAAACAACATGTCTTGGCTTAAAAGCAGACGGCTTAAAAGTTCGTTAAGCCAAAAAACTAGCTTTAAGCTAAAAGTCAAAAAATCTAAGTCGAAACAAACTGAAACTTAACCTTGATACGCTAAATGCATATCCACATCCAAATGTTTAGCCATCTGACCACATGCTAGCTTAAATAAAAAATCCTTTTGTAATGATATATCGTTTGTGAGTGATGGGTTCCATCACACATTCACACCTTAGGCATTTTGGATCGTACGTACTAGGGTGAAAACGGGCTGATATTTTTCAGTCGATTCGAAGCTAGATCTGATCGGGACTAAATTCAGAAAGGGATTTTACTATCCAGCGGCTGGATTTAGGATGAGATGTGGATACCTGAATCCGTATTCGAAGTAGACAATATCTAGCAAATACGGGATGCGATTTGAATATCAGATTTTTTTTCATTTTGAATACCTAGTAAGGCCCGGTCCATTTATTACATAGTTTCTATAACAGCTAATTTATCTTGATAATTAGTTGATTTTATTGATCCTCAAGTAGTATATTCTTTCTATGATATATCTATTAGGTTTGGTTCATATATAACTTGCTATTATGGTCATGTACTTATATGGTTTTATTCAACATATTCGTTCCGTGTCCGTATCCCTAATAACTCGGATTCGTATATGTACCTGATACCGAATCCAGAAAAAATAGGATGCGAAAAGAGTAATATCCGGCCGTATCCGACCTGATTTTATGGCTGTGCACGGTATTACCGAATCGAAAAAATCATGACAAAAAAATCGAACTGAACTGGTCAACTCGGTTTGACCGGTATACGGTATTCGGTATGGTATGGCAAAATTTTGAATTTTAGGATGATTTTTTAGGTAAAAACCGCGAGTAAACCGCAATATACCGAATACCAAAATAGAAAAAATACATGTATAATTAGATAAAGTAATAGTCAATTGTGTATAAAGTGTAGTTTCACATGAAAGTAGTATCACTAGATTTATCAAAGTAATGACCAAATATGTGCAATATTTTTTACTAACATATAATTAGATAGAGTAATGGTCAAAGCTGTGTATTAGAAACCGTATCGATGTCCAAATGATAAGTAAAGAAGAACAATTCACGCTAGTTTGGTAAATATAGTATTTACCGATACTAAACCGAAATATTATGATATTTATCGATACCGAACCGAAGTTCTATTTAGTATATTTGGTATCACAATTTAATTACCGTTTTCTTTGAAAACCGTATTTATCACACCGTATTTACTAATTAAACCGTATGCACCCCTGCACCCTACCTGATTTCATCCGGTACGTAGAGCGCAAAACATTTGTAAGGAATTAATACCGCACTCTGCACGTACGAAACGACTGCATGACCAACCTAAATCGCCAGCCTACTATCCTCTTTCTTCTGTCAGTCAACTGTCAACCGACCAAACCAAGGTAGCTAGGAGGCAAGTAAGAGCTAGACCACACTAGCTAGATCACTTCTCCACCAAGCTCTTACCTTCCTTGATCAGTTCAGTTCCTCCTGCTCCTGCACAAGAATGGCTTTATGGGCTGATGGCTCTCTCTCTCTCTCTGTATAATCAACGCTTTTGCTATATATATATATTCTGCACAATCATCTATCAGACCATCCCAGCTACTAATTAATACTCGTCCAAGCTCAGACGCGACAGGCGACACGACCGGACATGTACAACAACACATCACTACTCATGGGCCGCACCGTCGCCGTTGCCGTCGTGACGGCGCTCAGCCTCCTCGCCAGCCTGTCCGCCGCCTCACGGCCACTGAAGACTAGTGAGACGTCGGCGTTTGCGCTGGCCCCATCGGCGTCCGAGGGCGCGCAGTGGGGCGGCGACACGGCCGCCAGGGCGGCGAAGTATTGGTGGCTGCCGTTTGGGGGCGGCGGCATCAGTGGCGTGCATAACTTCCCGCAGATCCCGGGGTTCCCGGGGGGAAGACCGATGCTGTGGGCGACGGGCAGCGCGGCACCAGCGCTGGGCGCCTTCAGGACGGGCGGCCAACTCGTGCAGGCGCCGCACGTCGACGTCACCCGGCAGGAGCAGGCCGCGATGTGGGCGTCGCTGCTCAACCCATCGAAGAGGCCGACTACCTGGCTGCCGGTGCCGGCCAGCAGTGAGGCTGAGGCTGAGGCTGCCGACGCCGAGCCGAAGGCGTCGATCACCGCCGAAGGAACGGAAACAGTGGCTGACGTGCCGGCGGCCGGCGGGGTTCAGATCGGCCAGCCCAAGCTGGGGACCTAAAGGCCCACGGCAATGGCATTACTGTACCAGTTAGTAGACTGGAGCATAAATATTCAGTGCTAGTAACTTTTTTTTTTAATTTTGGCTGAGAGCTTTTTTTTTTAATTTTGGCCGAGAGCTTGTTAGCACTAAAATTTGGTAAGGTGTGACCGATTTGTCAGACTAAGAATAAAGCGAATATGTCTGGCCGATATCGGCTTAGAAAAGGATTGTTGAGTAGTCCTGTAATTAAGCATCTTTGTAATTCGTCGATCGATCAATAAAGTTGCGCATCACCGATTGTTGATCTTCTACAATTACGCCAATTACCCAGGTTTGATTTTTTCCGATCTTGTTGTGCATCGTCTTTTTTGGGAAAATCTGCCTTTATCTTATTATCTAATCAACCCTAAAAAGCTGTTTAGACATAGTAACTTTTGATTTAATCGGCTTTATAAGCTATTTATATCTATTGCCGATTATCACGTTTAATTGGCTTTTGAGCGTTATTCTTTGATATTCTTGCCGATTGTAGGATCAAATCGGCTGGCACGCCACGAACCAGAAATAAACCTAGCGTTTGCATGAGTTTGAGCCGATCAATCATTCGTCATATTTTTCGGCACCAACATAATTTTGGTACGCTCCTGGGAGCACGATGTTTTCTACTGAAAAATCAATTCTGTCGTCCGATCTCAACACCGAAGCTATAATTGTCCCAACTTTGGACGATTTGACACCAGAATAGCTCAAGGAGATCAAGAATCGGAATGCCACGCTCGAGGAGATGATGTTGAGTTGCTATCAAAGAACTCAACATGGCGTTACCCAAAAGACCGCGTTGCCAACGGTCAATCCCCTCGGCAACATGGTGACTACCGATACATCGATAAGTCGATACATGCATGCACAAACTGAATTATCTATTATGATTAATCAATCTGTGCACCATGTTTTAATCAATCAGTCGTCGATATTGGTTATGTCTCTTAAGCTGATGATCGCTAATAGTGTTAAGACTATAGCTCAAGAGTTGGCATTGGTCGAAGGCCTGCTCGATCCAATGCAGATCCTGCCGAATTACTCGATCTATTCGGTAGTACCAAGCACGCAGAACCCGATGTTAATGGCCAAGCTTAAGCCATCGGCTACAACTCCATTTCTTATCATGATGCCAACCTAGCCGACTATAATATTGCCATGAGATCCTCGACAAGTGAGGTTGTGCATTATCAAGCATATACCGATGTTGCTAAGTTTGATGCACCAGCCAACTTACCACAATTGACTCTATTTTACACTTTCCCCAATCGGTTCCATAGCCAGTTGAAAATCCTAGGTACCAACGGTACACTAAGCCAATTTCATAGAGGAATATGGCTCCATAGAAGGTTGTAACGTACTCAGAACCCTTCGTTCCAGTACCAGAACCGATTGCTAGGAGAACCAACGTAGGCTATGAGCAGCCTTATCAGCTCCCACCAGCTCAAGCGACCTATCAACCCAAGCTTACGCTCGGGGGGCAGAATGCCAGTTATGAACGTAATTGGCAAACTTCCAACACTTTATCGGCCAATACAGTGAATTGGGCCAATCAGATATCCACTGTATTATGAGATCAATTCGGCATATAGCCTAAAGGGAAGGTTACAGGCTATCGGAAGCCGAACCCTGATTATATTGATCAGATGCCTTATCCTAATAACTTCAAAGTTCCTGATTTTGCAAAATTCTTAGGAGATGACTCCATCACCACTTTGGAGCACGTCAGACATTTCATCGTCCAATGCGGTCAAGATGCTCAATCTGATAGATTAAAAATTAGGTTGTTCCCGCTATCTTTGTTAAGAGCTGCTTTTACATGGTTCACAAGCTTACCCTCGAATTCAGTCAACTTTTGGACCGATTTGGAAAGCTGGTTCCACGAGTACTTTTTCTTGAGAAGCTTGGAGCTTAGGATTTCTGATTTAAGTTCTATCCACCAGAAATTTGGGGGAATCGGTTACAGATTATATTAAGAGATTTAGGGAAGTGAGAAATCAGTGTTTTAGTGTCGCTTTGCATGATAATCAGTTAGCCGATTTAGCCTTCCAAGGGTTAATTCTCCAACTAAAGAAAAAAATCAGTGGGCAGGAATTTACCGATTTAGATCACCTATTGCATAGGGTATCGGCTCAAGAAAGCCATTTTACCGATAATAGAGGTTTTAAGGTTGAATTCAAAAATAATAAAAATAACAAGGATAAAGATAAAGCCAAGGTCAACCTTATCGAGTACGGCTTGAGTGATTCATCTGAAGACGATGAGGCTGAAGTAAATATAGCCGAATGAGTTAAAGGGTCTAAAAAGTCTCTAGTCTGTTCATGGCTTAAGCCGACTAATTAGAAATAAAATATACTTTTGATATATCTAAATGTGACTGTATCTTTGATTTATTACTGCAAGAAAAAATAATACGATTTCTTGAAGAACACACCATGCTGTTGACTGACGAAATTAAAAATCGAAGGTATTGCAAATGGCATCATTCTTTTTCTCACAATACTAATGATTGCAATATTTTGCGATAGCAGATATAACTGGCTATAGAAGATGGCCGATTCAAGTTTACAGAAGAGCTGACGATGTAGTTGGATGCGACTCCCTTTCCGATCAATATGGTCCAATATTATGGAAAAGGAAAAGAGCCAATAATGTCAAAAGTTGCACATCATGTTGACGTTTAGTCCAGCTCTAGCGGCAAGGAGACCCTGAAGATTAAAGTTGGTTCACTGCAAATAGAAACTGACCGCGAAGGAAGGAATTCAAGGACCATCAAGCTAAACGGAGACTTGTAGATCGGCAAGTGGTCTAAGGCTGAGAGAGCATCGCCACCGTGAAAGCCGATTCACAAGCCGAAGCCAACTTTCGCTCAGCTATTAGAGAAGCATGAAAGAAGAAACAACATGCCACTTTATCCTGCACGACGGCTAGATAATATATATTGGCCCAACAACCTGGAAAAGGCTCACCAATGATGCCCTTTTTGGTAGTTCTGTTGGGAGAAAGGGTCAGCTCTGCCGTCACTATATATTTGTCCAATGGAGCATTCTCCGTGCCAAGGTAACTGGCAACGATAGTTGGCTAAAGATAGAATATCTGAGCTGATGTAGGGCCATCGTGATGAAATCCATAGAGGATCGGTCCGTGAAAGGATTTCCAGGTTGATCCAGCCGCAAACGCGATTGAAAGAGGGGTCAAGTTCTACAGCGAAGGTTAATCTGGCAGGAAAAATACGTGAGCCAATCGAACCAATACTTAGATGGTGTCCTCTAGGGCTTAGCCGATCATGACGCAGACAACATTAGAAGCTAAGAACCAAAGAAATGAGGGAAGGCGAGCAGGAAAAACAAAGGGATGAGACCTTTAATGAGCTCCGCCCGGTTAAAATTGCTAAAAAGGAATGGAGGAAAAAAGAACCGGTTGAAGATAAGTTTGATTCAGCTGATGATCAAGATTCACTTGTGATTCGGAATGATTCTCCATCTCTGATGGACATCAACATGGTGTTCACCCTACCGATGTAAGTTCAAGCTCTATTGATTTTGGTGATTGGGTTTAGATTAATGTTTAATCCTTGTTTAATGACAAATCTAATCATTATGAGACTAACATGTTTATTGAGGTTCATTCTTATTAGTCTCAAATTTTGATGAAAAATGAAAAACCCAAGGTATGCACTTGTATTAACTCTATTGTCTTAATGCATACTTAGGATTCAAGTTAAAAAATAAACTCTTCCATTGCCTTAGTCTAAATATGTGCATTATGTTTCCAAATCTATATATACATGAATGCACATATCTAGGGAAGTTGATAATTTAACTTGATGTTTCAATTGTATTGATCCATATCCTCTTGCCATATAATATAAAGGATCAAGACTTTGAAACAATCTTTTGAGTATATGAAACTTGTGTAGTTATATATACTCATGTCAATTTAAAAAAGTTTAAATTGAGTTCGGTTTTCTTCCAATCAATCAAAGAACATTTCATCATGTGTTGATGGTGTCTCTTTGTTGATTAAAAACAAGCGAAAAGTTCTTGAGTATAATGAAGCATTAGATGCATCTAAGTACTCAAGACACAACTAATCAATCAAATTGATTTGGGTTGTGCTCAATCGATCTTGGAGGCATCTATTATGTGTTAATAGAGTGCAAATGATGATTGAGACAACTGTGTTTGTTGTACTAACGATCTTCAATGAGTTATGAAGTATGTTGAGTCCAAGAAGATAAAGAATCGAGAACGAGAAGTCATCATGTATTGATGAGCTTCAAGAGGTGATCCCGAAGTGAAGGGAAGGGCTAGAGAAAGTTCAGCATGTGTTGATGAATAAGAAGAAGAAGATTTGATCTTGGAGAGAAGATGATTGGAAATCATAAAAGCTCCAAGTGGATCGCTAGAGGCAAAGGTACAACTAGTTAGGGCTTAGGATGTGTTCCTAGTCTTTTACCTGTCTCGGTGTTTGGATGGGAGACCGGGTTGCTAGTTAAGTGTCGTACTATTAAGAGGGGTTGAGTTATTTAGCTTGAGCTTTATCATGTGTTTATGAACTCAATCCATTTCACTCTAACTCACTCTCTTATTTGGTTTTTGCATGGAGCTAACCATTTGGCATGTGTTGCGAATGGGTAAAGCTCGTGCATTGAATTTTGCATGAGCAAAGTATTTGCATGTGTTGCAAATAAGGGAGCTCATGCTTGCTTCTTATTTAATCTTAATTGATTTGGTTTTTGCATAAAGCTATGGATTTTCATGTGTTGCAAAAGGGAGATAGCTTATGCAATATTGTTTATGTGGTTATTGCTTAGAGCTAAGTTTTTCATGTGTTGCAAAAGGAGAGAGCTCAAGCAATTTGGTTTAAAGTGGTTGCATGGAGCTAGAGATTTGCATGTCTTGCAAATAGAGATCTCATGCACTTGAATGTGTTTTGGTTGTTTGCATGGAGCTAGAGATTTGCATGTGTTGCAAATAGAGAGCTCATGCATTAGAGTTTTTAGCTTGTGACTTGATCATGTGTTGACCATCACAAGGCTAAGTGTGTTTTGCGTCTTGAGTTTGCAAAATATGTTTTTGCAAAACATTGAATGGATTCGTTATTTACAAATGTGTTTTATAAATAAGCTCGAGTTTGTGGGTTTCAATCCTAGAGCATGTGTTGGTATTTGCAAATGTGTTTTGCAAAGTGTCGGGATCATGTGTTGATCCTTACATGGCTAGAGGATTGATCTCATATGTTCGTGGTTTAGTTGTGAATATGTTTTGCAAATAAGTTGGAGTTGTTGTTTGTAAATGTGTTTTGCAAATGAACTTGAGGTTATGGGTTTCGATTCTAGAGCATGTGAATAGGGTTTGCAAATGTGTTTTGCAAATTGACTTGATCATGTGTTGATCATCACATGGCTAAGAGGATTGATCTCATAAGTCTTTGGTTTATTTTGCAAATGTGTTTTGCAAATAAATTGTGTTTAATGTGATTCTTTGGAGAATGTGAATTGGGTTTGCAAATATGTTTTGCAAATTACTTGATCATGTGTTGATCATCACATTGCTCAAAGAATCAATCATTATTGGTGTTTGATTCGAAAAGAAAAGATTTTTGTGTAAAATCTGGTTCTAAGCTGGGTGGCTAGCGGCCCCAGTGCGGTGTATAAAAACCCGAGAGGGTGTTTTTGGGTTTCAGGCAGGCCGGTGCTACTGGCCATGGTAGCCCAGTGCTACCGGATGAGCGGTAGCACTGGATGAACCATCGGTGTAGAATTTCTAGAGAGGGGTGTTTTTGGGCGGATTGGCAGTCTGGTGCTACCGCCCATATTACCCCAGTAGCACCGAAGGTCCAGTGCTACCGCTCCTCTGGCCGGTGTGAAAATTCCAAAGGAGGTGTTTTTGTGGTTGGCTCGAGGCCAGTGCTACAGCTCCGCTCCCAGTTGGCCAGTGCTACCGGATTTCCTGTAACGGCTAGTTTTGTAGCTGTTGGCCTGTAGGCTAGTGCTATCGGGTCTAGTAGGACGGTAGCACCGAGAATTCTGAGTTTTTCTAGATTTGCTCCCCAATGGCTAGTTTTGGTTTGGATGCTATAAAAGGAGACCTTGGGGGGAAATGGTTGTTGTTGTTGCTGTGCTGTAGTTATTGTGCTTGTGTGGGAGTTGTGTGCATGTGTTGCTCTCTCCCATTTGCTTCTTGAGCTAGTGTGAGCCTCTAATTGCATGTGTTGCAATTAGGAGAGGATTGAGAGCCTCTCGTGCATGTGTTGCACTTAGGAGGTCACCGGAGTGCATGTGTTGCACTAGGTGAAGTTCAAGATAAAGGGTTTGACTTGTTACTCTTGGTGTTTGCCGACACCTAGACGGCGTGTGGAGGCGTCGTGCGCGGGAGCTCTCAACGGAGATTGTGAGAAGTCCCGGCAAAGTTATGAAGGTCGTTGCTCGCCTACCCGAAGGGGGAAAGAGTAACCACTAGTGGATTCGAGGTGGGTGCTCAATTCGTAGAGCCGATTTAATTCGTTTGGGCTAACCTCAACGTGGACTAGGGGAGACCAACAAGTCTCCGAACACCACGGTAAAAAGTATTGTGTCTCTTGTGCTTGCATTATATTCGTTATTTATATTAATAGAATTAAATTGATTGATTGCTTGTCTTTATGATTGCAATATTTGTTAGAGACATAATTAGTTAGTGCACATAGTGAGCCTAGTTGATTTAGGCTTTAATTGTCAAAACCTTAGTTTATCGTTTTCTCATGAATAATTGTTAAGGGTTTGGCATTAAGGTAATTAATAATTGTTAAGGTTTTGATTTAGGCTTTAATTGTAGGTAGTAAGACATTGCTGGCCGCCTTTTTCGTGGTCGACGCTAAGGGGAATTACAATATTCTGTTGAGACGAGATTGGATTCATGCCAACTGCTACATCTCGTCGACCAAACATTAAATACTCGTTCAATGGAATGGGACAAGGTTGAAATGGTCCAAGCCGACACATCGGCTCACATAGTCATGATCAGTTCAAATGTGAATTGGCAGCATGATGAGGTTGAATGTATATCTGGTAAACCTCTCAAAGATTGCGATTTCATCTGCATTGACAAGACAGGGCTTATCCCTGATCAACGTAAGGCCAAGCAAGCTTGATTGGACTGGCGAGATTTTACGCCTATGTAGCCTAAATCGGCAATAAAGGCATTGCAAGACAAAATGCGAAGGTATCGGCAAACAACATATAGCTATGAAGCCATTGAGGATTTTCAAGAAGTCGAGAAATTAGGTCAGGGTTTCACGTCGACTGATTTGCTGGATGAAGTCGACATAAGTGATGTTGATAGAAAAGATAGCTTTTATTAGTTCAAAATTAGCAATAGATTATAAAGAAAAGTTGGTCAAGTTGTTAAGAAATTATGAAGATTGTTTTGCTTGGGAATACCATGACATTCCTGATTACAGCCGACAATTAGTTAAGCATTGGCTACTTATAAAATCGGGTTACTGGCCGTTTAAACAATCTCCTAGACGATTTAATCTGGCCATGTATGATATAATAAAAGAAGAGATGGAGCGATTGTTGGAAGCTAAGTTTATCAGGCCTTGTCGATACACTAAGTGGGTCTCCAATATTGTTCTCGTTATGAAGAAAAATGGAAAACTCAGGGTGTGTGTCGATTTCAGGGATTTAAATAAGGACACACCTAAAGATGAGTATTCGATGTCTATAGCCAATATGCTTATCGATGCTGGATCAGGGAATAAAATTATTAGTTTTCTTGATGGTAATGTCGGATATAATTAGATATTCATGACAAAAGCCGATATCACTAAGACGGCATTCAGGTGCCCTGGGCTTGTTTGAATGGGTTGTGATGATATTCAGCTTAAAAAGTGCTGGTGCAACATATCAACGTGCCATAAATTTGATTTTTCATTATATAATCGGCTATATTGTAGAAATCTACATCGACGAGGTGGTTGTAAAGTCTGGAGAGGATCTCCAGCATCTAGCCAATTTGGAAACGGTATTTAAAAGGACTAGGGCACATGGTTTGAAGATGAATCCATAGAAGTGTGCTATTGGTGTATCGGCTGGACAGTTCTTGGGCTTCATGATTCATGAAAGAGGAATCGAAGTGAATCAAGAAAGGGTTCAAGCTATAGCCAAGACTAAGCCACCAGCCTGCAAAAAGGATTTACAAAAGTTGATCGGCAAGATTAATTACTTACGGCAATTTATTTCAAATTTGTCTGGCCGTATTAGTTCATTTACCCCACTGTTGAAACTAAAGGATAATCAAGAATTTGTATGGAGAGTCGATCAGCAGAAAGCTTTCGAAAGGATAAAGGAATATCTGTCTAAGCCTCCAGTTTTAGCCGCACCTCAAAAAGGTATACCATTTAAATTATGTATATCGACTAATGAGGCAATGATTGGAGCTGTTTTGGCGCAAGATGTTAATGGCAAAGAGCGAGTTATTTTTTACTTAAGTCGATAGTTAATTGATGTAGAAACCAGGTACCCTTCTGTAGAAAAACTTTGCTTATCATTATATTTTGCTTGCACCAAGTTGAGGCATTATATTTTAGCATCGGTTTGTAAAGATATTTGTAAAATTGATTAAGTATATGTTATCAGCTCCAATTTTGCGGGGTCTACTTGGTAAATGGGCCAATACGCTCATCGAGTTCGACCTAACATATGAATCTACTAAAGCTGTCAAGGGTCAAGCAATTGCTAATTTTATAACAGGACACGAAACCGATATGAATGCTGATTTAATATCTGTTGCCCCTTGGCAATTTTTTTTGATGGATCGGTATGTTGAGAGGGCGATGGTATCGGAATCATTTTGATCGCACCGAAAGGGTATAGCTTTGAGTTCGCATTCAGGCTGAATTGCAGGTATTCCAAAAATCAAGCCGAATATGAAGCATTGCTTAAATGCCTACAGATACTCGATAATATCGGAGTTGATTTTGTTGAGGCTTATGGCGATTTTCTGTTGGTGGTTCAGTAGATCAAGGGGGAATACAACTGCTTTGATGAAGTCTTGGTCAAGTACTTGGAGCAATGTATCGATATAATTGGCTCATTTACTTCTTTTCCAATTTGACATATTCCTCGTGAGTTAAATGACAAGGATAACTTGTTAGCTCAATAAGCATCGGGCTATAAAGTTTTTGGCTGATTAGAATAATTCGATCCAATAGAAAAAATGGTCATGTGCATCACCACCGACAATTGGAGAACAAAAATAGTGGAATATTGACTGATCCTTCGAAACCCACTAATCGAAGAATTAAGCGACATGGCCTAAAGTATGTCTTGCTTGATAATGTATTGTATTATCGGATTTTAAAGGGTTTGTTACTGAGATGTCTTGGAGCCGAAGAAGCTAAAGTAGAAATGGGAGAAGTACACGAAGATATTTGTGGAACCTATCAATCGGCTCATAAGATGAAATGGCTGTTAAGGCGTACTGGGTATTTTTGGCCAATGATGTTGGAGGATTGTTTCAGATATTATAAAGGATGCCAGACTTATCAGAAATTTGGTAATGTACAATTGGCTCCAGCATCGGCTTTGCATCTAATTATTAAGCCTTGGCCATTCAGAGGATTGGAAATAGATGTAATCGGCCAATTATTTCCTACGTCAAGCAAAGGCCATAAATTTATATTGGTCGTGACTGATTATTTTTCTAAATGCGTAGAGGTAGTTCCGCTTAAAAAAGTTACAATTGTTGAAGCTATCGGATTTGTTACGGAGAATATTATACATCGATTTAGAGTTTTATAGACTATTACGACCGATCAAATCACTATGTTTATGTCCGATGGGTTTCAAAGCTTCACTAAGAGTTTGGCATAAAGTTATTGAATTCATCGCCTTATTACACTCAGGCTAATGGTCAAGCCGAATCGTCAAATAAAGCGTTGATTAAGCTAATTAAAAGGAAGATTGAAGATAAGCCTAGAAATTGGAATGTAACATAATCGAAGTCTTTATGGGCTTACCGGATTGCTTGCTGTAGTTCAACAAAGCTATTGCTTTATCAATTGGTTTATGGACAAGAAGTTGTGTTGACTATGAAAATTAATATTGACTCGATAAGAATAGCCAGACAAAATGGACTATCGGCTCAAGATTATAAAGATTTGATGACTGATAACTTGGATGACTTGGCGGAATTACAGCTGCGTACATTGGATCGACTTAAAAAGAATAAGGCAAGAGTTGCAAGGGCTTACAATAAAAGTGTGCTGCCAAAATTGTTTTGTGAAGCCGATCTTGTATGGAAAACAATCTTGCCTATCAGTTCCAGGGATAACTGATTTGGTAAATGGTCTTCAATTTGGTAAGGGTCGTATAGGAATCATCGGCTTATGGATAGAAATTCCTATATTTTAGAGACATTGGAAGGTGTTGTGTTTTCTAAAGCAATTAATGGAAAATACTTGAAAAATACCACCCAAGTGTTTGGGTTGGATCTTGATCAGCTAAAGGAGACTATCGGCTGTAAAAGGCCAAGTTGACTCGTTGCAGTTAATTCTGGCTAACTAACGTAGCAGGCAAGTTAAAGCCGATCACAGAGCATCACACTTCAATAGGAACAAAAGCCGAAAATCAGTTAAAAAGCCGATCATAAGTGCATTACAAAACATGCAGAGCCTTCTCCGTTACAAACATTCGAGACATTACAATCGGCCGATTATAGGCAAGGTACATTGAAGGACCATGTGGAGGTCCATCCATGTTTGTGATGAGTATTTGACTTTATTTGAGCAAGGTGTGCTCAAGTTTGAGTTTGATTTGGATTGATTTTCAAAATGAAGCATTTTGAGTTGTCTCTGCCAGGAGTGGCAGTATTGGTCGTATGGACGCGGTAGTGATGGGTTGGATGGTTTATTGCACATCATTGTGGGCATTGCTATGTGAAAGGTTTTTTTCCTTGTCTTTGATGGTTGCAGGACGACAGTGCTAGGTCATGGTGAGGTGAAGGATGACCGGGACTAGGCGAGGAGCGTCGGGAGTCCAGACGGTTGGGAGATCGCCGGAAGATGATCGGAGATGGAGTCCGGGCAAGTCAAGAAGACAAGGAAAGGAGATGATGCTAGCTAGATGCCGTGTGGATCAATGAGGGCCGTCTGATTGAGGTCTAGTTGATAGGTTAGCGGGTCTAGGTAGTATGCTTTGAAAACCGTACAAAAAAACCCGGTATGTGTCTGGGTTTTAGGTTAGCCCTTGCATGGCTGTGTGTGTGGGTTAATCCTAGCCCTTAGGTGAGTGCTCTAGGGTTGAGGGACTCATCCAAGGGTGGTACGTGGCCCAAGAGTAGTATAAATAGGGGTGGAGGGGTAGCCTCCTTCCCTTGAAGGTTTTGAGGTTTGTGAATGCTCCTTTGAGCTTTGCCCACATGAAAGTGAGGCTTTGTAACCTCTCCTTCCAGAAATGAAAGTTTTATCCATCCACCTCTGAATTTATTTTGCGCATTTACATTATGTCTTTACTTTACGCAATTTAAATTCAGCATTTACTTTCCCACAATTACATTCTCGCAATTTGCTTTCATGTAATTTGGATTTGCCTCCCCTCCTTCTAAATGCTGCTGATCTTGGATGTTTTGAGTGTGTTCATATGGTTTTACATCTCTTTTGCACTCTTGGATTGAGTAGAGAACATCTTTTCTTTCAAGTTTCAACTTTGTTCAGAACTTGTTCTTCGCGCAGCAGTCAGTGTTTGATTTCTATAAAAATCTAGAAAAATCTTTTTCAAGTGATTCTTATTGGAGGAGGTGCGCGACTCGGATATCCACTTGCAGAAAAATTTTGGAGTTCATGTGTTGCAGCGTTTGGGCGCCATGAGGTGAAAACCGAGCCCCAAAATTTCTGCTCGAAATTCTTGACCAGACTGTGTTCTTAGATTTTTCTTGTTTTGTATGTAAGGCTTTGTGAGTAGAAATTTGGTGGAGTTCTTCACGACTCTGATGCTCATAGGGAGAAAAAGTCTCAAAATTTTGTGAGCTGCAGAAACCCACCAACCTCCTGTGCAAATTGAGGACAAGTTCTGAAATTCCTGCTTTTGCTTTCCTGAAAGTGACTTTTGTGATTTGAATTGATGTCCTTTCTAAAAGCAAGAGTTTGAATTGATTCTTCTTTATCTTGGACACTAGACAACCAGTATTGTGACTCAAAAATCCCCACATATTTTATGGTACTTATCCATGCAAGCTTGGGGTACACATAGTTGTCTAGTTTTTCAGGTTTTTCACGATTTCCTTTGAGCGATCTTGTCGAGGTTTTTGTTGGAGTATTTTGGGGGAAATTTTATTTGCGACCATTCACCCCCCCTCTGTTCGCCATCTCGGTCCTTCACACATTACATGTCTTGAACAAGACCGAATAAAACAGCTATTGTCTTTGCAAGGTGGCCTGGATGTCATCGAGTATTTTCTGGTCAGCTTCTTCAGTTCCTGGCAACGGGGTAATTTTGGCCGATTGCTTTTTCATGGCCGCTATAGAAGACGCTATGGAAATCTTCTGGGTTTTTAGGACCGACACGCTATCTGCCATATGCTTTTCTCTGTCAGCAAGAGTGGCGTTTATCTTTGCCAACTCTTCTTCCAAAGATTTCTTGGCCGATTCTAAGTTTGTGTAGGATAGTTTGATATCTTTCAGTTCCTTCATGTCCTCATTATACTTTTATTTTTGGGCCTTAGAGTTGGCCTCCAATTTGTCTAGCTGTTTTTTATCCTCCTTTGAGCCAATCGGAGCTGCATTCTTGCCTCTGCCTCTTTCACTATTTCTTTTTTTATCGTCCAAGAAGTAGACATCAAGTAAGGCTGCTGTAGCTTCCTCTGGTAGCTCAATCTTGACTGCATCCATCGCCTCAGAATTTTCTAGCAGTGAGGCTAATGGAGAGTGGAGCAGCTTGAAAAGGTGCTTGAGTTTTTCCTTGACGTCTGGAGCCAACGCGACAATGGCCGATCCGTCTTTTGAAGCCGATATATTTTTTTGGATAATCTTGGGGAAGGACTCTGTGCCTATTTCTGGCTCATCTAAGTTTGACAGGTCAAACCCCAGAATACTCATGATCGATTCAGCTGGTTCGGCGGTAGGCTCTGCAGCAATGGCGATGGCTTGAGGAGTTGGTTGCGATAGAGGAGGGGGCAAGTCTTGCTCTGCCGAAAGGTTGGCTAAGATATCGGCTATGTAAGACAGGGAAGAGAGAAGACTGCAAAAAAATTTTACAAGTTAGTCAATATTAGCCTGGATTGAAGATCGATTTAAAAGATGTTCTACGTCGTCCGTGCCTGATCCACGTGGAGAGCTTTCAGCCGACTGTTCAAGGGGTTTTTGCCCCCTTAACGTGAAGACCTTCTGAGGTCGGCCGTGTTTTCATCTGAAAAGTAATCGACTAAAGAAGTTAGTAAACAGAGATAGTAAAAGTGTAAGATAAAGCTAATGGATACTAACTTGGCTGTTGCTTTTCAAGGTCGGAAAGGGAAGGAAATTGAACTGCCAAGGTTTTCGACGAGTAGCTGGTTAGAGCAGTTGTGGGGCATGGCCTTTTGCTAGATGAGCTGACAGCTTTGGGCTCCTTGGGTTTCTTCCCGGTTGCCTTGGTCTGTAAAACAAATTGAAAGCCGATTGGTGAAGTTCAAAGGATATAAAAGATATTCAAAAGGGAGAAAATTCTACTTTAGCTGATACCTCACCTGTTATATGAATAAGAATTGTGTTAGTATAACCCGAAGAACTAGCATCGTTACTAGAACTCGAGCCGCTACTAGCGGAGTTAGTATTGTCTGTCGGCTCTGACAAATCTGGAAAAAAATTAGAGTTGATTCTTGTGATGGTCCTTTCTACCAGTTATAGAGCCGAAGAGATAGCCGACCACCAACTAGTAAAGCTGCTTGCCCTCCGAGTGTGTAGGAAAAAATGTGGGAAGTCTGTGACTTGGAGATTATCGGCTATATGCAGCACAAGTTCTGCCAATGAAGCGTGCCGCACTTGGTCTCTTGGTTGCAGTCTATCAAAAAGTTGAAAGCTTTGGGGGACTTGCCCAAAGCCGAGCTGTCTTGAATATACTGATGGATAGTACAACTCATAAGACAACTGATATGCCCGATTTTTTGGATGAAAGCCGACGGACAATACACTTGGGGAGATGGAGATTTTATACAGATCCAATGTTTCTTCAAGTATGGTGTCACTGTCTCTCGTCAAGTGAAGGAAAGATAGGCACGGATAGTCATCGGCTTCTTTATAACAAAAAAAAGTCATGCTGGCCGAAATCACTCTGGCTGAGTTGAAAGAAAAGCCCAAGAATTTCCTTGCTCCGACGGCTGTAATCTTGGAGTCACTGGCCGAACATAGGATATATTCTTCACCGTAGGATCGGCTATTCCTAAATTGCATCTCTTGGCCTTCAGGAATTTCTTCACAGGTAAAGGGCGCTATTACTGCTGGATGAATCTCAAATGGTCAGCTAAACATGCAATACAGTCAGGTCTAAATGAACCACAGTGGTCCTCCCACAATGCCGACTGTGAACTGCCCCATCCTGGTGAATAGCCAACTGCATATGACGTGCATCATTTGATAAACTGCGCTAAGGAATATTTTTCCAGAGGCTACCTAACATCCTTCTACTAGTTGCTCGGCCAAGACTTGATACACTTGAGTTAGCCCAAGAGACACCTCACAGAATAAGAATTGATCAAGCCTCATGTTTATAAAAGTGACATGCTCCTTGTCTGATACTGGACCGGTTCCTCTTTTGTTACTAATGTATTTGTTCTAGACCTCTCCCTTAGTGTGGATAAGCTTGTATAGAGGCTTGGCATTAAAAGCCGATATCTGGTCCCTATCGGGTATCAAACAGCAAAGTTGCGCCACATCCAGAAGCATTGGGCTGATTGGACCCATTCTAAACATGAACACGTTAAGCGTGTCCGACCGTAAGTGACAAGCCGTGGATACTAAAGGCTCTTGGCCTCTGGGTCGGCTAGAGACAAAGGAAGCCACTCTGCTATCTCTATTTGTTCCTATTGAAGCAATTTCACTGCTGCAAGCCGATTGTACCAATCTCTACATCCTTTAAGTGCTGTCGGCCAAGCCCTAAAGCTCTTACTCCATCTATCTAAATTATACCCAGGGGCATTTAATGGGAAATGAGGGATTTCTTGCTCTATGACAGTCGATGGATCAGTATTTCCTACTGGGCCTAACTAATACTGACGGTTACTATCGGGAATGGGGATGAATACCTAGTGAGGGCCCATCTTTGTTGAAGTCGATGGGAGGTTGTCAAGCCGATGGAAGAAGAGACGAATGAAAGCTTGAAGTCCGAAATTGAGAGTGAAGCCGATGGCAGTGAGTTTGAGAGCTTGTGCGCGTGAAAATGACGGAGGATGGGCCCCATGTTTATAAATGGGTGAAAAAAGGTGAAAAGGCGGGAACTTCTTCCCGACACTTCGTAAACAGTTATGGTAAAACAGCACGACTGCTTGAGTTACGGTGCAATTAATGGGAAAGTTACCAAGAAAAACGGCGGGAATAGCAAATAAATTAGGAGTTTAGCTGACAAAGAATATTTTTGGAAGATTACATGTTATCTCCCAAAAATGGGGGCATAGGTTAGCACCAAAATTTGGTAAGGTGTGACCGATTTGTCAGGCTAAGGATAAAGCCAATATGTCTATCCGATATCGGCTTAGAAAAGGATAGTTGAGTTAAACTTGGAATCGTAGCCGATATAGATGGAATTTTATCTGTAATAGAAGCCGATACGGATCATGTTCGGTAACGCGTTGGAAGAGGATACGATCAACTATGCGGTATAAAAGGCGATAAAAAACGAGCTGGAGATCCATCCGACAATAATCAACAACTCGCATCTACTTTTTGTTTACTTTTCTGTCAACTAGGAGTAGTCCTGTAATTAAGAATCTTTGTAATTCGTTGATCGATCAATAAAGTTGCGCATCGTCGATTATTGATCTTCTACGATTACGCCAATTACCTAGGTTTGATTTTTTCCAATCTTGCTGCGCATCGCCTTTTTGAAAAATCTGTCTTTATCTTATTGTCTAATAAGCCTTGAAAAGCTGTTTAGATATAGTTAATTTTGATTTAATCAGCTTCAAAAGCTGTTTAGATCTATTGCCGATTATCACGTTTAATTGGCTTTTGAGCATTATTCTTCGATATTCTTGCCGATTGCAGAATCAAATTAGTCAGCACGCTACGAACCGGAAATAAACTTGTTGTTTGCGTGTGTTTGAGCTGATCAATCTTTCGTCATATTTTTCAACACCAATAACTATCTAAGATAAACAACAACCGAAATATAAACATACATACCCACGCACGCACTAACACACCCTCACACATGCACCCACGCTGTACTGGCCCCGCGAGCGCCACATACCCACGCACGCACTAACACACCCTCACACATGCACCCACGCTGTACTGGCCCCGCGAGCGCCCGGGCAAGTCTTGCTCTCTTCTAGTAACACTTTCACGCATGATATATACATATCTGCTACCTACATGAAGATTGACTTAGTAACTTCAATGTATTAGGAAATATTTTTTTCGTTTTGGGAATTTATTTTTGAGTGCTAATTATCCATTGTAAATGAGAAATGTTTTTCTCTAACGAACAAACTTTTTTCCGACTTCGACATATGAAAAAATAATAATAACAGAGGTAAACAAGACAAAATCTTGTTTGGGTGAGCACGGCCCAACATATCTGGCTAGTTTGGCTCAAGATTTAAGGATTGTTAGTTGATCGGTCTCAAGTTGCATTAGTAACCATGGTAAGGCCGAATCTGGCCGTGCAAGAGTTGCCATGGTCCAGCCCAACACACTAGGCCCAAGCTTTTTCTCTTTCAATCAAAATTCAGCCTTCCTCTGAAAAGAAAATATCAACATTCAGTCTTGTCAGTTTCACTTGCCAATTGATCTTTTTCTTACTCTAAAAAATGATTTTTTATTTTCTAAGAAGACATTTCTTCAACTTTTTACACTATTGTAAATACGTTGTTTACTGCATTAAGTACATCAACGTACGAGCTAGGAAAGAGAGGGATCGACAAAAAAAAAAAATTGTCGCTGCATGTCTCCGTTACAAATGTTTCCTCTGATGTCTTAACATTTTGCCACTAATTATAAATAAAAAAAATAGAGATAACTTTTTTGGTAGGTGGAATAATTGACTAGTATCTTAAGACTCACTACTAAGGTGTGGAATGTGGTAGTTCGTCACTGCTAAGATTTGTTGTAACGACATAGTAAATTATCACCAATTATAAATAAAGTTGTGACCACGTGGCAGTTTGCCACTGTAGTCATCACTGTTAGAGCGTCTTATGACAACATAACATTTTATCATTATTTGTTAATGAGGTAGTGAAGATGTTATAGTTTATCACCGTAAAATTGTCATTACCAAGACATCTTGTGATTACATAACACGTGTTCGTAACTTGTAAATTAAGTAACGACAAACATCACGATAGAATCGTCACTGCTACGGTATCTTATGACGATCCATTATGTTATCACTGCTGATCGACAAAGCAGCGAGGAAAAATTCTTTTCACTACAAATATGGTAAGCTTTCATCGCTATATTTAGTCACTGAAACTGCATGTGACAACTTGTAGCGAAGCAAGGAGTTTTTAGGCCTAGCCCTGGACAGCCTACGAACAAGTATAGTTTGAAATAGGAGATTGATAAGAGAACAGGAGAGATTAGACTTGATATTAGAGCGAGACACTATTACACGAATATACATCACAATCGGTACTACACGAATATACATCATAATCGATCCCATCATATACTGCAAAATCTCCTGCTTGGTAACTCTTCTCGTATAGTTCATCATCACCGTAGGGTGGTGGGAGCGCGAACTTTTTTTTAAAATAATATATTTTTTTATTCAAATTGCAAAAATATACCACGATCTTAAAAAATTACAAAAATATACCTCTGTCGCCCTTTGAATGGGCGACAGGGGCTACAGAGGCCTCTGTCGCTCTCTGATTGGGCGATTTTGGCACTTGTCGCTTTTTGAATGGACGACATATCTCCTTTCCTGTAGCCAGTTTCTAAAGAAAATCGTAACTTTTTCATATAATCTCGGATGGAGATGAACTTTATATGAAAATTGTAGCTCTCGACGAGATCTACAACTTTGGTATATAAATTTTTTTCATTTGAATCAATTTGGATTACCAAAAATGAGATAGAAGTTTCAGATCTAGTTTAGATCCAACTTTCCATCCCATTTTGGCCATCTAAATGGATTCAAATGAAAAAAAATTGTATACGAAAGTTGTAGATCAAAGAGAGCTACAATTTTATATAAAGTTCATCTCCATCCGACATCATATGAAAAATTTATGATTTTCTTTAAACCGCTATGAAATGGACATGTCGCCTATTCGGAGAGGCGACAAGTGTCAAAATCGCTTATCGTAGGGCGACAGAGGCTCTATTTCTTTGTCGCCTATTCAAAGAGCGACAGAGGTATATCTTTGTAATTTTTTGAGATAGTGGTACATTTTTGCAATTTAAATAAAAAAATATATTATTTTAAAAAAAAATCTGGCAGCGCTAGCTAGCTATTTGCATATATGTCACATCGATCTCCAGTATTTATCGAGCATAATATGTGTACCTAAAGCTCCCAATCCATGCACCAGCTGAACCGATTCGTCCGAGCGAATTGAATTAATGTGTGACTCGAAACACCTGGACTTGTCGACCGAGGAAACCAATGAATTGGAGTACGTAGTTGCTTTATGTCGGAGGAGTCGCATGGAATCACATATGTTGGCCTCTACGCTTATATCCCGTCACGTCTAAAAAGATTGTTTGGCTTCTCCGTGGTTATAGAGCCGTCGATTAGAAATGGCACGGCCTGGATCGATCGGAAATGCACGCTCTCTCGCTCTTCCCAACCATGTGCTACATCTGTATCTCAACGTGCTTAGGTTTAACCCGAGCCATATGTTTCCAAGTCGAATTATATATGATGAAGGAAATAAAGGTGTTGAACATGACAGGAAGCTTACCAATGCAACATTAGTTTCATATGTAGAAGCTTGATTTCTTAACCGATCGATTTTATTCCCTTCAAAGTGGGACTTCTTGTTAATTCTCTCTCTCTCTCTTTTAACCGATTGATTGCTTTCTTGCATTCTACCAGTTGAGTTGTACTTATATGTTGTCAATCAAGTTGCCGGAGTTAGCTAGAGATGATTGGAATCTTAAAAGGACAAGGAAATGCAAAGGTTTTGTCGCCGGCGATTGGTACCTTCTATAGCTATTCGTGTTCTTTCTGTGTCCAAGCAGAAGCTACATGTGTGCGTGTACACATACAGCCCGTTCTTGGCGATCAAGATGCCTTGGAGGCGAGGTTTAAATTTCGGTTTCGGATCGTATCTCGGAAGTGACCGAAATCCGAAATCTCGGCGAGAACTCGAAATTTCGGATAAAATCTGAATGAAATTCAAAAAGTAAATTTTAATTCCAGTTTTTTTTTGACCGGGATTTCCGAGATCTCGGTAAAAATTACCGAGATCTCGGCGAAAAACACTGAAATCTCGGCCCAAAAGATTTAAATTCTGGTCAAAATACCTCATGTTTAGATCACAGACGGTTAAGCCAAAAACCGTCTGTGATGAGTCCATCACAGACGGTTTTTGGCTTAAACCGTCTGTGATATAAATGCACATCTCAAACAGTTTTAGCTAAAAACCGTATGTGATGTGTATTTAAAAAAAAATTCATTTCACCGAGATTTAAAATCTTGTCCTCGACCAAAATCCGAAATCTCGGCCGAGATTTCCAAAATTTTGCCGGGATTTTGAACCTTGGTTGGAGGTAACATGGCCTCACTTACCGGTTAACCCACCCAAAATATTGAAAGCCAGCGTTTTTCTGGCCCTTGATTTTTTTTAAAAAAATCTAGTCTCCTTCTAAACATAATCATAAATATAGTCTATCTCCAACCATGAACGTATCATCTGCCGCACACCTGTACCGTGAAAAAAGTGTTGCCGAGCTCCCCTTCCTCGGTAGCATTGAGCCCATCAAGTTCATTTCATTAATCGCTTAATTAACTAATCACTTGATGACATGCCTTAATTAAATCACCTAATTACTCATCTTACCTAACGTATCGAGCTTGGAGTACTCAGCAAGTGATGCCGCCTTCCGCGGTCTTAGATAGAGGAGGCTATTTTTGTAAAATCATTCACAATGTGATCAGATTTGTAAAACAAATTGTATCAGCAAACTAGAAAAGTGTTGGCTTCCAAAATACTAGCACACATATTAGGCACACGCATACTGATCAAGTCAAGAATGTGAAGACATATATATATATATATATATATATATATATATATATATATATATATATATATATATATATATATATATATATATGTATAGTGGTGTCTGATGCGGCATATGAGCTGTAGTTCAACTAAAAGACTTGCTTTTTAGTCTTGAAACGAGAAATGTCATTGCTATTACTTCATTGTTTTTTTAGCTTCCTAACCGTTGTTTTTTTTCAAGGAGCATAGTACAACTGTTTCGAACTTCACCAAAAACAACCTACATTATGAAAGTTATGAAGAAAGCCCTAAAATTGGGACGATAATCAAAGGGGAAGTTGGGACTCATATCGAAAATTCGATGATGCAGTCCTTGATAATCAAAAGGGAAAGTTGACCTCATATCGAAACATCGATGATAAAATCCTCCCTCCCTCCTTGTATGGGTTGGGGTAACTTCGGTGAAGACATGCCTTTCCATACAATGCTGAATTTACCACGGAGGTCTACAATGCTGTGGGAGTGAACGGTCACTGGATGGACTATGAAGGCCGGCAAGAAGCCAGAATAGCTACCAGGTGCTCATGACAAATGGCAAGTGCAAAGCGAACAAACTAAGGTCCCATTCGGAACGCATGATTTTTTTCTCGATTCCTACAAAAGTTAAATTATTTACCCTGGAAATCCTACAAAATTTCTTTGAATTTTCTGCGTTCCAATCAGGGCCTAAAACAGAAACTTGACCGTGGAGTTGGCTCTAGATCAAAGCAGTTTAACAGTCAAGCTTCTTTATTCAAGAAAGATTGCGTAGTGTATTCTATTCCATTTCTTTTCATGAATCATGTTATTCCTACCATTCAAGGAAACAGAGCAATGATTGAAGTAAATTCCTGTTGGCAAATGTATACTTGTTGAAGAGAGGTGTTTTCATGCTTTCCTTTTTTATAGTTGCACAAATATGAAAGCATGAATGAAGAGTGATTGTGATTACTTCTCTTATTTCAAGATTCATACAATTTGTATTTGAAAGGAAAGTATGCACTGCTTAGGACAAGTCATTCATGGTGGGCACCTGGAAGGTGTGGTTGAAGAAGATTTATCTTGTCCGGACAAAATGACAACCGCGTGACAGTAGTGCAACGATGCAACTCCCAACTGGCTCTTTCTTCAATCGACCGTAGTCTAGATAAATTTCTTTTGTAGCGTACCTAGCTATTAAGCTATATGTTTATGAGTTTTCAAGAATTTCAGGATGCCTGTCGCAAAAAGGTTTATGTTTTATCTCCTCTACATACATACCGATTTTACTCTAAGCCACCTGATGACTGCAGAAAGATGTGGGAACCAGTAAGCCAGATAGTTCACAACTGGCTCCTCACATTCATTGATCTCGATCTCACGCATCAGATGAAGGCCGGGTTCTCCTCCCTCTTACTTAACCCAAATTTTTGCAAATAACACCTCCTTCTCTGTGAAATTGTATAAAGCAAAGTACTTTTGCAAACATAGGTTCAATATGATCAAAGGTTACGACTTGCCTTGCAGATCTAGTACTGAGTCTTGGTCCCCGAAGTCTCCGTTCGCTCCCTCAGAATTAGCGTCTACCGGAAAAGAAAGCAATGAAACCAAATAAATACCAAATAGAGACTCAAACAAGCTCAAAACTAAAAATAAATGGCTCTGAAAGATAGAGCTTGATTTTAGAAAATTTTAGAAATTTGAATCGCCTCAATCGGAGTTCGTATGAGAGAGAATAGGCATCCGAAAGATTAAATTCAGAGGAAAAAAAAGAAATATTTTCTGGAATTATTTTTCTAAAGAAAAATCTGATTTATTGCGCAATCGCTGACGTCAGCAGGGTTTACGGTGGACCGGGTCTACAACACAGTGTCCAGTTCACCGTGCACCCAGCGCATGGATGATATGGCGCTGATGGGGATGACACACGGGCAAAAAGGGCTGACGCGGACTAGCCGCGTGTCGCTCATCCGATGACTGCGCCGGATCGAACGGCGGGGAGGCAAAGGCGCGGGCAGTGGAGGCGTGGCCATATCGGGACCGCACGCAGGCGATCGGACGGCCTGTGTTTGCGGCGGAGAACGACGGCGAAGCGGCGGTGCGGGCTTGCCGGACTCGAAGAAGAAGATGCGTTCGACGGCGGATTTGTACCGGATCGAGCTCGGGATGGCGTGGATCCGGATGTGTGCGACACGGGCAACCCAGCAAGACGTGCGGCTGCAGCGGAGAGACACCGGAGCGGCTAGACGTCGGGGAAGAAGGCTCGGTTGTGGCGGAGGAACTCCGGCGAGAGCGCATGAGACAACGGCGACTGCTCGGGCGACGGGAGATTGGGCAAATGAAGCGGTGCAGAGAGGAGAACCTCGGGAGGGGGTTGGCAGCGCTTAAATAGCCCTCGGAAGGTGTGCGCGGCACAAACGCCGAAAATGGCTCGGACGCGACGGCTACGCTGCTAGGGTTTCGGGTGGCGGCGGTGGCTGCATCCGGACCGCACATGTGGATCGCATCAGACGGCCGACGTGATGCGCGCTGGTGGGCTGGTTGCGCGCGGGTGAGTGGGCTGAACGGAGGGGAGCTGGGTCGGACCGAGCGAAAAAAGGAATGGGCTTGCGGAAATTCGGCCTGAGGCAAAATTAGAAAATAAAAATATTTTTTGATTTAATAAATTTTCAGAAACTCAATAAAAAGCAAATAAATTCAAATAAATAACAAATTAATTCAGAAAAATCTCCAAAAATAAAGAAAAATTCCTTGAATCACAATTGTCAATGATCGGGACCGCCGACCGCAAAGAAAGAGGGGGAAGGATCGTACGGGGGGCGAGGCCCAGAGCTTCGCTGTCTGATGGCACTTTGGCGGGCGACTAAACAGGGAACTGTGTAACCAAACAGGGACACAAGGTTTAGATCGTTGGGCCGAACCCCTACTCCAGTTCGTGTGGTGGTGTTGTATTGCCTTTTTTGTAGATGGCTGTACAAAGTTTACAAACGAGAGTTCTTGGATCCTTGCTCAAGAGTGCTCATGGCTTAACTAGGAGAATTCCCCCCTCTTCCCCGGGGTTCCTTCCTCCCTTTATACGGTAGGAAGGGGCAGCTTCGGTCCTTTGTCCTGTCGACTGGTCACCGCTCGTCCTGCCCACGCTGGGCCGATAGTCTCGTTGGTCAGGGCGGTTAGGTATTTCACCGAAACGGCGCACTCGCCTTCCGCGATCCCGACGAGTGTTGACGCGGTTGCTCATGATGTTGGTGCCGCGGGGGAGCGTGTCTTCGCATCAGACGTGACCGGCCGATGGATCGAAGCATGACTTCAGCGACCATTAAACCATCTTGGGAGATGGCCACCGCTCGTGATAGTCACTTAGATTGACCCCATCCGTGGGGCACATGGCTGTTGGCTGGTGGAGGCTTTGACACGCGGCCCTTGGCGGGGGTTGCCTTGGCTCGATCGGAGTCAGGGGATCCCCGCCCGCCACGAAGGTCGAGAGCTCAGCTTGATCGGAGTCAGGGGATCCCCGCCCGCCGCGGAGGTCGGGAGCTCAGCTTGGTCGGAGTCGAGGGACCCCGTCCCGCTGCGGAGGTCGGAGACCGCCCGCCAGTCGGGAAGAGTTTCGGAGAGGTCCGCCGTGTCGGGAAGAGCTCGGAGAGGTCCGCTGTGGTCGGGAAGAGTGTCCCCGTGGCCTCTTGGGACCTTTGGTCGGATCCCGATCGGTAATACCGCTCGGTGCCCGGGCGGTAGACCGAGACGCTCTGCCTGGCTTAGGAACAGTCCCCGGCACGAGGGGGAACGGACACGTGTCGTGGGACGGCGCCAGTTATTCGATCCCGACAACCAGCCCCGAGGCTCAAGAAGCGGTCCGAGACTCTAGGCGCCTTGAGTCCGATGTCTTGCTCGGAGAGGATCCCCATCGGGATACGTGCCGGGCTTTGCCATTTTGTTTTCCTGACGGGCCCTGAAGCCTAGGGGCCTCGTGGACGGGAAGTTGAAGGAATGGGGTCTCAGAGGATGCGTGGAGGACGCGCCCGACGGGGTTTTGAAAGGCCCCGACGTTTGGCTTCGCCACGGCCACGAGCGCTTTGAGGTGATGGTGATGTCGGTAGATGAGGCGCTTTTAAAACCAGAGGGTCTCACCTTTAGGATTTCACTTCCCGCTTTCGTGCTTTTGCCTTCTTCCTCCTCGTCCCTCTCGTCAACGCCTTCTAGCCCTTGATTGCGACTCCCGCCTCCCTCCCTTTGACTTTGATTCTATGGCGAAGTTTGGGAGGAGCACACTCACCGCTGAATCGGATGAGGGAGATGGAGTCTTTGGGGCTTCGACCTGCTTCTCTGGCGGCTTCTTCCGGGAGAAAGTGCCGCGACCTGGATGACGAGATCGTGAGCACGAGCAAGACATGCTCTTTGGGCTGCGGACCCGAAAGTGACTTCTTGGTCGCGGTCCTCGCAAAGGCGAGGTCGAACTCGTGAACTCGTGCCAAACTCCTTCTTCTCCTTTCCGCTGCACATCTTTGCAAGGGGTTCCTTGGCGTGCTCCCTACCCTCGCTTTTCTTCGTTTTACTCCTCGTCCCAAGATCGCGAAGACCCCGTCGTCGGGTGCCTCTATTTCCGCCACGGCAGACTCCTTGCACCTTTCTCCAAATCCCGACCGACTCGCCGGCCGTAGGTGGAAAAATGGTTTTATTTAAAGAAGGGCGAGGAGGCGGCTTGCTTATAACGGCGTCGCGGTCGAAGGGAAGCAGAGACCGAGCCCGAGGACTCGTGGACGACCGTGAAGTGGCCACCTTCATCCACACGCGCGCCATGCGGGCCTAAAGGGCGACGGTCGCCACGACTACCGCGAACCGTGCTCCTCTACGAGGAGGTTGCACCTTTCTTTGAAATCACCGGAGGTGCGACGCCACCCGGAAAGTCACGAGGGTAAGTGTTGTCTGATTTCAGATCCTTTCGGACCTTGGTCGGAGTTCTCTTATCTCCTGACGCTTTATTCCTGATCTCGTAGCACCGAGGTCGGCATGGGTCGCTTCGAGGATGCAGGAGATCTTCTGAAGGCCGCTAACTCCTTCGACCTCGGCAACGTCCCCAAGAACATCTTGGGCGAGCAATGAGGTAAAGCCTTTCACCTTGGTCCTTGCTTTGGGCGCCTGACTCGGATGCTTATTGTGGCGAGCTCGTGTAGGCAACCAAAGAGCTCTAGGGTACGGCCAAGCAGTTGCTACCATTTCCTAGCCCGAACAAAGGCAAGAGGGGGGGCAAGAAGCTGGCCCTTGACGCCCCAAAGCAAATCACCGAGAAGCCCCACGTCGAGTCGGGCGACCGGGTCGTGGTGAGTTTAGACCCCGAGCTCGTGGGTACCCGGTTCGAGCTTGATGCCGCCGGGCCACTTTTTCTTTTTTCTTCTTTTGGTTCACCCGCTAACCCTCGCCACAAGAATAAGAGGCGGCTTCGCCGCAAGAGCCCGGGCACGCAAATGAGCAATGTGTTCCGCAACAAGCTCCCGAGGGGAAGCCCTCCTCCGCCGCCGAGGAGCGGTCACGCCTGTGCACGGCCTCCATACATTTTTCGTCATCCCACCCCATCGCGCGTTCGGGCGCCCAGGGTACCGACCTTCCCGTGGTCCAGGTGAGGCCGGGAGGAGGATTATGAGGATGATTATCGCCGCGTCGCGCGCCGAGGACGCGGCAGATGTCGCTGCCGCGCCCCGAGAGGACGGCGCCGAGGAGGGTTGGTTGAAAGCGCCACGACCAAGGACGCCGTGGATCGGGTGTCGCCGCCGGAGCGCCAGAGCCAAGGGGCCGCACGCGAGGGTGGCGTTGCCGTTGCGCCCCTCTGGGGCGCCTCGTGAGGAGCCTCGAAAGCGGAGAGCGCCGCTTCGCTGGGGTGGCCCGCAAAGAAGGCGAGGTTGCCGCGCATCCGTTCGGCACGGTAAGTTCCCCCCTGTTTCTTAACTTCGCGGTGGTGGGGCCGACTGAGCATCTTTTGATAATTTGCCGCGCGCACCATATACCGGGCGGTCGTGGTTCGGCCCACCGTCCGACCTCGGCGTTCGACCGGGCGCTTTCGGTTGTTGAGCCCGTGATCGAGGGCGGCGTTGTCGCCGTGCCCCGGGTGGGCCCGTCCACCTTTGGCGAGCCGAGGACCCTTCCCGCAATCAAGGGTGGCCAGGGGGTCGTCGAGCCACTTGCCGACCCAGAAGGTCCGGCCGCCATTGCCGTGGCCGGAGCGGATCCTCGGTCCTTCGGTGTGCTGCTGTTATAGCGGGCGGCGAGGCCGCCGAGGACGCAATCGCGCGCGACGCCCGAGATTCTGATGGTGTTGTCGACTTGTCTTCGCTGGAAGACCGGCTAGTGGAGGTAAGATCGATCGTGGCGTCAGCTCCTTCTTCCCTCCCTTTTCTTAGTGGTCATGGCGGATTTTTTCTTTGCCTTCGCAGGGTCTGTGGCTGGTTTCCTGGGGGTACAACATTGCGCGCGAACATGTGCTCACCTTCCGGCCCTTATGCGGTGTCCTCGAGGCCAACCAGAGGGACATCGCCGAGCTAAAAGCCACCGTGTCGCGCGGTCAAGAGGAAATCTCGCGCCTGAAGGAGGCCCGGGCCCTCGAGCTCGCGCGGGCTATCGAGGCCAAGTGGGAGCGTGTGGCCCAGGAGATATACGCCATAGCGCTCTCCGAAGCCATCAAGGGGGAGCAGAGGAGGGCGGAGGAGACCCTTGCCCGGGTCCGTCGAGAGGCGCAGGACGTCTTTGACGAGGACCGCGCGAGCGCGTCGACGGAGATCCAGCGCCTCAAGCTCGAGATCTCCGGCCTTCGCTTCGAGGCAGAAGTCGCATGGCGAGGGGGGCCCTCCTCCGAGCTCGAGGCCAAAGCAGCCGAGCTCAAGAAGACGGTCACGGGGTTGAAGACGAGGGCCACCGGAGCAGAAACCAAGGTGGCTGAGGTCGAGGCCAGGAATGCTAGTCTTGGAGAGAAGCTGGCGCAAGTGGCTCGGGCCGGGAAAGACGCCTTGGCCCAGCTCCAAGGCGACCGCGACCGGATTGACAAGGCCGAATCCGAGGTCCTTGCACTGCGGCGGAGGGTTTCCGACCTTGAACGGGAAAAACTCGCCCGAGACATGTCTCTGTAAACTTTAAAGTTAGCAGATGGGTCCGGGGGCGAAAGATTCCCCCTTGTACAGATAAAACAACTTTATGCTAAGCTTTATAGAGTTGTGTTTCTTCGGAGAACTTAGCTTATTTGTCGGTCCGCGCCGCCATCGCAGCATTTTGTGCGGGCTATTTCTTGGAAGGGTCGAATAAGATCGATACGTGGCGCGTGGCGAGCACGTTCTCGCGACTCGCAACGAGGCCTACCGCCTTTTGCCCGATTACCCAGTTTAGGCCGACAGAGCCGCTCGATGCCCGATGTTGATTCAACCGAGGCCTTGCCCGAAATCACTCGCCCGTGCACGACTCGGGCTGACATGTCTCTAATTTGGCTGCGGGAATAAGTCGGCTTGTCGCGCAAAGCGACTCATTGCGACCGAGATCATCCCCGTGGTAATCTTAGGGCCGCAGCCTCCGGTCCGAAATGTCATCGGGCCCGGGCGCTCGAGGACGCCCACCGGCCGGTAACATAGGGAATAGCCGGCTTACTCCGATAAGGATCGCTTTATCGCGCTCCGAGCCCGAACGAAGTCGGGCTCGACGCTGCATCCCCGAGACGAACCTGCAGAACGTGGTCTCACCGAGGCCTCGCGGGCGCATACATGTGTTTGGGCACAACTCGACCGGTCGGCCCGGGATAGCTCAGCCGACCAGATTTTCGGCCTTGGGTCTGACTCGGCGAGCTCGGGAATGCATCGAGCTCAGCAAGACCCCCTTAGAGGGCGGTTTAGAGATTCGAACCTGGCCACCCGGCCCCGGGGGAAAGGTCGGCTTAGAACGACAGAGTCATCCCCGGTGGTGAATCCCAAACTGCGACCTCCGAGCCTGTGAAAAGTCATCGTGCCGGGCGCCTCGAGAACGTTCAATGGTTGGCAGCACGGGGGGATGGCCGGCTTACCCCGACAACAATCGCCTTACCGCGGCCCCCGATCTTGGGAATGCCCAGGCTCGGGTTGTTCATCCCTGAGGCGAACCTAGAGAACGTGACACCAGGCGCTGCAAGAGAGAACACGCATGGACGCCCCGAGGCCGAGCCCGCCGCGTGGCCTTATGGTTGCCCTTATAGCCACGCCGCGGGGTCGGGCCGCCCGAGGCCTTCTAAGAAGAAATTACTTTGGTTAAAAGGAGGGACGGATGAGACGCCGCGTCCGAGGGCCTTTAAGATTGCGCGACCTTCGACCGAAGGAATCTGCAACTTAGGGTCGTGACGGAACATCAACCCTTCTACAAATCGAAAGAGATTAGCACGGAAATCGGAAGAAAACTTTACTATAGTCACAAACCTGGGCCGGACCAGGGGATGGCAACACGAGAGCCTTGGGCATGCCCCGAGGCACCAGAATTCAGAATGCAGGAACGAACACAGCAACAAAGAAAGAGGCACCTTAACTTAACGACGGGCGAAAGAGGAGCGCTAGACGTAGAACCTCCGAAGCTGGCCTACGTTCCACGAGCTCGCGAACTCCCTGCCATCGGGGACCGCCAGACGGTAAGCTCCCACGCGGCTTGTTGAGACGACTCAAGGGGCCTCCCACGGGACAGCTTGTTGGTGTGGGAGCGATCTTGATCCGTCAGAGGACCGTGTCCCCGACGCGAAGCCCCGGTCTGACGGCTTGGGCAAAGCATGTCCGCGGAGATCTTGCAGTAGTGCGCCGAGCGCAGGCTGCTGCACCTTACTTCTTCCGCTAAGGCAAGGTCGAGGACCGCTCCCGCCGAGGTCGACATGGTCGATCGAGCTCGCCCTAACGAACGGAGCGTGACTCGGCGGCAGGACAGCCTCGCCCCAAGACGAGCCGGAAAGGGCTTGTCCCGCGTTCTACCGTCGAGGTACCGGACAGCACCAAAGGACCGTGGGGAGCTCATCCACCCATGCTCGCCACGGCGATCGAGCTCGCCAAGACTCGCTTGAGCCCTGGATGAGCTGCCCATTGGCGCTCGGCCGCCCGCTGCTTTGGGGGTGGCTCACCGAGGCATAGCGCATCTTGGTCCCCATATCCGCGCCGAACTCTTGGAACAGCTACCGGTGAATCGCGCTCCGCTGTCGGTGATGATCTCGCAAGGGACTCGCACTCGTGACCACGAAGGAACTAAGAACTTTACCGCTGCCTTGGCGGTGATAGCGAGACCAGCTCGCTTCGATCCATTTTGAAAAGGTGTCGATCACCACGAATAGGAACTTCTTCCCCCCGACCGACCTCGGGAAGGGACCGAGAATGTCGAGGCCCCACGTCGAGAATGGCCAGGCGAGGGGAATGGTTTGCAGGGCGTAGGCCGGTTGCCTCACTTTCCGGGCGTGAAACTGACAGGACCGGCAAGAACGAACGATGTGCTGGGCATCTTCCACACAAGCTGACCAAGAAAACCCATCCCAAGGCCTTCCCGACCATAGTCCTGAAAGAGGAGTGAGCGCCGCACAGGCCGGAGTGTATGTCGTTGAGCAGGTATTTACCTTCTTCTGGAGTAATGCATTTTGACAGGATGCCCAAGGCCCCCTGACGGTGGAGCTGCCCGCCGACGAGCCTGTACGAGCCCTCACGTCGCCGGAGCCTACTCCTTTCAGCAGGAGTGGCGGGGAGCTCCCCTTGGTCGAGGAACTTGATGAATGGATCCATCCATGTCTAACGCTGAGGAAAGCCACCGGTCTTCCGGTCGGCGACGGACGGTGTGGCCTAGGTTTCAAGGATGACGTCCGGCGGAGCTCGTCACGATGATCCGAGCCCGACAGAGATCGGCGTGGAATTGTCTTTCCTTGGTACGTGCCGATCCTCGTGTTCCGAACCATCTCTCCATCTTGCGCACTTCGCGAGGTATTTGGCCATCGAGGCTCCAACACCGTAGACTTTGTTGTACCGATTGACGACGAGCCGAGTCTCTTTCACGATTAGGCGGCGGATGCCCGTGAACTTGCAGCTCAAGGCCGCCAAGAGGGCCTCGTATTCCGCCGCTATTGGTAGCGGAAAGCCAAAGCGACCACATATCGCAAGTGGTCACCTTGAGGGGTGATGAGGAGGACGCCGCCCTCGAGCGCCAAAGGATCTCGATCCGTCAAGAACATAGTCCACGGGTCCCGGCCGACTGGCTCGTGGGCAGTTCGCCGTCCGCCGCCACGGTCCGCCAAATACCGTGATTTGACGGCGGTGCGGGCCGTGAAGCGAAGGTCGAACTCGCCAGCTCCATGGCCCATTTGGCGACGCGACTCCGGCCGTGGTTTCGAGATTTCTGCCGGAGGCCGCCGACGACCACCGCATGTGCTTGGAAGTAGTGTCGAGCTTCCGCGAGGCCATGAAGAGCGCGAGGAGTTTCTCGACTGGGATAGCGCCTTCGCCCGTGGAGTACTTCGCTAACATAGTAGATCGGTGCCGCCGCTCTACCCGCTCGCTACCAGACCGCTACCGACGGCCCGGTCGCGCCGCGAGGTAAAGTAGCGCACTCTCTCCCCGCTGTGGAGTTGTCGCAGAGGAGGACGCGAAGGTACGCCTTGAGCTCGCCGAAGACCGCCGGGCTTCGGGGTCCACTAAACCCTTATGATCGCAAGCAGATCTTAAAGAAAGGCGTACCCGCGCCACGAGCCGAAATGAAGCGGCCGAGGGCGATGATGCGCCGTGAGGCTCGCACTTGCTTTATCGAGGTCGGAGCGGCCATCCGCCGACGCTCGATCTTCTCCGTTCGGGCCCACGCCGACTTCCGATCATGTAGCCGAGTACTTTTCCGAGGCCGTGCCAAGAAGCATTTTTTGGGTTGATCTTGATGCCGAACCTGTTCGTGTTGGCGAAGGTTTCGCCGTGTCGTTGACGTGGTTAGCTTTAGAGGGGCTCTTGACGATGATGTCGCCGACGACACCTTGAGGTTCCGCCGATCCGTGGGTCGGTTTTGGCCATTAGCCGAACGGGCGCGCGCTATGGAGGCCGAACGACATGGTCGTGGTAGCGTAAGGTTCCGAACGGCGTGATGGAGGCGGTTTTGTCTTCGCCTTCCGCGCGCGAGCTTGATCCGTGGTATCCGAGTAGGCGCCGAAAACTCATGTCGGAACCCGAACTCGCAAATCCGACCTCTCGTGTATTCTCGTGCTACCCAGATCACGCTTAGCACACACAGTCATACACAGGTTGCACATCACGCATATTCACGAAGATATAAGAATAAATAGTGCAAACATGTATATAAACCGAGTTGTACGACCTTATGGTCTCCTTACAGATAGGTCACCACACAGGCTTACATTAATCAAAGTAAAGAAATAGCAATGAACATAAAAAAAGGTCGTGGAAGCCTTCATCTTGCCACAGTAACCGATCGGGCTTGCCCCTAGTTCATCGTGTCCTCGATGTACTCCTCCTCCCAAACCGTGTAGTCTCCTCCACCGATGTTGGGGTTGAAAGCAAGGTGGGGTGAGTACACAAGGCACTCAACAAGTAATGCATGAATGCAAAGACTATTACTATATGCGATCTTGTTCCAAAGGATTGGCTTAAATGGTTCTTTTGCATCAAGCAAGATTTTTAACCAATATCTTAGTTAGATTAAAGCAAGAGAACAGCTTATATGTAATAATAATTTCAAATGGTTTTTCCATGAGGTTTCTCACACACCCCTTAATAGCCATTTTTAACACTTGGCACACACCACCCCTTCCATGTTTTGTTTATGAAAATCTACCCTTGATCAGAATCCCGAGCAATGCTCAATTCCGTGAGCACGGCTATTCAATAGTTTTGACACTGCAGAGGTTGTACACTTTACCCACAAGATACACCGCCACCACACGTGTGATTGTCCGCAACAAAGCTTTTCAGAACCTCTACCTTAACTAAAGAACCTCTCCAGATTGCCTTCACTATCACTTCCTCACACAGAGCCAAGTATAGGACCGCCAATCACCGCTGGATGGGCACCAAGCCGTAGCACGTACGCTCCCCATACAGATACACCCCTGTACTGTCACCCCGAGGTATCGAGGAAAGATATCGTAACCCTAGTCAACTAGGTCTGTCCCATATCGCATATGTGGTTGTACGGTGACTCAGATCAAAGGCTTGCAAGGTGAAGTCCTTAATCGACCAAGGCAAGGCTTCCAACACTCAACAAAGGGCACATGCCCAATGTGGCACACAGACTCACATCACTCATCAACCCATCGCCACACAGCCCACTGTGCACACACCTCTTGCCACTTGCCCCAGCCTAAAACATTTTCCACCCCATTGATTATTGTGCAACACATGCCAAGAATAACTCAACATCAATATGGAACCACACAGTCACCATACTTCCATATCATCATGTGGCATCATCACACCACTTTCAAAATACATTCAATATTCCATTAGTCAATTTTGTAGCATTTCTCCAAAGATCATTCATGACTCATGCAAGGCTAAGCATCTACTCACTGCCTAGCCTCCCGTGTTGGCACAATATTAACATCCAACTAATATAATCAAACTTAGGTGACAATGATTTAGGCATACAATTAATAATTCAAGGTGGCATAACAAAATGGGTTGATTAACTACATTATCCCAAATTAATTTAAATTCATTTTAAATAATTAGCATGCATAGTTTCAAAGCATAAATTACATTTTAAAATCTGGGATCAAAATGATCAAAGCATCACTTGCCTTCAAAGAGTTGCTGGTCGTGTTCAAGCTTGGTCTTGAGCGACTAATTCTTCCTCAAACTTTCCGCAAATTTGCGCTCACGCTGCATAAACAAAAAGATACAATAAATAGCTAATACAGAAGACTAGATGACCTCAAAATTCAAATAAAATTCAC
Organism: Otatea glauca; assembly: GCA_036346275.1. Taxonomy (NCBI): domain Eukaryota; kingdom Viridiplantae; phylum Streptophyta; class Magnoliopsida; order Poales; family Poaceae; genus Otatea; species Otatea glauca. The sequence goes on from CM070715.1 coordinate 65,904,687, forward strand.
CATTAAATAGCTCATAATTTTATGAATTTTTAGAAATTTGAATCACCCAAATCCGAGTTAAAATGCAAAAGTTATAGTCATTTGAAGTTTGAATAAAATCAAAATACGTAAATTAAGAAAATCCGATTTTTCTGAATTATTTTTATACTAGAAATTCGCATAAATGACGTCAGATCGCGCCATGATGACGCCAGCACAGAAATGAATTTCGGTCGAAATATTTTATATAAAAAATATTTATGACGCCATTGCCGACGTCAAGACGACACGCGGCGCCTCTAGTGCCGCCACGCTGTTTCGCTCATGGATCGGGTCCACGGTTCGGCTCGTCCACCGTGGATCGGCAAAGATCGTGCTCATGCACCGGTGACGCAAGCCGTGGCGCTCGCGACGACGCGCAGATCTAATCCCGACGCGACACGCGGCAAGATCCGCATCGCCGCCATCCAACGGCCGATTCACGCATCCAACGTTCGGCGACGCCGCGACTCCACGCCCACGCTGCCGCACATCCAATGGCGCGCCAGATCCAACGGCCAAGACCGCGCCGCCATCGCGACGCCTCGGTTCATGCGACGACACGCGCGCAATCGCGACGCAGACGCTCAAATCGACGGCCGGATCTCGTCTCCGCCTACCAAAATGCCCACGCGCCAACACGTGATTTGGCGAGGGTACGGTGTTATCTCCGCCGCACGCTCAAATCTGAACGGCGCGATCCTTAGGGCAAAACCAGATCCAATCTCTACCGCTTAGATCTAATCTAACGCCACGGCACCGAGCGGTTTATCGCTCAAGGCGCGACGTGGCTCAATCCTACGATCCACTAACGATCCAACGGCTAAGACAAAACATATCGCAGAAACTAGATCTAATCCAAGCCGCATACATCAAGATCCAACGACACGATTCAATCTAAACATCTACAGAGATGGAGGCTACGTGGACTCACCGTAACCGAACGATGCAAATCGGACGGACGGCGCGGTTCGACGAGGTTGACGGCGCGAAGAAGCCGAAGGTTGCCGAGTCGGGAAGATGACTCGGCCCACGGCGCGGGGCTTCTCCGCGAGAAGAAGTGGTCCACTCGCGCGCCTTGCTTCGTGAACTCGAACGGGACCGAGCACGCGAAAGCGACGGACGGCGACGAGAGGAAGCAAAAACAACGGCGCACAAAGACGCAATTCACGGCGAGCTCGCTCAGCGCTAGAGAGAGTCTCGGCGCGCGGCGAGGAGTCAAAAGACGCAGAGGAAGGAGCTCGCACGACGCGCTTCAACGGCACTTAAAGGGCTGCTCGACGCGCGCGCGCGGCCAAAGCGGCGAACGAGCAACGAAACGGCCGGCGATTAGCTCCGGTGATCGGCGACGCGAAGACGACCGACGCGGCGCAACGATCAAGGCCACGCGGCGGGCGACGATCCAAGGCTCAGCGCGCGATCCGGACGACGCTTGGCTAGGCGCGCTTAGGAATGGGCTCGGCCCAAGAATGGGCTCGCACATCGCTCATGTGATTTTAAAACATTTCACATTTAAAATAATTCTAGAAATTCAATTAAATCATTTGGAGCTTTTAAAATAGCAGAAAAATTCTAGAAAAATTCTAAATTACTTTGAGATGTTTGGAACTCCATTAAAATATTTGCAATAAAACTTTGCAAAAACTTTTCCATTATTTAATTGTTTTCAAGAAAAGTCCTATTTGAATAAATCCAAATTAACTTAAATAAATTTCCAAAAATTCACAAAAATCAAAAATACTTCAAAATTCAAATTAGAGCAAAAATTAGGTGTTACAAACCTCCCCTTATGTAATCTCATCCCCGAGATTCGTGGTCGTCTACGTAAATAGGTTAGGAAACTCCTTCTTCAGTCTTCTTCGCTCCCACGTGGCTTCACTTTCCGAATGGTTACTCCATTGAATTCGCAGTAAACGTGTTGACTTGTTCCTTGTCTCTCCGCCCATTACGCCCGTAATCTTCATCTGATGTTCTTTGTAAGTCGATCTTCTTGCGCATCAATTGCCTCCAAAGGTGTTTGCTCCTCCTGCATCAAGACACTTCTTCGCCAGATACATGAAATACATCATGCACTCTCGCCAAAGACTGTGGTAACTCCAATCGATAAGCAACTTCACCTCTCATGCTCAAGATCTTGAATGGTCCGACGATTCGGTGCGAAGTTTCCTTTGCATGGAACCTCCGACTCTTTGAGAGGTGTGACTCTAAGGTACACAAAATCTTGGGTTCAAAGCTCGGCTCCGCGACGGTTGTCAAGATAACTCTTCCGCTTTGATTGTGCAATCTTCAATCTTTCCCCGATCGTATGATCTGTTCTTCCGCTTCAAGAATGTCCGTCCAAAGACATGTCGCTCACTGTCTCATTCCAATTCAATGGTGTTCGACAGACCGACCATACAAAGCTTCAAATGGAGACATCCAGAACTTGCTTGATAATCGTTGTTGTAACTAAACTCAAAGATAAGGCAAACACTTGTCCCATGAGTGGAATATGCTAAGGCACATGCCCTCAACATATCCTCTAATATCCGTTAACCCTCTCGCTTGACCATCCGTCTCATGGATGGTAGGTCAGATCAAGTTCAAACGAGTCCCCATTGCCTCATGTAGCTTACCCCAAAACTGAGGTAAATTGGGTACCTCTGTCCGATACTATCTTCTTCTGCATCCGTGCAAGGCACGATCCGTGCCATATAAAGTTCTCGCTAGCCGGTCTCCTAATAAGTGGTCTTCACGGTATGAAATGTGCCACTTTGGTTAGGCGATCCACTATGACCCATATGGAATCATATCCACTTTATGCTCGGGTAATCCGTTATGAAATCCATACCAATTTCTTCCCATTTCCATTCGTATCTTTAAGGGTTGTAATAGCCTCACTGGTCTTTGGTGCATAGCTTTGACTCTTTGGCATATGTCACATAATGCAACATATTCGCGACTTCTCGCTTCATGCTTGGCCACCAAAATCTTTCCTTTAAATCTTGATACATTTTCGCACTTCTCGATGAATTGAGTATCCGAGTCATGAGCCTCCTCTAGAATTAATCGCTTCAACTCCTTTTGTTCTGCACACAAATGCGCCTTTAAACCACATAGTACCTTGTTCATCCAGTTTGAAATCTTTTGCTTTGCCTTCATCCATTTTGCCCTTAATTCTTTTGATCTTATCATCATCTTTCCGCCTTCCTTGATCCGATCTTCCAGGTAGGCCTTACTTCCAAAGTTGCTAGGAATCCTTCCGTACCATTTCCAGCTTCTAATTTCGAAATCCTTACACAATTCCGCCGACTTGTTTCCATCAAGATATTAACACCGTGGTTCTTTTCGCCATAGCGCCTCGCCACTACGCTGGCTTTACCAGATGGTAGTGAATTCTACATTATAATCCTTGATTAACTCTAACCATCTTCTTTGCCTCATATTTAGGTCACTTATGTGAAGATATACTTAAGACTTTTATGATCTCAGATACACTTCACATCTATTTCCGATGAGATGATGACGCCATATCTTTAGTGCATGCACCACGGCAGCTAATTCCAAATCATGAGTCGGATAGTTCTCCTCATGTGGTCTCAATTGCCTCGATGCATAGGCAATTACCTTCCTATTTTGCATCAACACGCATCCCAATCCTCGACGCGATGCATCACAAAAGATGTCAAAGTCTTGATGAACGCCTGTAAAACTAGTACAAAGCCGATGTTAATCTTCTCTTCAACTCCTCAAAACTCTTCCCACACTCAGTGTCCATAGGAATTTCTTTCCTTTTTCAACAATTGCGTAAGAGGTCTCGCAATCGAGAGAATCCTTCGATGAATCGACGGTAATACCCCGCCATTCCAAGGAAACTACGGATTTGGGTTACCGACTTGGGTTGTTCCCAATGTAGAACCGCTCCACTTTCTTTGGATCTACCGCAACTCCCGCCGCAGTCATTATGTGTCCAAGAAATTCAACCTTATTCTTCCGTAAATCACATTTGCTAAATTTTGCAAACAATCTGTTGCTCTCTCAACTTTTCAAGGACTAGCCTCAAATGCTCGGCGTGCTCTTCTCTCGCCTTGGAATAGATAAGGATATCATCTATGAATACGATTTACTAACTTGTCCAAGTATTCCATAAAACCTTATTCATTAAGTTCATAAATATGCCGTGCATTTGTCAAACCAAAGGACATCATCAGAACTCAGAGTGTCCATATCTTGACGAAAATGCGCTTTCGGATATCCTCCGATCGGATCTTCAATTGATGGTATCTCGATCGGAGATCAATTTTGGAGAAGACTCGCTCCTCTTAATCTGGTCAAACAAATCATCGATCCCGGTAGAGGATACTTATTCTTTATCGTCACATCATTGAGTGCACGATAGTCTATACACATCCTAAAACTCCCGCCCTTCTTCTTGACGAATAAGACAGTGCTCCCCATGGCGATGAACTAGGTCTTATAAATCCTTTTCCAGCAGCTCTTCAATTTGTTTCTTCATTTCCACCAATTCCTCTGTGGACATCCTGTAAGGTCTCTTAGCTATGGAGCTGTCCTCGAACCACTCTATCACGAACTCGATATCTCTATCCGCAAGATTCTGTAAATCTTCCGGAAAACATCCTGATATTCATTGACTATGGGCACTTCCTCTAAGTCGATAGCCTTCATGCCGTTGACCATCAATTGTCCATCCCGCACCGATTTTGCTTCAAACTCAATCTTCTTTCCATCCGGCTCGATCGATATGACTCTTTTTCCGCAGCCCAAAGATCGCTTTGTGTTTGGTTAACTAATCCATTCCTGTGATAACATCCAAGGTTTGGGTATTAAGGACGATTAAGTTCGCTAGAACTCAACCCCATTAATTATTAGTCTTACCCCGTAACATCCTACTTTAGATCGGAGTTCGATCCGTGGATTGACTATGAGCACACATTTAAGATTCACTATTTCCATATCATTTTGAACAGCAAAATCTCGGAAATAAAAGAATGCTAAGCTTCGAATCAAATAAAAGAGCTGGCATCGAGTTTACTAGAACTTACCCAAGATAACATCCGTGGTGCTCGCACTTCATCCGTCAGAATGTGGTTGACTCGCCTCGTCGCAGTTCCTTGGGATGGAGTTGTTGCTGTTGATGCCCCGCGTTCACGATTGGCGCGGAGTTCTTGCCGTGTGTTCCTCGTGTTAAAGCGACCGGGTGACACCTCCTTCTTAGGGCAATTATTGGCAAATGCCCCATTTCATTGCAATGATAGCAACGCCTTCCCATCGCTCGAGAGGTTCCTCCACTGTGCTACGCTCGGGCCGAGTTGAACATTCTCGACCCATCGGGCGATTTGCGGCGGTGGTACCCTATCATTTCCTCCGGCTGGTACCGATGAACTGCTGAGGTGCCGCCCTCTCGCTCTGCCTGCCCCGACGACCTCCTTGTTGTGCCATTCTCGCGCTTCTGTTGTCATCCAACTCTCGGCGCTTGTCCTCTAATATAAGAGCTTTGTTAACTAGCTCTTGGAAGTCGTGGAATGTGGGTGATCACCCCACTGCAATCCTCGCATTCAATCCTTCATGAAGCGGGATTGTCCGCCTTATCCGTAGCCACGCCCTCCGTGCGTAGCGTGCCGCTTGGGTGAACTTGTTCGTAATCGCCACCGATCGCCACCCTTGCTTGAGGCTCCGAATTCCTCCTTTTGAGATCCATGATACCCTGTACATGGTAATCGGGCGGAAAGTCGAGGTGAATTCTCCCACGTGATACTGTGGGTCCTCATGAGTCGCGCAGGTTTTCCCACCATTCTCGCGGCAGTTCCTTCGAGTTGATGAGAGGCATAGAGTACCTCTCATGTCCTACACACCGGGTAATGTGCACCTTTCAATTGTCCTTAGCCAATCGTCCGCTCCAAAGTGGATTGGCGTTGTTCGAGAAAGTAGGTGGACGGGTTCTCATAAACTCCGACAACCTTGAGTAGGGTGTGGTCCATGGTTACCCCTGTGTTGAACATTCGCAGCAGCTTGGTTGGATATCTGCCGCATGGTTTGAACCATTGTGCTCATAAGTTGAGTCCAGGCGCCAAGAAGGCTCCTGTGTTTTGCATATCGACTGTGGCGGTTGAGGAATCGGCTCTTCATTCTCGTTATCCGCCTCCGTTAGCTCCACTTCACTGGCTCCAACATTTCCACGTGTCCTCACCATCTGCTGCAAGCTTCCAAGGTTAAGAAAAGAAGAAAGCATAGACAAGTAGAAGAATTTATGTGGGGAAACAGTGTAACTTAATTTATTTAGCCACTTTATTGATATAATATAAAGTGTATGGTTGCTCACAAGTGCCTAAGGGCAATGCAACGATACGAGACACTCACAACCAAAACAAGTAAGCAAACATAGGACTCTATGACGACTCACACCTAATGGTGACTCAAGAAAAGACGCGACTCAACCTTCGAGTCTCGACACTATACTCTACTAGACTCGATCACTCATCGAGCCAACCCGGCCGCGGCTCCCGAGCATACATCGTGGGTGCTCCGCATCGGGCGAATCGGTCCCGTGACCTCATCGCACCTGGTGCAAAAGACCCCATCGACTACCTGCTGGTCCCGGCCGCTGCCCGCAGACCGGTGCCTCTCGCCTGCTCCTCCGGATCTGGATCGTAACTCGGGATCGCTCGTGCTCGGGTCCATACAAAGCCATCTCCAACTCCTGGATCTTCGCATGGAGTGGGCTAAGCCCTCCCGCACTGGATCTCGCCTCCGTGACCTCGCCGCGGGTCCTCTCGCAGCCTCCGGATCGCCTCGCCCAAGGCGCCCTCCGGGCGATGACGCACTCGCCAGTGGGTGATAGTGGCGCCCTCCTCCACAAGCTCCATCCTGTCAAAATGGTTGTCTCGACGCGATGGTGACGAAAGACGGTGCCTCCAACTCGCGGAGTAAGTGCGGCACCGCCGACGCTCGTCGCTGCTCTCGGATTCCGCCCAAAAGAAGACCTCTCGACCAAATGTAGATAGGACGGCTCGCCTCGCCCTTTCCCGAGCATACATCGTGATCTTGACATCCTGTGCGACGCCAAGTCCCGCCTGCACTCACCAAGTCCTCGACATGCTGGTTCATCAAAACCTCCGAGCAATCGTGATCATACGCCATAACTCGCGGCGATCCTCCGTGCGCCTCCATAGGTATGGATCATCCTCATCTCGCCAAAACAAACCTTGTTTAAATTAAATAGAGAATAATAAAAATTCAAAGATAGGTATGAAATAAGAGAGAAGAGATAAGTCAAGATTTCATTGATATTCTTGCTCAAGTTGATTAGGTCTTTAGAAAATAGTTTTACCCTCCTAGGCACAACCAAACTAGGGTCAAGACCTACAGTCAACACCGCTCGATACCACCTCTATCGGGACCCGAACCGCAAATCCGACCCTCTGTGTATTCTCTGTGCCACCCAGATCACGCTTAGCACACACACAGCATACAGTGGTTGCACATCATGCATATTCACAAGATATAAGAATAAATAGTGCAAACATGTATATAAACCGAGTTGTACGACCTTATGGTCTCCTTACAGATAGGTTAGCCACACAGGCTTACATTAATCAAAGTAAAGAAATAGCAATGAACATAAGTAAAAGTCGTGGAAGCCTTCATCTTGCCACAGTAACCGACGGGCTTGCCCCTAGTTCATCGTGTCCTCGATGTACTCCTCCTCCCAAGCCGTGTAGTCTCATCCACCGATGTTGGGGTTGATAAGCAAGGTGGGGTGAGTACACAAGGCACTCAACAAGTAATGCATGAATGCAAGACTATTACTATATGCGATCTTGTTCCAAAGGATTGGCTTAAATGGTTCTTTTGCATCAAGCAAAGATTTTTAACCAATATCTTAGTTAGATTAAAGCAAGGAACAGCTTATACGTAATAATAATTTCAAATGGTTTTTCCATGAGGTTTCTCGCACACAAACTTTAATATTCATTTTAACACTTGGCACACACACCACCCTTCCATGTTTTGTTTATGAAAATCTACCCTTGATCAGAATCCCGAGCAATGCTCAATACCGTGAGCACGGCTATTCGAATAGTTTTGACACTGCTGCAGAGGTTGTACACTTTACCCACAAGATACACCGCCACCACATGTGATTGTCCGCAACAAAGCTTTTCAGAACCTCTACCTTAACCAAAGAACCTCTCCAGATTGCCTTCACTATCACTTCCTCACACAGAGCCAAGTATAGGACCGCCAATCACCGCTGGATGGGCACCAAGCCGTAGCACGTACGCTCCCCATACAGATACACCCCCGTGTCTCGTCACCCCGAGGTATCGAGGAAAGATATCGTAACCCTAGTCAACTAGGTCTGTCCCATATCGGATATGTGGTTGTACGGTGACTCGGATCAAAGGCTTGCAAGGTGAAGTCCTTAATCCACCAAGGCAAGACTTCCAACACTCAACAAAGGGCACACACCCATTGTGGCACACAGACTCACAACACTCATCAACCCATCGCCACACAGCCCACTGCACACACCTCTTGCCACTTGCCCAGCCTAAATCATTTTCCACCCCATTGATTATTGTGCAACACATGCCAAGCAATAACTCAACATCAATATGGAACCACACAGTCACCATACCTCAATCTCATCATGTGGCATCATCACACCACTTTTCAAAATACATTCAATATGTCTTTAATCAATATTGTAGCATTTTCGAAAGAACATTCATGATTCGTTGCAAGGCTAAGCATTTACTCACGATCTAGCCTCCCGTGTTGGCACAATATTAACATCCAACTAATATAATCAAACTTAGGTGACAATGATTTAGGCATACAATTAATAATTCAAGGTGGCATAACAAAATGGGTTGATTAACTACATTATCCCAAATTAATTTAAATTCATTTTAAATAATTAGCATGCATAGTTTCAAAGCATAAATTACATTTTAAAATCTGGGATCAAAATGATCAAAGCATCACTTGCCTTCAAAGAGTTGCTGGTCGTGTTCAAGCTTGGTCTTGAGCGACTAATTCTTCCTCGAAACTTTCCAAGCAAATTTGCGCTTCACGCTGCATAAACAAAATATGCAATAAATAGCTAATACAGAAGACTAGATGACCTCAAAATTCAAATAAAATTCACCATTAAATAGCTCATAATTTTATGAATTTTTAGAAATTTGAATCACCCAAATCCGAGTTAAAATGCAAAAGTTATAGTCATTTGAAGTTTGAATAAAATCAAAATACGAAATTAAGAAAATCCGATTTTTCTGAATTATTTTATACTCGAAATTCGCATATATGACGTCAAGATCGCGTCATGATGACGTCAGCACAGAAATGAATTTCGGTCAAAATATTTTATATATAAAAATATTTATGACGCCATTGCCGACGCCAAGACGACACGCGCACCTCTAGTGCCGCCACGCTGTTTTGCTCAGGCCGGGTCCACGTTCGCTCGTCGTCTATGGATCGGGGTTCACGGCTCATGCACCGGTGACGCAAGTCTACCGTGGACTCGGTTCACGATGCAAGCTAATCCCACGCGGCAAGATCCGAACCACTCGCTGGATCAACGGCCAGATCTCTCACGCCGCTCGGGCGACGCCGCGAGATCCACGCGACACGCTGCCGCACATCCAATGGCGCGCCAGATCCAACGGCCAAGACCGCGCCGCCATCGCGACGCCTCGGTTCATGCGACGACACGCCGCGCAATCGCGACGGTGCACCCAAATCGACGGCCGGATCCGGTCTCCGCCTATCAAAATGCCCACGCGCCAACACGTGATTTGGCGAGGGTACGGTGCCATCTCCGCCGCGACGCTCAAATCGAACGGCGCGGATCCTTAGGGCAAAACCAGATCCAATCTCTACCGCTTAGATCTAATCTAACGGCCACGGTACCGAGCGTTTATTATTCATGGCGCGACGTGGCTCAATCTCACGCGCTCACTAACGATCCAACGGCTAAGACAAAAACACATCGCGTAAACTAGATCTAATCCAAGCCGCTCAATCAAGATCTAACGCATGCGATCTACTCTAGAAGAACACAAAGAAGGGTGGCGTGGACGAACCGTAAGCGAGCGATGAAGATCGGACGGACGGCGGGTTCGTGAAGGCGATGGCGCGCAGAAGAAAAGGTTGCCGAGTCGGGAAGATGACGCTCGCCACGGCGCTGCTGGGCTTCTCCGCGTGATGAAGTGGTCCACTCGACGCGCCTGGCTTCGTGAAGGATTACTCCGGTGACCTTGGCGACGGCGAGACGGCGGCGAAGCAAGCGAAAAACAACGGCGGCACAAAGAAGCAACTACGGCGAGCTCGACGGGCGCTAGAGAGAGTCTCGGCGTGCGCGGCGAGGAGTCAAAGACGCGGACCGAAAGAGCTCAGACGACGCTTCAACGGGACTTAAGGGCTGCCTCGACGCGCGCGAACGGCCGCGGAAGTCACGGCCATCAACGCCCACGCCTCCGATGATCTCGCGACGGCGACGTGGCGCGATCTCGCGGCGTTCGCGGCGGCGACGATCCAAAGGCTCACGCTACGCGGCGACGTGGCACACGCAGCGCGCGATCCGGATCGGATGGCTTGGGCTAGGCGGCGCTAGGGTTTCGCGGGCGGGCTGCGACGCACAAGAATGGGCTCGGCCCATTATCGCTCATGTGATTTTTAAAACATTTCACATTTAAAATAATTCTAGAAATTCAATTAAATCATTTGGGGCTTTTAAAATAGCGTAAAAATTCTAGAAAAATTCCAGAAATTACTTTGAGATATTTGGAACTCAATTAAAATATTTTCTATAAAACTTTGCAAAAACTTTTCCATTATTCAATTTTTTTTCA